>JAWWEW010000001.1:22318694-22430937 GCA_035583185.1 Anabacerthia variegaticeps | reverse complement strand
TGAATAGAAATAGTGATTTATGTATCCTTTCTATAGGTTACGTGATTTAAACATCCTTTCCAAGCATCCTGTTATAAATTAAACAATTCATATATTCTAACATAAAAAAAATAGCTTTCTTATATCATCTTCTGTTCTTCTTTCTCTTCATTGGTATGAGATTGGCATGATTTCGGTGTCAAAACCATCAAAAATTCACAGACCTTTTTGTAAAACTGGCCGGAGTTTTGTGTTGGGTAAACCTAGGCTAGAACTGAATTTGGTTGCTAAATTTTTAGTTATGTTGTGAACAACTCTCACAGCTCTAATCTTTACATAACCCATTTCTGTGTACTATATAAAGAGCACTTCAGGCACAGTATGAAACTTAGTTATTATTTGAGGAAGGAGGTGTTATGCTAGCTCAGCGTGCATTTCTTATATGCAAACATTAATACACAAGGAATGCAATTATTACATATACCTGCACACCTCTAGTGCCTGTGAAGGTGCAGATTCCTTTGTCAAGAGCTTTTTGCCTTCTGTGGAGTGACTGGACCGCACGTCTGATACAGCTATGCTCAGTAAAGGGTCTAATTGCTATTATTACATTATTTGTGTTTGAATTCTTGAAAGGTTATTTAGTACAAATTATGTGTTAGTGCCAAATTGGCAGCTCTGGGGACTGAAGTCTGCCGTACATACCCATAGCATAGGTCCTGTGGCTGAGTGTGCTGCAGCCAAGGGGTTTTTGGCTAAACGAGGGAATTTAAATAGAAGCCCCAGCCTCGTCCCCGCTCTGTGGGACCAGTAGAGGAGAGAACTGTGTGCAGGAGGCGGCAGGGAAGGGGTGTGCAGCTGCTGCTCCCTGCTCTGCCTGCGAGCAGCCTGCAGCCATCTCCCTGCAGCAGCGCGGGGCAGCTGCCTTGGCCAGCTGAAAGCTGTTAGGGCCAGAGTCAGCTGGGGAAACAGTGAGAAGAGATCCAGGAGCAGGTGGTGGTTTGTGCTTCTAACCACCTGTCTGAGTAACGCTTTCCTGTACTGCCCAGAAGCTATGGAAGGCTCTGGTTTTCCCTGGGCATGGGATCCCTTATGATGCTCAGGGCCTTCCTCATTGTGAGACTGTAGTGAGTGGATTCAAGGATCCTGCTTTACTGTGATCCTGGCTTTCCTATCTTGAGAGTGACTTCAACTTGAAATTAAACCTTAGTTTGCACAGGCTTTTGTATTTGCTGTCCCTTTGCTGATGAGCCAGTCGGGGTCTGTTGTAGTGATGTGGAATAAAATCAAACTTTGTGTTTCTAAGCACATGTACCGTGTCAGTACTGCTAAGCTCTTGATCAATATTAAAGAGTCAGTTGTTAGTTTTTACATGCATTGCTTTTCATTTTCCCCTTTTTATGAAGAGGGGATGTGAGGAAAAGTCACTTTCCACCAGGTCTCAGTGTAATGTAACAAACCAGTGGTGGCGATTCAGGTAGACTACATGTCTTCCAACAGCCCACCCTTGCACTGAACCTCACCAAAATTGGAGGAACACCTGTTCATCAGGAAGTAGATGGTGATCATTGCGCTTGTTTTATGCAGGCTGAGAATCAGCCATCAGATCTGATTAGCTTCTTGTGCCTACCAAAATGACCTACCATTTAAACAAGCAAACTGACACTGAAGGCTTCATATCACTGATATGAGTTGATCTTCCTTTATTATGATTTTTATAGCAGTAGTTTGTTGAGGGTTGACCCAGTGTTGTGTATTCATGGTGCTTGATAATTGCGTTTACTCAATAGATTCCATACTGCACAAATTCTGGTTTAATGTGACTGAATCTTTGTGAGTATTCCTGTAAATAAATTTTTAAAATTGGATTAGTTGAAATTCATGTGTGTGTAGGGAGGTGTTCCAGATTTTTCTTGTGTACAGGAATGACTTCCAGCAGAAGCTAAGAAAACTTTTAATGCCAAGTTATTTGCCAATGCTATCTTTCTGTGAATCATAGGAGTTACACTGGGGAAGTCAGAGAATGTTAAGGGCTTGGTATGGACATTAAAGATCATTTAGTCCCAAGCCCTTCCAACACCTCCCACTAGACCAGGTTGCTCAAGTTCTTATCCAGCCTGGCTTTGAACACTGCCAGGATTCAGACATCCACAACCTCCCCGGACAACCCGTTCCAGTCCTTTCTCTATGACACACTGTCCTTGCTGGGGGGTGATATAGGCTATATGCACAAGATCATTGTTGCTTCCTGCCCTTGCCTTGCCCAGAGCTGGAAGTTACTTTAGCCCTGAGTGACATCAGGTGCTTGAGGTGATGAGTTGAGGCTGTGTATTGGCTCATAAAAACGGAGAGGAGGAGGTGGACTGGCCAGTGCCAGTAGAGGGGATACCCTACAGTTTTGGGGATCATCCTGTCCAAAACCTTACTTCCCTGTCCCATACAGGGATCGCTATCCCTTCTTTACCTTTGCCCCAGGAAGGCAGCCTGGAGATGGATGGACAGACAGACGCTGCCATAAGGATTTCCATGCCTGTTGGGGGCACTGAGGTTCTCGCCGATGATGGTAAACATGATTTGGCTCCCACGCTCTTGTAATCAGGCTTACTCGCACTGAAACAGAGATTGCTCTATTGCAGTGCCAGGCCTCCAGCAATACCAACTGTTAAATAATAAACAGGCCCTGGTTGTTGGCAGCAGCTCCCCGGCCCCCCTGCCCCCACCAACATGGAGTACCCATTTCTGGGTTTACCTGCCCGCCTGTGCTCCAAAGCACAGACCAGCGCCCGTGTTTGGTGGAGGTGGAAGCAGCACAGAGACATCAGTCTCTGTCTAATCTGCTTAGTTTATTATTCTCCAAGGACCTGGGGTGATATAGCAAACATGCAGTGTTTTGGCAGCACTAACAATGGCTGTGCTGTCGTTCTAGATAATATTACAGACTTTTGCCTGATGCATGGGATGTTTCTTTCCTCTGTTCAACTGCCTATTCTTCAAGGCCTTTTTTAATTTTATTTTATTTTTTTCCTTTTTTTTTTGGAGAGGTGAGGTAGCTGGTAGGAGGGACTAGTTCCTCCCTAATCTGCTCTACTTCTTCCTTCGAATTTAGAAATATAGTAGCGGGTTTAACTGGTTCTTGTTCTCCTGGTGGCAGAGTGGTATTTATTGTTCTATTGCATTAATAAGTATCACTGAGCTTTTTTCCTGTAGTTTATGGTTAGAATGGGCATTGAAATGAAGAACAGTTCTTTTAGCGAATGAAGAGACTCCATTATGGAAGCCATTCTACCAGTGGGGAAAAAATATTGCAGCAAATAAGCCCCTGTTCTTATCTCCATTTTGGCCATTTCTGCAGTTTTCGTTTGATTTTCTTATTACTGTGTACACTGTACACATGTGGAAAACTGTATGTCCTGGTTTATTCAGAAGTGAAACTCAAGCTTGGAGATGACTTAGGAAAAATATTGTGATATTGTGAAGAAGAAGAGATTATACTGTAGAGTTAAAATGTAACTGCACTATTAGACTCAAGCATACATATTAATTTCCCTTTCGTTCTCTAAACCTTGAGTGGAACACAAGCCAGAATTTTCACTTGTGGGATAATTAGTTTCTTTTTTTTAAACCCTTATATGAAATTAATTGTAAGCAAATATCTTTTCCATTCCATACTATTAAAAAGCTCCATATTTGGAGCCAACTAAACTTTGCACACTATAGACCGCTTTAGTTATCTGTGAGGGCATATCCTGAGCTGTGGGTTAACCATGGCATGGATGCTACGAAAGGTCTTTTAATGTTTTTAATAAATATTGTACTGTAAAAAAGTGGTGTTTTCCAGTGTTCTGGAGGGAATTCTATCATAAAATTCCCTATTAACTCTACTTGAAACTCCACCCTTTATCATAATTGTGGCAGGTGCAAGTATGAGGAAGCAAATGCAGTTAGTAATCAGACCTGTAAGTACTGCCCTGTCACTAACATTTCCTCCATGCAGCTTTGCCATTACAGATCTGAGAATCCTGTAAAGCCCTTGCATAATCAGTGTTTAGTTTTTAAACTAAGAAACACGAGATGGTGAGGTCTGAGGCTCACTGGTGCTGTTTCTTCTTACAACAGAGGGAATTAATATATGCATATCTATCCATTTTCAATAGGTGAGTCAAGGTAAATAGTCTAGAACAAGGTGGGAAAACCTGGGCCAAATGGTTGGACCAAATCCCATCAAACAGGATTTTCAGATCATGTAGATGATGTTAGGAGACCAGCAGTCTTTACTTCCCATGCATGTTTTCCTAGCATACTTGAGCACTTCTAAAAGTTCCTGTGTGTTTTTTTAATCATCCCTGAAGGCTTTGGCCTGAACAAGCATTTGGCGTTTGACGCAGCCTGTGTTGAGATTGCAGTAATGACGACTTCTCCTGTTTGTCATTTACTTGAGTAGATCTCTACAGACGGTCCTTTGATTTATTCTCGATGGGAACAAGTCGGAGTTCAGTGCTTCTGAATGTCTCAAAATATGGGAGAAGTACAGGCAATGAACTCGTTGGTTAATGTGTTCTTCCTGAAAGTTGTACAATTTAGGTAGGTTTATACTTTTTTTTGAAACTTTTTTTGATTTCATAAGAATGCTGAAGCAATGCCAACAGATAATTTTCAGGAGGCTCAAACAGGGCAGCTACAGGTATGCAGGGAGAGGCAGTGCACCCAGGAGATTAATGAAGTGCCTTTGCAGCTGCTATTGTAGAAGCTGGAAACCTTGTTTCATTAAGCAGAAAAATAAACTACAGAAACAGAAGACTCCCTCTCCTTCTTTCCAAAAGTGTTTCCTTTCTTAAAATGCACATTTTTAATCCAGTGGGAAGAGTCTTTTCTTACTGCTGACATACTCCTTAAATCATATTGTTTTCAGGCAGTAGGTTGAGTGTGCAGATGAGTGACATTTGCTTGTAACTGTAACTAAAACATAGTTTTAGTGACATCAAAAAAATTACTGCATTTTTAAGCTGAACAATTTACAGCAGGTAGAAGGAAAATTTAAAGCTAGAATTTGGAATGGAAAACATCTCTTATCACTTTCAGTGATTGCAGCTGTGCCATCTTGGGGTGTCATTTATTTAGAGTTGTCTGGTCAGCACTTGGTCAAGAGAACCACGAGGAATAACTGGAGGGACCCTTGGGAGCAATTCAGTAGGTGGTGCTGTTCCCTTGAAGCCAGCTCTGATGCTGTGTGCAGCAGGATATTGAGGCAGCTTTTTATTTCTATAGCTTGAACTGTTAGCTAGGACTTGAAAATCTAACTTTCTATTGCCATAAAAAATCTCATTACTGCTTTTTTGTATTATTACTATTTTTTTCAATTGTAGGAGTACTCTTAGGTACATATCTGAACTTTCAGTAGCATGAGTGGTGTGAAATATAGTGGAGAGTATATAATGGTTTCAGAGTCATCTCATTTATACTTGAACCTGAAGCTTGAAGGAAATTTCAGGATCTGTGAAGTCCAGGAGTCATAATTGGAAAAAATCTCTGTGGTAACAAATGGGCATATAGCAATAGGACATGGAGTAATGGCTTTAAACTGAAAGAACAGGTTTAGATTAGATAAAAGGAGCAAACTCTTCTCTGTGAGGGTTGGTGAGGCTCTGGAACAGGTTGTCCAGAGAACGTGTGGATGGCCCATCCCTGGACGTGTTCAAGACCAGGCTGGCCGGGCCTTGGAGCAACCTGGTCTAGTGGAAGCTATCTCTGACCATGTCAGGGAGATTGATGATGAACTAGATGATCTTTAGGTCCCTTCCAGCTCAGTTCTGTGATTCTATGGTTCCTTTTCTTGCTGTGTGGATAGCAGTCCTCCAGGTAGCACCAGACGTGTCTTCCAGCATGAGGTGAAGTTGAATCCAGAAACAGATCCGGAGAGGTCTATAAACATTCCATCTCTGGGAGTTGCTTCAATGTGAGCTGTCAGTGGTGGCCCTCTGCTGAGCTATGCCCTGATAAAATACAGTCACTTAGCTAACAAACAAAGCAACACATTTTTTCTGAGGATGTGAGCAGTGTCTTTCCAGGCTGTATCTGGAATTCAGAATTCTTCTCAGAAATTGTCCGAAGCAGTGAAGCCTTTCCACTGTGCTGACCACACATTTTGTGAGAGGACTGCTTATTATGGTCACTCAGAAAGAAGAATGTTGTTTTTAATTCTGATGGCCACCTAAAACATAATATCAGAAATTTCTTTTTATATGGTTTGAGGTCAGAAAGGTCATTCCTGTTTTGAACCCAGTTTTGGACAAACAGATTCTCTCCATCTTGAAACCATCAGGAGGTTAAAGCTCCTCCCTTCCATTAATAGTTTTGTTCCACTGGTCAATTCCCTTGCTGTTTAAAAATGTGGGATTTGTTTCTGCTTCAATTTGACTTTTCTTTCTTTCATTCTTGGCTTCATGTTCCAGACTTTGGTTCTTGTTATGCCTTTCTTCACCCAACTGAAGATCTCCTTAGAAAACAATGCAATAAAGAAAAGTAAAAATGCCTCCCCAAGCCTACCCACTACCTCCTGTTTATGCCTCCAGGGATCCTGTTAGCCAACTTTGGCACACTGCACGGGGTGTTCGTGTTCAGTTGTGTGTTTTCGGTGACCTCTAAATCCTTTTCAGAATCGCTGTTTCCTAGGGTGCAGCACACCCCACGTGCATCCATGTCCCATCCTGTAGATAGATACAGCATGCATTCCTTTGTCTTGAAGGCATGCTACACGAAAAAGCTTTGTTTGAAAGAACGGAAGTTTTGTAGATGCCTGATTCTCCCCATCTGCTGATGTCCTGTTCTCCTGATCTTTGATCAGTCTTTGATCACCCAGAAATTTTTTTCAGCAGTGATTTTATAACTTAGGATTCATTGAGCAAAATGCTGAACAGGGTTGGAGGTATTGCTAATTTAACCTGCATCTTCCTAAGCCCACCTGTGTTTGTAGATCCCCTAGGGTGTTAGATTTCGGACAGTCTTCCATTAGTTAGCTGTTCAAGACGTGCTTTCATTGACAGAACTGGAAAGTTCTGTAGTAGTATTAAGTCTAATGATTATAAAAATGTAAGTGTATAAGCTCTTAGAATATATATATACTTACCAAGGAATGAAATCAAGTTTGTTTGACAAGACCTATTTTCCATAAAACTGTGTTGAACTAGCATTAATTATTTTTCTACCCTTTAGTTCTTTATCAATAATTTCAGTCAGCGTACATGGGTGCAACTTTCCTGGTATGAGTAGATTTGTACATTTTGCTCATGTGCAGTGTATTTAATGACTGTGCATTACTACAGGAAGCAAAAAATGAAGCAAAACTCAGTGCTCAGGGTATTGTAATGTACTCGTATGCTTTAATATTTGGAGAAGCAGTCTGTAACTTTTTGTGTGGCTGTGGATGGAATACACTTGTAAGTCTCACTGACCATGGGCAGAGTGGACAGTGGGGAAGGTCCCTAACTGGAATTTTAATCCATCAAAACGTTTGTGGGATTTCTTACAAAAATTAGAATTGGATCCAAAATCTTCTTTTATCTTGCATACAGCATATGTATATGCTCTGATGGCATCGACACACTACTCCCACAGTCTTGTTTGTACTAAAGCTCAGAGTAAACCTTGGTGTTCCTCAGCTGGTCTCTTCTTTCATTTTTCAGAGTTCACAAAGGGAATCTAGTGGGGAAATTCTCAAAACACTGCAGAGTTGTAGGTACTGATGAGATGGCTGCAAAGCAGCTGTGTTGGTGTGGGGACAGGAGGCCGATGACTCCTGTAAACATGGGTGTTCCTTTCAGGTAGTTTGAGACATGATTTTTTTCCCTTGAGGTCTTGGGATGCTTTGTGCTTTTAACATCCTATTTTGTCTAATAAGCCTGAAATATTTACCATTTATGTTAGTCTCCAAATGAAAAATGTCGAAAGGCTCTGCAAGCAAGATTCACAGACTGCTGCGTTTGACTTAGAAATTTGCAAGATGTGGATGAGAGTTGTGTGCATAAAAATATTTGAATTTTGTATAAAATAAATGTGTGAATTTTATTTTGTCTTGAGGGTGTGGAGACTTGGCAAAAATTGGGCTGGCATGGGTAGCAAAAAAAAAAAATAAAAAGAAATTAGAGTATACCAGAATGACCTACTTAAAAAAATTAAATTGGAAAAAAAATGGCTTGTAGCTATGGGATAATGGAATTTGGGACACTTCATCGTAATCTTGCTTTTAATTGACAACAGGCATGTTTGTGCTTTATTGTGGAAAGACTTTGTGATCAACATACCATTGCTGCATGAAACACTTGTCTTTTTTTATGATACTCTTCACAGAAAATAGTCCAGGATTCCAATGTCCAGGTCCAGGATTTTCATTAGAATCCATTTTCACTGTATTCTGAGGGAAATTCACTTTGGTTATTGAAAAACAAACCCAACTCAGTATCCTTTTCCCTTCCAGGTTTATGTTATCCCTGTTAAAAATACTTGGGGCAGGGACTCCCTCTTTCAGCATGGTGCAAGGGATAGTTGTTTCTGATCTGACTCTCTGGGCATTATTGTTATACAAAATATTTTAATTATCATAATGTATGAAGTTGTAATGGAGAATACATGACTTCTGTGTTATAATGACAGATAAAATTCACGAGTCTCAAACCTACTCTTTTAGCACAAGACTTATTTTACTCAGTAGACATATTCTTAAATTTCATAAAAGCATTCTGTTTTCAAGCCTTTACAAGGAAGATCTTAGTGATAAACCATTTGAAATAGCATTCTTTAATTCACTGAGTCTTTTCACCCACAAATTTATTACTATTTTCTCCTTCTTCTTGATGAAAATGGCATTTTATGTCTTAGCAGTTTATCTATACGTTCAGTCCATAAGCCCCTCCACCTTAAAAGTTCACAGTAGATTTGGTGAGATGCTATATGCCTTTGGGAGCCTGAATGATTTATTAAAATCCCACCCTTCATCCCCTTCCAAATATGACAGTCAGAATTCAAAGTGAGAATAATTACAGCTGTGCAGTTACAGCAGTTCTGAAAGACAGGGTAATATGAAGACTCCAGAGGAAATGTTAACAATTCTACTAGTTTTTTGTAAAAGACAGAGAGACACTGTCAAACCAGAGGTTTAAACAAAGAATAGGTTAAAATAAAAAAGAAAGACTTAAAGGACATTAAGGACCAGTTGAGCCATGGTACAGACGATAAGCAAGCAAAAACTTGTTGTCTAAAATATTGATATCTTGCTAGCAAAAAGAGACATGTCTATTATCTGCCCCACTAGATAAGTCACAGGGGGACACAGGGAAGAAATAAATCTCTTTCACTACCTCTCTCTGAATCGCTAAATTAAGGTTAGTGGCTACATTTGACAAAGAAAAAGTGTTTCATCTGTGCTGCACATAGTGAACTATTAGTATGACTGCTGCATTTATACAAATTGAATGGCATGCTATTGTCCGTCATCTTTCTCTTTTCCTTTTTTTATCCTCGTTTTGAATAATTCATAGGAAAAATGATCACTTCATAATGCCGCAAACTCACAGCAGGCAAAACTAATTTTACATGATATGAAAACAGATTTTATTTATTTAAGAGTAATATTTAAAGAAAACAACAACTTTTTTGACACCAGCTGCTGGGAAATAAATAGAATATTTTATGACAGAAAAAAAAATCCAAATGTGTTAAAAGCTGTTCCTGAGAGATGGATTAAAAACTAAAATATAGACGTTGGGCAGATAAATTTAAACTTGGTGGTCACTGCTGTAATTCTGCTCCTTGGGGGAGTGAAGGACAGTGTTCTGGAGAAAAGGAAACTTGGAAGGAGTGCTGAGTTGTGCATACGAAGTTGTCTGATAGCTAGTGTCTGTGTGCTGGTGACTGGGGGCAACTTGGGTGACAACTCTGCAAGATCTTTTGCATCCTCTAGACCAGATGGGGTTTTTTTCCCTCATGTGTCTGTTGCGTGAGAAGCAAGCCTTCTTTTTTCATCTAGTTTTTCCATCTCTGACCTCGGCTCTTTAGCAGGAGGAAATACTAAAGGGCGAGGATGCAGTGTTAACCCACAGCTTTTTTGCTGCTTTTTTTTTCTTTTTTTTTTTTTTTTTTCTCCCCTCCCTCTTGAAGTGGCTTGATGAGTGCTGCAAGAGGTACAAGGAGTGAGCGGATCGACACCCAGATCCAGTGGCTCAGGAGGGGGTGAAGTGAGAGAGCAGGAGGAGAGTTGCGCGGTATTTTAGCACAAGAGCAGTTGGAACAACTGCCATCAGTAATATAAATGCTGTGTACTGCATTTTCATGCTAAATTGTTTAACTTAAAAACTCTTAGTGACAGAGGGAATGTAAATCTGAGGCTGAGAGCCTGAGTCTCCAGCAGAAGTTTATTATTATCCCCGATAACAGCTGAATTCCAGCCTTTTTGCATGCTGTAAAATGGGGCAGTTTTGTCTATTATTGGCGCCGTGTGCACTGCTATAGTTAAGGGTTTGTCAGCAGTTCAACTGTAAGCCCCTGTTTTCACGGGTTTATAACTCGACTGTTAAAAATTCACTCCAGGCTGGAACTTGGCACATGAGATGAAGTCTCTGCAAGTTACCCTGAAACTTAGGCTGTCCTCAGGCAGCTTCCTGACAGTGTTAAAAGACACAAGGAGCGTGTACAGCTCCTTTCAAAAGACAAGAGAGAGAGCAAGGACAAGGGCCCACCATTTTGTGCCTTTGATTGAAAATTACGTCATTGGATTCTGGCACCCTGATGCCCCTTGGTGTTCTTGCATGTCTTAAATTTGGAAAGACCTTTATTTAAATTTCATGTAACTTATCTGTTCTCTTCCCTGTTATTTTTACATGGAGAAAAAAATCCATCAAGCCCTCTGTATACATTTATTTAAATGGGATTTAAATGCACTGTTGTTGTGCTGTGCTGTAAGGTTTAAACATTTAATATTTCCATTTAACTAGCTGTCATTAGTTAGTATTTGTATAGAGTTTGGATGATTATAACAAGCTCTAAGTACATGAAGTATATTTTATTTAATGATTCCAGTAATATTTTCCAAGAGATGGATTTCAAGTCTATAATACAGTTGTAACTGCCGGGTAGTTATAATTATGAAACCTTAGCTTTGACTCAGTCATCTAGTACAAGGCATGCTGTAATCACATGAAGAGAGCAGGGTTTGATGTATTTGTATGCTCTAGTTTATCAAGGATCAACACTTTTTTGAAGGGGCGTTTATTTTTAAAGTGGTTGGATGCTTTTATGGTGGTGTCATCTTGAAATTAATGCCTTTGGGTTACTCTTGATTTTGTAGCTGCTCATGGTGATGAGGGAGCACCTTCAGTGCTGCAACCCAGCAAGAATCCTTTAAAGAAAGAAAGTGAATGGTGGTAACTTTTCACAAAGTTATACAAATTTGTAAGTAGATAGGTCCAGCTGTGAAATCCAAAGCTGACCTGGGAAAATGAACCTTTCTGTACATCAGAATCCAGAGCATGGGCAAAAAGTTCCGAGAGCAAACGCCTCTTTGAGGTGCACCAATGGTAAAAAGGGTAAAAAAGAAAATCTGTGGTTAAAATTGAGTGTCTGACATATATGGAAAGATGGTGCTTGTCTTGTCATTAAATATAAAATACTTATTTTTAAAAAATACGTCCATTCCTTGCACATACAGCTTTCTTTGGATTTTTTCAGCATTTGACCCTTTAAGTATCTAATTCTTAGCTTATATCCATTGATTAAACAACAAGACTAGAAATTAAATTGACTCAGTGAAACAAATTCTCTTCTCGTACGCAGTCGTGAATCCAAATAATCCTGGGATTTCATACAAGTGTCAGTGTCTAGATTTACTCTAGTCTATATCTGAAATCAAAATTTGGCCAACTCTCTAAAATTTGGGATTTTCAGTTTGTGTTTTAAGATAGGAATTGCTTGGCGTAGGCCTCCCTTTGCTGAGGTCATCTGGTCTGTCCACTGAAATCCACACCTGCAAAAGTATTTTATTTTCTTAAAATCCACCATTCTTGATGGATGACTCTCATGTCTAACCTTGATTATCTCTGAAGAAAACAGTTAAATACAGCCTTCTGGGATTTTCTACCAAATATGTAAACATTTTGTTGTATTGGAAATAGTAAATCCATGTAATTAATTGTAACTAGCAATGAGTTTGAGGTGCATCTTCTGGAACTAACTTTTTGCTAAACTTTATTAGCATTCAGACACTACTGACAGTGTATGTTTAAGGGCTTGAGGTCAGGGGTGCATAAGTGATAGAGTTCTGTGTGATCAGTCTTGGAGGTCTCAGTGTAAAAAGCATCATTAACTCAGTGTTACCTTTCAGTGCCTTTCTAAAATCTTTCATTTTAGACGAGAGGCCTGCGTGCAGAATTTAAGAGGCTTATTTTCTTACACAGAAATAATGCTGCTAAGCTGCTAGAAATCTCAGCAGCTTAATATAAATGTTCAAATAAAAAAGTTAGTATTTTAACTGTATAACCTTCAAATATAATTAATAATGAAATCCCAAGCAGGAGCCTAGGGGAAAGCATTTGGATTCTTTCTATTTGTGGAATAGGTGCAGGTCTCTAGTGTGCAGTTGAAAATAGGGACTAAATATGAGCTGATGATTTGGAAATCACTAATGTGTGCTGCTGAATGCAGTCACAGTTGGGATGTAAAGTAGAGCACAGGAGAAAATGAAAACAGAGAGACCTGGGCCACCAACTTCACAGTCAGATAAAATACCAAACTTGTGTACTGGGTGGGGATATTCAGATTCAGGGGTTTTTTTTGCAATTGGCCTGAGGATTAAATTATGTTGTCCCACTAGTCCAGGAGGTAGTACATTTTTTTTTTCTCAATTATTTTTACCAGTGCTACCCAAATTATTATTATGGAGCTTTAATTATGGGAAACAAAAATCATAGTAAGAGGGTGTGTTATGGCTACCTGTATGATGAGGCTGTTAGTATTTCTAGCACAACAAGATGCTTTTTGGAAACACTGCCTCCCAGAAAGAGATGTTGTCAAGAGTTAATCTGCAGGTGATTGTCATGTTCTGACTCAGGAAAGGCAAACAGAAACTGGTCAGGTAATGAAGGGTCTTCTCCAGTGTGGTTGGAATATACTGTGCTCTTTCCATGCTTCCTCTTTTCAGAACCTGTGCCTCAATTCCATGCATGAAGGGCCTCCAGTGTTCTTTGTGATGTAGTGCTTAAACTCTGCAGCAGTATTGGGTGTAAACAGGAACTATGGGATTATGTGCCAGAATTTTGGCCTCAGTAATGAAGTAAGCAGAGAGGAAAACTGTCTGCAGATCCTTCAGTCATAAAGAATGTCCACAAGCACTCTTCCAGAGCGCATGTGGAAAAGGCAAAAACCCTGAAAAAAATGTGTTTTTTCTTTTTATTTTCCATCTCTTTAAGCAGCTGGTAGGACATGCTGTAGGTTTGATTAAGGTATAAATGTGTTATCAAGTTGGGGATTGCTACATTAAAAACCTTGGAGTCACATGATTGGGAAGGAAAAGAAAAGAAATATGTGAGTGGAAAATGAAGTTCGGTGTACACAGTAGTCAGCATTCACACATTGCTGTCACACTTTGTGACCTGAGGTATTGCAGTTATTTCCTATGTAGGTATCAGTTGCCATTTTACTGACAGCTTCTGGAAAAGTGATGGTATTGGCTAATGGAGCAATCAAACTGCTTGTCAGAGAAGAAAAAATTATTTTTAGACTTGTCTTTTATAACAACACCCTGAAATTGTTGATGATGCCTAAAAGAGACAACATAGAAGTCAAACTGTTACTTTATGTTGCCTGTTTTCAAACAGAAATAAACAAAAGTCTCATGAACTGTGGAAAGGACACTGCATATTTGCTCCCAGTCTACTCTTCTAGACCCCCACCCCAAGCACGGTGGCTGCCAGGCTGTATTTCAATTCTTGGGCCACCTCCTGCCCTGCAGACCATGTTGTGTTTTACTCTGTTCTCGCTGCATCATTCCTCCTCCAGCGTTCTGCAGCAGCTACTCTTCACTGCAGGAGCTGTAGCCTAGGTTTTTGTGACTGTCTGTGACCTTTGTAGGAGAATCTTTCTTCCATGCCTCCTTTTCCTCAGGGAAAAATTATTTGCTGATTGAAATACTTGTCCATATCCAGCCCTTTGCTAACCAATTCATTAATACTTTCAAATTATGCTGAATCCTTGTCCCTCTTCATGCAATTGAAAGACGTACTAATGAATGGCTATTTAGCAGCTTCAGATTGTTTATGTAGTCTTGAAATCTTTTATTTAACCTTTCACATGTGATGGTCACGTCTAAACGTGCCTTGCGCCATTAACACAGTTACATGATTTCTGAAGCCAGAAGCAGACTGGTTTGCAGACTGAGAATGTGGAAATTAACTTTCCCCCTCACTTTGGAATCAGAAAGATGTTCTGGGCAACTTAAGACATGCATAGATAAAGATATCCAAAATATTAGCAGATTTCTTTAATAACACATTTGTTATGCATAATGGTGCTTCTTGGTGATACATAGTCTTTGTTCTACCTCAAGAAGTTAATGAGAAGGCTGCTTCTCATAGGGTTCATTTTTATCAGGACTCCTGAAGGTCATAGAGGAGAAGAATACCCTTCCAGTAATTTTCAAAAAACAATTAGTTCAGTGAGCACTGGAATCTAGATTTTCTATGGATTAGTGTTACGGTTGATTGACTTCTTGACTAAGAAGGTGTGACGTCTCACTGAAGTATTTTCCTGGGTTTTGAGATGTTTATGAATCCAATTCCGTGATGCTTGAGGTATGAATTTGTACTGTTGATTCTGTCTGGGGGGAAATTATCAGTGTCTCTCTCTACCCCTATTTTTATTTTATTTTAATGAAGCTTATATGAATCAGCCTTTTGATTCAGGGTGATAACCCTCTTGCAAATTTGGTTGAAATTGGTAACTTAAGAGTACTAGTGAGAAGATGTATCCAAACAGCACAATTCTAGCCTTAAGGAGACCAAGAAAAAAAGCTGGTATCCAGAGACAGGATATCCTTAGTTATTCCAAGCTTAACCAATGATTTGCTCTATGACCTTTGGCAAACCGCTTGTCTCTTTATGCAGTAGGAAAATATCGATTGATTGAATTGATCTATGCGTGGGATGAGGGTAATTTTCTGATTCTTGATTGAGTATCTCAGGGTTCTTTATTGCCAAATACTGAGAAGGTAGGAGGTAATGGTAAACAGGCTGTCAATATTTTCTTAAGATATGCTGTCTTGATAATGATTCATACTCAAAGATTTGAGCAGGTTCTGCTGATTGAATAATGCAGGTGAAAATGTTTTTTCTGATTTGAGGAGAGTTTGGATATGTGCAGCTTGAAGAAAGAAGACTTAAGAGTGTTTATGGGTTTGAGAGGTTTACCTGAACTTTACCTTGCCATTAATAAAACAATTTCCTGAAAATTAGGAGAGACTTGTTTAACACTTCATATATTATCTATGACCTATTGACAATTGAAACTTGCTCTAAGAGAAACAGATTACGGAAGTTTACTTGCTTGCTTGGTTTTTTTTTTTTTTGGTCATACACTGGCAAATTTGTGAAAAGTAAAGCATCAGGGCTTCTTTTTCATTCCTTTCCCCTGTCTGTGATGTATGCTGGAGCCACTCCCTTCCTTTTCGTATTTGGTTGTGTGATGCAACATGTGAGCCATGCACTGAGAAGCTGGGTATTGGCACCACTTCCCAATAAGGAGGGTTTGGAAGACTGGTAAATCAAGCCATCTTAAAGCTTAAAAGCAAACATTTACTAGACTGGCATTCATTAACAATGCATGTAAAAATAGTTCTTAATCATTAATAGTTATTATCACTGCATATTAAAACAATTGGTTCTTAGCAATCCCATATTTTTCCAAGGATTGCTTTAGAACTTGCATCAAGAAACTTAATGAGCAGTATTTTGAACACCTAAAAGAATAAAAATCAATCAGTTGCTTAATACCTCCAAATTTATTATTAAATATAATCATCCAGTGGTTTGCACCCACTAAAGCAGTTGTTCACAACAGCTTTCAATAAAAGGAATTGTACCATTCAAACTGTATAGAGAAGGTATAACAGAAAAGAAAAATAAGGATTTCTTTAAAAAAAAAAATTAGGAGACTATGACAGCATTGTACTTGTAACCTGAACTGTGTGTATTTTGAGCTGTCTTTTATAAGCCATATCTGATAAAATAAAAACATGAAATTTGCATAAAACATGACAAAATTTGGGATTGGTACAAATTATGTCCTTCAGACATGCACACAAGGTTATGAAAAGAAAAGAACACCTGCATTTCTTTTATATATGTGTATATATATCTCTGTATGTATAAGCAAAAACTTCAAAAGCAAAAGTGCAGAAGTTTCTTTTCACTCTCCTTCCTCCCCCATCCCTACTTTACTTAGTCCTTTCAGCATCTTTTCACAGAAAACAAAAAAAAAGGCACAGATTTCAACTTTTTGGGGTTGCAAACTCTCTTTAAAGATCCCTTCCACTTTAATATTTCTGTCTTCTGGCTTTCAAACAATTGCCATTTTACCTAAAAGGGCAACATGTTTACAGATTGTATGTGAAATGACTTTCAAGAGTAATGTGTTTCCTGAACATTTCTATTTTTAGCACAGTGATAGCTCAAAGCTAAGAACCCTTCCTAATTGAAACTCTACTTGTGGGAACTTAAAGATAGGGTTCTTTATTTTTTCCTGATATGGACACATCATATTGTGGGAAACATCCTAGGAAATGAGAGACAATCCTCCTCTTATTCATAGATGTGAGGCTTCTCTCCCCTCTGCATTGGTTTGTGTAGTTTTCCATTCAGGAACTAACTGGAGTTGCTTCCAGTGCAAAGTTAAATCTTAAATGTACTTTTAGCAGGTTTTGCAGGGGAGTTGTTATTTTTCAGGTGGAGGGGGAGCAGAGTGGTGGGGGCCAAGTTGTTTTCAACTTAAGTTTAGCAACTGGAAATAAGGTGAGGCAGAGCAATGTGACTCAAGAGTTTTCTGCAGGCCAGCAGCAAATCTCACCAGTGGTATGTGGACTGTCGTGCTGCTTTAAAAGAAATGGTGGTAGTGCATGAATTGTCAGAAGTCCTACAAATAAACAGTGGCCTGAAACATATCATTAGCATTTCGAAGAACAATTAGGGGATGCAGTTTGAATAGGCTAATATGTTTAAGTGGCCTTGGTACCATTTTATTTAACACAGTGGAATTTACTGCAACCTGCAGAGTTAGGAAATAATTCTGTACACATTTAATGTGTAGGACTTTTTCCTTTTGGCCTCAATGTAGCTTAGAACTAAGGAAAAAACAACTTTTCTCCTGCAATTCACCAGTGGAAGAAGCATTTTTAAATACATTAGAGAATATATTTATTTGTATCTCTGAACAACAGGGGCCCTGCTGTCCTGGCAATTTTTTCTTAATGCAGACTTCCAGTCAATGAGGAAAGAAAGATGATCACTGACTACATAAAACCTTAGGCTACTTTGAGTTACAGCTCGGGAAATGGAAAGTTTCTTTCTTGCCCAAATATGAGGCTCAGTCAGTTAGAAAAGACACAGACATTAATGTTGTAGGGCATTGTTAAAGAGTGAAAACTTCAGCTAAAAGAGAGAATTGCATGAGGGAGAGTTTTATGTCAGATGGCTGCAGCAGAAGATCTGGCAGCTGGACTCCATATTTCTGCTCCAGCATCTCCAGATCTGCTGGGGTTATAATGTAGCTGTTGTTGGCATCCCTGTATCTCTTAATGGAAAAGAAAGCGTCCTTCTAAATAATTTTGAAATTCAGGGAGGAAAGGCTGAATATGTTTGTAAATTTCACCCTGTTACTGAACCAACTGATTGTAGGGACAGTTGACTACATGTGATTGAAAACAAACCTCCATTCAATTGACATTAAATAATATGGCATTTTATGTATAGGCTCTATTAGTACACATAGATGCATAATGGCAATTTATGGCTACATATGATTCATAGAATATTATTCATTTAATTGTAAACTATTGGCCTAAAGTTCTGCTTCTCACCATATTTCATTCTTTTGCTTCTGTACATTAGAACAAAGAGGCAACAATCTTATAAAAAGTAGCCACAGAGTGGAATAGCAGTTGGTGTTTTGTATCCTGGCAGGCTTAATGTATTTTGCACGTGCCTGTGGAAGATACGGGTTCAAATTTTGTTCCTTATGTAGTGCTCAAAGGGGAAGGGCTGGGGGGTGGCAGAGCTTGAGATGGTGCTGTCCTGCATTATTTCAAAAAGTGTTCCTCAGCACGTGCAAAGAAACTAAGCAGGTCCTCCATGATAGACCGACTTGCTTTTTATAGCGAAAATACTTGAAGAGTGCTGAGCTCTTTCTGGGGACGGTGCAGAGGAGGGAAGGAGAAGAATTTTAGATCTTCCATGCAAATTAGAGGCAGGTTCATCTTTGGTAAATGTAGATGCATCTCAGTTTTGACAACAAAAGACTTGAAGGATCTCTCCTTTTAATTCTTTCAAGGTATATTGAAGAAATAAAAAGGTTAGTTACACAATATGTAAATGATCCTTCTTATTTATGATTATTATTATATTGTCTCAGCAATTGGGCCTGAAATATTTTTATGGGCTTAGTTGCAACACAAAGGCATTAGATCAAGAATGTTCCAAGATTGAGATTGGCTGGTATTTGCTTATATCACCATGACTGAATGTTACCAGTTTTAAAATGCTTTTTTGTTGTTCAGGAAATTTTAAAACAGCTTTGATTTCAAACATGAAACTTGGCAAGTGACTAGTCCATAATGTGTTCTAATCACTTCTGGTATTTTGGAAAAGACTTGAAAAAGATTGAAGTTGCTATTTTATTAGAAGTGTAGTTACCTCTCGCATATCTGAACTTCTCTTCTTCTGTATGCGGAATGTAATTAGGATATGGTCTGGTAGTCTTTTGCCCAGTGTTAGTGTTAACATGATGGAACCTAATGCTGTATTTTTAAAATACACAGTTTTTTGTTAGAGTTTCTTTTACTGCTAAAAAATTATATATCAATTTCAATTCTGTAGTTTGGTTGACCACCAGACGGATACATCTGATCTCATCTGTTTATTTAAACACAGATTATGGAACAGGTTGAATATGCAACCTTATTTTTCTAATAATATGTTACTGTACATTAGGAGTATTTTGGATTTTTGTAGTGCAAATACGGCCAGAGTGAGTTTTAGTCTTGGAACTTTGAGCAATTCAATCATTGCAGAAGCCCTACAAACCTAAGCTCATAACTTCAAGTGCTCTTAAGTATGTGAAGCAGAGGTAAATTTTGCATGGGTTTAAGTGTGTACACTCCATAGCTCAAGGTCCCTGGAATAACTGCAAATATAATTTGTATTGGACCTGGGCAGCAGGATGCTGAAGTCTCTGAATCCAGTCCTGCAATGTATTTAGATACACTTTGCCTCCAGAAAATAGTAGCCATTCTTTTTAAAAATCCATTTTAAACTTATCTAGTGTAATTATGCTGTTGCTTTATTATCTAGATTTTGCAGGATGTGGCTCGCAATATAGAAACCCTTTTCTTGTTTTTGCTAATATTGAAACTAATGGGAGATTGTTTTCTCCTTTTTTCTTCCAAATATTATTTCCTGTCCTGAGACAGTGATAATTTCAAATCATTGCTGATATATTCTTCTTTTTTTCTGCATTGTTTCTGGGAAAAAAAAAATTACAATAGAGCTTTTTGAAATCATAATGCTGGAACTGAACTTCCCTGAACTTTTATATAGTTTCATCTGGGTTTGAATTTTGCTTCTTGTGAATTAAACAAGAATTACGTATAGGGACTTTATTGGGAAATGTTTGAGAGTTTGCATCAGTGTTACATTAAAAGTTTAAACAGCAGATTTACAGTAGAGTCCAAAGGTCTCAAAGTCCTCTGGTATTAAATTTGCAAAGATTACTGAGATGAATGCAATTGGAGGGGTTGGTAGCATTGTCCCTGTAATATTGAATCTCAATAGCCTGTACAATAAGATATTGTTCAGTATCCTCGTTGGGCCTTGAACTTAATATGGCAGTTACATAAACTGAAATAATGTGAAACTTCTGGGCATGGTTTGTGCATGACATTGTGCAAGATGAAGTTAGTTTCGGGCTTCAGGTTAATGGCTTTCTGGCTAAAGAATAAATAATGTGCCAAAGGAAAAGACTGCGTTGATTTGTGCTTCTGCACATTGTGAAATAAAATCTCTCCATGCATAATCTGGAAGAGTCCTGATACCTTTTGAGATGCACCTGCTTATATGAAGTCCAAATTTAGCCTGTAGTCCTGACTTTGCTTTTTATTAGTTTTATTAATTTTATTTACTATTAAAAGGTAGCATGTCCCTTCTTACACATCAAAATTGGTAGGCCTGTAGAGTTTAGGCATCTGCTTGGGGTAGCATAACATTGATGGACCTACTGTCCATCTAAAGTGTATCAGGGCCACAGAAGCCACACTTGCAGTTGCTCCTCCAGAGACCTGAAGTGGGTCTCTGACACCTCTCATTCTTTCCACTTCTCCGGCATCAATTAGAACTATAAATTCATACCTCTGTGCTGATGCTGCTTCCTTCATTGTCTCTTTTTCCTGAGAGAGGATTTGCAGACCTTCATCCTAGTCTCTTCTCTCTCCGCAGTAAAGAAGGGAAAATGGAAGCTTTGCAGTGTGAACAAGGCAGATTCTCACAGTGAAGGCAGAGGGAAGGAGGTGCGTGTCAAGGAGATGGGGTTAGGCTGCTGCATGAGGGTAGGAGAAGTATTGTAGATCCTGGGAGAAGATCAACGGTCCCAAAAACATAGATGGTGAATTTCCTAGGCAAGGGAGATGAGTTATGAGGTACAGTCTCCCGTGTCAGATAGCAAGGAAATGACCATCAACAATAAGTCAAGAGTAAGAATTGCAACAACTTTCAAAAGTTTCTTACAGATGAAAACCTGTAGAGTTGTAAATCCTTCACTCACTTAATCAAGAAAGAGGACATTCAAAGTTATTTTGGGCTTGTTCTTGGAGCAGCGCAAGTAATCTGAGGTTGTGGTGCTGGGGGTGTGTTCTCCATGCAAGAGAAAGGAAACAGAAAGAGGCAGGATATAGTGAGATTAACATCTTGTTGATATTGATGAGTTTATTCTGGAAATTTTCAAGGCTATGTTTAATTGCTCAACACTTAGAAATATGTAGAATTCAAAATAAAGCCTTATCACTTTGATCTTTGCCATAATGCCCCATGAAATGCGTGTGCATTGCCACATGGTTTTTCATTTCACCTAAGTACATTGCCTTTCATCCAAAATCTTTCTCTTTCATAGATAAGGGTCAGACTGACTTTCCCCGAGGCAAATCTGTGAAGGAAGTAGAAGGGTAGTACCCATTAAACTTGGAGTGTTATATGTACACAGTGTCTCTGTGAGAATAACTCGGTGTCATCTCCTGTACTAGAAACTGGCAACAAAAAGGTTTTAAGTGGGCAGGGTCGTGGAAATTCAGAAATTACCACTAAAGGAGGACCCTGTTTCCAAAGAAGAATTTAAAGATGTTATATGTGATTACTTTAAAATTTTAATCATTAGAACTAATATCCTTACTCTAAGAAAATTAGCCAGAGGATTGTCCCTTACCACAGTGACTACAATTCATTATTTCAGTTTGCTTTGCAAGGGAGCCAGTTTCACAACTAGACCATACCAGTGCAGAGTAACATGGCGAAATCAAACCAACACAGTGAAAACCTTATTTCTGAGTTCAAAACCAAATTCTAGATACATTTTCAGTAACATTTTTTACATTTTAAGTTATATTATAGGCCACATTGTTCTGGCTCATGCACATCTGCGTAATTTAGATCTTACAATTTCAATATGTTTCATATTTGATACATTTATTTTTTCCAAATCATCAGTTTTGGGTGCTGTCAATATTTGCATTCTTTTTCTCATCCTTAGTTAATCTATTTAATTATAATGCTAGCATCTATTGCTCAGCATAGGAGTAGATTCTTCTTTCTATTCTTATCTAATACCATTGATTAATAACTCATTTCTTCCTATCTGTCAGACAGTCTTTATCCACCTTATTTTAATAGTACCCAGACCATAATTCTCTAGTGCCTCTATGAGCTTCCTGTGTGGTACTGTGTCAAAGGCCTTGCTAAAATCCAAACAAATTATATCCACCACGTTTCCTTTATCCGCCCAGTTTGTCACTGCACTGAAATACCCATCACAATGAAACATTTATTGATGTAAGTTTCTGTGTTAAACCAGAATAAATGTGAAGGTTCTGCTGTGATCGTATGATAGAGCCTGCTTCTTAACAGGTATTATCACTTTATGTGCTAAAGATAATATGAGCCATGGGAGATGATACCATTCAGCAGGAGCAGAGAGGCTGTGAAGATCAAAGCACTATGAACCTTGAAAAGAAGTGGGAGAAGCTTAGATGCTACAATAGCTTGTAAAGGGCATAAGTGAAGTCTTCAAGCTGCATTCCAAGAGATGCTCAGAGAATATCAGCTTCAGAGCTGCTTCACAAGAAAACCGTATCTTTAGAGAAAGAATTGTTTGGGCAAGGCCTCGTTGAAAGCTGCATGCTGTCACTGTTCCTGTTCCTTGGGAACATAAACAGGATCTAGGGACAGCTTGTGCAACAAAACAGTTGGAATAAGGAATATTGTGGTTTTCAGCAGCCAAATTGATTACCATCATCGCCCCTGCGTAGGAGAGAAGCTTCAAGAGGTATTTAGAAGGATGCTGGATCCCACCTGATCATAGCAGAACTATCCATTAAACTGCACTTTAGAAGTCCAGGTCGTCTCTTAAGTGCAGTTATAGAGACTAACTCTTCTGTGGGTTGAGAAGTTCAGCTTCTCGTGTGCTTTCACAGCTGGGCTTCTCAAGTGCTTGTTGCTTACTCTCTTAGCAGCAGGAATAAGCAAGAGGGGTGGACTGTGCTATCAGGGGATTCAACACATCTAATGGGTTTGAGGGCCCTTGTGGTGAAATTGCATCCAGTACCTGTTTCAAAATGACCATTAGGGTGGATTATGCATTGTGTCTTTTATTCAGTTGAGTATCTTAACTTTCTGAAACCCAGATTTCAAGGAGTGTTAGTCTTTGCCCAAAGGCAGGTTTTTTTCATACTTGAATGAAAAGAGTTCAAATACTGTCGGGGGGTGTGGGGTGTGTGTGAAATGTAGCCAAAAATACACCTTTTTCCTGATTAAAATGCTTTTCTAGCTGAAACAACTATGGTTTGGAAATTAAAATTCATAATGGATTCAGTCTTCACTGGGAAAGTAAACTCGAAAGTTGAATGCCATAAGGAAGACAAATTCTCTGTGGGCGCTCATCTTTGCAGTGAACTAGTAACAGATGGAGATTTACCATTTTGACAAAGAAACCTTCAGTCTCCTGTTGTCCGTTCCTGCGCTGGGAGGAACCCTTGAGCCCAGCACAATGCTTAGGTTGTCCTCTGCTCCTGTTCTACTAAATCACAAAAACACCCAGGTTTCTCCCATCAGCAGTCCAGTGACTCTGGTTTGAGCTACAGCCTCTGGTGTTATCAATCAGTCCAGATCAACAGTGCTCTACCATGCAAATAGCTATGAGTTTGAAGACAGAACTGGAAATTACCAAAAATTATGTGTATTTTTTAAAGTCTACAAAGGGCTCCAATTCAGGAAAGCTTTTTGGGAGGATTATTTTTCAAGAACTGGCATTACTTTGTTCTTTTGCATTACTGTTGAACCTGGACAGAACATTATGCTGGTGTGTCTATGGTTCCAATTTCAAAGTTTGCTTATTTGTTGTTAGATGAGGAGCCTGTAAAACATTGACCTCCCTTTTTCATTTCTGTGATGCAATAAGTCCATGGCCTTGCTTATGTTTTCAAACCTAAAATGCCAGAAAATAATCTGGGCCATATCCTAAGTAATCATTTAGATTCTGAAGTTGGAGTGAGGTCTCTTGTCTGGCCCATGAGCATTTTTGAAAATTCTCTTGAAGGTAATGGACTTGGTTTTTGTTTGTGTGTCCATTTGTCATCCAGTGCCCTCCCCTTCCCCCTTTCCCTGATTGTTGAAGATTACTTTCGGAGTATTATCAATGAGGTTTTTTCTTGAGGAAGGACATCATTTTACTTTCTGTGAGTAGTTATTTGTGGCAGTTGCTTCATCATTGATTTTCAATTCCAGAAGTGAACTTGAAAAAGATCAATTGACTTATGTTGTAATTTCTATATGTAGAAAATTCTAAATGTATCAATACGTTGTACTGTATTCTCTTCTAGCCTTACCTTTCCTCATAACAAATCAGCTATATATAATTCTAATTAAGCTGGTCTAGCTGACTTAAGGTATTCAAGGAAAATCAAAACCTCACAGATATGGAACTTCTCTATTGCTAAGAGTTTGCAGAAGGACAACATCCTCTGAAATGTTTCCCAACAAAAAATTATACTTTTTTTTGTTCTCTTTAATTTTTAGATGGAATGAATGTGGCCCTTATGAAAGTGGGGAACTAGACCATAAACATCAGTCAGGAAAGTAGACAGGGGCCCATGTAGGTCACGGAATATTGTTAATGAATTTCGATTGTAGCTTTCCTCTCATGGTTTTCAGCCTCTGCATAAAGTTTATGGCAAGCAGAAATCATGAGAAAACAAAGTGAAGCACGTTTATCTTCTCGAATTTGTTTTTAAAGCCTTCACTAAGAGCTAACACTTGCCCTGCTGTTAAGACTTTACTCATATGCTCCATTCCTGACCTGCTATATTCTTCATTCTTGCAATTCCAGCTCTTGGGTGTCTTTCAGGTAGAAGTTCATTCACTGTTCTTGAGCCATGTCTCTTGCTTTACACAAGGGTTTTAGGGCACTCCTTTCAATCAACAATCATGATCAATCATTAAGCATTGTCACCTCTGCACAGGAGCGCAGGCTCCTGCTTAAGAATCTACCTGTTTCTACCTCTCACTCATACTCTTGAAGTCACAGGTTTCTCAGATTGTAAAAGGAAGATACTGCTAAAATGGCAAGGATAGGTATTCTGAGTTTAATGAGGTTTGCTCTAGGTTTAACTGCAACTCGTAGCTAAAATAGCTCTGTAAGATGCTCTGGCTGTGCTTGTTGTATGCCAGGTGTTCTGTAAACTATGGTTATTTAACTGAAGTTTTTCAATATGGCAATGAACACCCTCTCATAGAGAGCTGTTTCCAAGGCTCTGTTCTTTTTAATGGAAGGATTGTAGTGTGTGTGGGTTATGCCTGCCTCGAGGAGAGGGACCACTTAATGTGCAGGCACTGTGCCCCCATGCTTGACTTGCAGAGTAACCCTAAATGTTGCATCCCCTCCTTTCCCTTTCCAATCAGAAGAATGTGTGCAAAGCTTGAAAGACTTCAGGTTAAAAATAAAAGGAATATACACTGAAGAACCATTGTCACGATGTTGCCCAGCATGGGAAGGAGGTGCCATGCCTTTGTGCTTTGATAGGAGAGGGCCATGTTTCCTCGTTCTCTACAAGAATTTGGACAAAATTCACCGTGGTGAAGTCCATGCACCAATTTATTCCTATTTAGGTCATTGAAATAGGGCTTCAGTGGTGCAATCTGTGTTCTGGCTCTCTACACAGGGATACATTTCACCCTCAGTGAATGCTCTTTGTTTTCTCAGTTGAGGTCAGTTTTTCATTGCATTCATTAAAAGAAATAGCTTTGGATTGTAAATACTGATGCCCATCTTCTTCCCTGCCAGCATTACAGTCCTGAAGATGTTAGAAAAGGGGTAGATTTGGAAGGGAAAGAAATGGAAGTTGAAAGGCTGAGATGGCAGTTGTGCTGTTGCCTGCTTCTGATGGCCTTACCCATTTTCTTGCCTAGGTTTCTCCACTGTTTCCCAGTCTATCTTACTACATGCCAATTAGGGAAAAGAAGAAAAGTTGCTTGACCTTAGTAAAATGTTGTCTAAAGGATGAGGAACATGTTTTTCAAATGGTTCCTTCAGGAAAAATTTCATCCAAGCCTATAAATGTTATCCTGTGGCAGCATCATCCTAGTGCCTCTGTCAGGGGGCTCTTGTTTCATCATTCCAGTGCTCAACAGTTGTTTTTCATTCTTGCTCCACTGTCCCCTTTCGTGCTCTCTATTTTGCCTTCTGCTCTTCAATACTTCTGATCTTGACAGAGTGGGAAGGTTAAACCTACAAATAAGGTTGTGAGCTCATTCTTATTTTTGGTATACATGTGTGTATGAACATGTTTGTGTGACAGTATATTGTCTGATACAGTGTGTTACATTTTAAACGTCTGTGGGGATGGATTAGGAAGGCTCATTTAACACTGAAGTCTGAAGAACTGGATTTTTACTTGTGGGAGAACAAAGTAAAATCTTACTTAGGAATTGCTCTCAGCCTGTGGGACATTCAAAATCAGTATTAGATTCACATCCAGGATTTATTTTCCAATGTCTGTTAGTGTGCTGCTGGTGAACAGAATAGCTTTGACTTTGAATGGGATAAATTAGGCAAGTTCTTCTGTCACCCTTTAAAAATAAAATTTAATCAAGTTTTGATTTGTTCGTTTAATGAGTCACTGGTACATTGTATGTGTCAGTGTATATTGCTGTATGGTTTGTTATTATGAGGCCAAATCCTGACAACTTATTGCAAAATTGTTTTAATTTATTATTAATATTTTTTGATTTTCTCATTTCTCCTGGTTTTGGAGCCTTTATAATTAGATATAATTAAAACCACAGGTTTTAAACTCCAGTCTAACATTTAAACTCATATTTATGGTGCAACCCCTGGAGTTTTATTGTCATTCCAACTATTCCAACTGCATTTTGAAAAAAAAAATAATTTTTTTTTTTGCATCTGTTCAAATGCTGTGTCTACAGCTACCACTTCTTAATCATCTGTTTTGCACAGTAACGTGACATTTATTTTACATGATAAAAAACTGTGCTGTTTTATAGGTGAGCTATTTCATACCCCTTAACAAAAGGTTGCAGGGGACCTTTTTCCCTTCTATGCTTTAAAAACAGCTTTCCTCTTTTTGAACTTGTCTTTCTCTGCTCCTCCATGCAACAGTCTGAAAGTGCTACATGCTGTAGAACGAATTTTTTAAAATTTTGTTGGCTGGCATTATGTAAAAGCATATTTTCCCTTTTGGTGCGTATGTTCTGGTCCTAGCAATGTCCTTGTTTTGCTGAAATTAAAATTTTTCTCCTCACAGTCGTTGGTATGTGATGGTGTTTTTCTGTCTTCTTTAATTGTGATGCCTTTTTTTTTTTTAATTAGTATAAGGTTGATTGTTAAAATTAAGTGGCAGAAGGCTTCTTTCCAAGTTATTCAGAGATCTTTTGCTGAAGAAATATATTTTGCAACTCTCAATTGCCTTTTTCCCCTTCTTCTTTCATTGCAAACTACTCTGGGAAGAGCTTCTTTTAACAAAAAAAAAAAAAGGCTACGCTTGACTGATAATGCATTGCTTTGGATGGTGAAACATTATGAAAGTTTAATTTTTAATTAAATCTGAAATACCAATTATAACTGAAAGAGATTTTAACCTGTTTCTTTTCAGACTGCCTGAAGTTACATTGTAGATGCTGAAATCACTGCACCTTAAAAACAAAAAGATTAAGCTGCACTGCATTCCTGTAAGTAAAAGCTTTTCCGGTACCTTTTGTCCGTATTTTTCCTCTATATGCATCCAAAGTGGTAGCACAGTAGCTGGTTTTGGATAAAGGTCAGAGTCCCCTTGAATGGGATTTAGAAGTTCAAAGGATGTTTTATTTAAAAATTAAAAAGGAACTTACATCTAGCAGATCTTTAATTTCAGACCACTGAATAGATCATTCTTTTCTGCTTTGTTTTGAATATTATTAGGAATACTGTGCATCTCTGTTTGTTGACTTACAGTTCCTGTGGCTTTGTCAGTGAGGATTTCTGCACATTGGTGCAGAGATAACAGAAAGTAGCAGAAGGTTCCTTACAGCACAAAATATAGTTTATTCTCTTCTCATGATGTCATAACAAATTCTTCTCCTTTGTACAAGAGAAAACCAAACAACTTTGTGATGACATCACAGGGGACTTCAGCTGCTTTAGGGTGTAGATGAAGGCAGAAATGCCTAATTCATCTGTGCTGTGACACAACAGAACAGTCAAAATAACATCTACGTCTCTCAGCAAGAAAGGAGTCTCTTTCTAAGAGCATAGTTATTCCATGAATGCAAGTCGGATTGTGCATCACTCTGATCTACCCTTATTTAGAATCTGTTTGTTGAATGTATTTGGGTGAATAATTAAGATTTGGAACTTCAGTGGCTAAACAGCAGGCATGCAAAAGAGGATGGGAAAATACAGTACGTTCAGATACTCTTAATTTAAATGAAGTAATATATGAAAAAAAAATCCAGAGGCTTGAAGATAGTAAGAAAAAGCTTGATTTCAGTTGAACAGTACAAAGCTGGGGAGTATTACAAAGCAAAGTCAGTTTGTTTTCTTGTTTAAGATCAAAATGTGCAGTCTGTAATGAAATCCAGAGCCTTCTTTCAAAGCGGTGCTTTCGTACTTCAGGGCTGAAATATTTTAACTATTAGGTGGGATTTATCAGTCCTCCCCCCCTCCTTTGTTTTTTTTAATATATTTTAATGTTTTATTGTAAACTAGCTAGAGGGTACAGTCACACTGTGGGCAGCTAATTCATGCCCCTTCCAGCACATAGTGCCAAGCATGACTCAGACAGGCAGACTGTGCCATTCTGGCTCTATTCCATTGTGTTTTTACATTACTGGCAAGGGCCATGCCATTGTGTTGTTTAAATATTGTGTATTAACTGCAGGCTGTGGCCAGTGAATGGTATTTAACATTTTCTGCTCATCATTGCTGAATATGAGCAGCTTTCTTTGGCCACCAGAGGTTAACCTTGCCATTACACTAGTGAGCAGAGTTGAAAATACTCATGGATTTTCTGGGTCCCGCAGCAATTTAAAGGGAGGTGTTTGGGGGAAAATGGGAGAAGTCTTCTGAATCCGTGAGTACAGAATTTCAGACTTTTCTTGTTATTTAGTGTGAACAACCAGGAGAATTTTTTATGAAAAGTGGAAGTAATTCTCTTTCCAAAATGCAGCAGAAGAGTGAGGAGTGAATTAGAAAGAGTTCTTTTAATCCTTAGGAACCAAATGGTCACTAAGTACTGCACGGACAGCCCTAATGCAAAATAACAGGGGGAAATACATTGGCCTAATGATTGATGCTGTTTGGAATGTGCTTTTTTTTATAGTTATATGAGACTCTAAGCTTTGGAGGGGAAATAAATATACAAGTGTAAAACTTGTGTATAGTAATTATTTAATTATTTTTAATTTTTATTTCCTTTTTTTTTTTTAATCAAGAGTGTCAAGTGCATCAACATAGAGATGTTGAGCAGCTTTCTAAAAGTCCAAGTAAATCAGTGGTCAAACTTGGAATGGAGCAAGGGATTACAGCTCGCAAGTATGTTCTCCCTTGTTTCTGTTCCATGAGGTAAAGGTCTATGTTTCTAATCCTTGAGTTTCATATGTCATTTGATTTAAAAAAATGAACAAACAGCAACAATAAAAAACAAACAAACTCCCCAAATAAATGGAAAACAACCACAAAAAACCCACTTTTAAACTTTTAGCTGCTCCTAAGTTCTCTAGCCTTGGCATACAACCTGTCTCTGGAATACAGAAGAACAAGGTGAGAAAACTTTAACATGTGCAATGTGTCCTGCAAAATGAGGATGAGATTCTCGCTATACCTTGTGTCCATGTAACTGGCTACTTGGCACAATAAAAATGGTGGGATTTTTTTATAGAGAAAGGTGTGCTTTGGGTCCTGTATGTTTGCTGTAATCAGGTGTTTCTAATTGTAAGATCTTTAATAAAGCAAACTTGCAAGCATGGCTTTCATGTATAACCCCAAAACAGCAAAAAGGAAAGGCAAATGATGTTCTAGGAGTTTTGTATTTGATTTCTTTGACTGAATGGTGGAAATCTTGCTTTAGAGTAGGGATGTCCCTAAAGCAACTGGTTAATATAACACAGACCAAATTTCTGGCCAATATAAAATATGCTTGACTTGGTACCTGGCATTAGAAGAAAATACAGATTCACAGCACATGAACATGTCAGACAGCTGCCTGAAAATGCAGTTTTCGAAATGTGGCAGAGGTATGCTCTTTATGGAGAAGGCTGATTTCTAGGCTGGGTGCACTGTATTAATATGGGTTGATAGGCAAGTAGATTCACTGAGGTCCATGGAACTACTCAACTTTACGGATTTTAAGTACTTTGGTGTTCGTAACTGACCCCAAACAGAATGAAATCAAGCATGAAGAGCTACCTCTGCTCACATTCAGCGTCTGCATGATTTTGGAATGAGACAATGACAGCATATTGTGTGTGAAAGGAAAAGATTCTGAAGGCATAACCTTGTAAACCTATACCAGAGATGCGCTAGATGTGCTTTCAAAGTGATAGTTTTAGTTATGTTACTGTGGTCTGAGTGCAATATGGAGTATATGGCTTGTTATTTTTTGTTAAAAAGAGGATTGGTTTGTCGAGGTGTCAGCCTTACACAGCCTTGTGATCTGATTACTGACCAAGAGATCCAATGTTCTAATCTTGAGGGATGCTGGATCAATGAGTGGCATTGGCCAAGTCACTTAACCTCACCGTGTGTTGTTCAGGAGGTCACTTTTTCAATCTGGTTCAAACTGATACAGCTCTGTGAACAGTACTGAATTTGTGTTTGCAAAGCTCTTAGAGGATAAATAGTAGCCATTGTTGTTATAAATAAGTATATTGTGTTGACAAACACGATAGATGGAGATAAAGCTACTCGTGGGGGTGATCTTTCACAACTTGCTTATGCCTTTGTTTAATTCCATCACTCAAAGGTATCAAGGCCAACTCCAATTTACAGAAGTATTTCTCATGTCACTCTCCCCACTGTTGAGTATTTTATTGTTTGTGTTCTCTCTCTGTCTGCTGCTTTGCTACTTTTCTCCGTGCTGAATTAACCTTGCGTACCAAACTTTATTCCCTTTTTTTTTATATTATACAGCAGGGGCATTTGTGTAGCCTCCAAATTACATAGAGCAAATTCATTTTGTCTAGTGATTGTTTGCTGATGATGTATGAAACAGACAGAAGACAGTTTGAATTTTCATAAGTTCAATTGAGCTTGCAGGCATAAGGAAAGGAACAGGCAGAACCCAAGCCAATGTGACACAGTAGGCTGGCATCCCAGAGTGCAGGCTGCATGTGCAGCGTCAGGATGTCAGGGCTGGGAAGGGCTCCGTCCATCACAGTAGTGCTTTTAAATGAAGGAAGAGTTTTGAAGCAACAAACAAGTTACCCTACCGCGTTCTTTATAGGGCAAGAATCCTCACAAATCTTGATGGATAAGGAATCTGTCCATTTGTCCTGTAACTTGCTGTTTAACTAGAATTTCAGGTCTAAGATGGGCTTTGACTACTGCAAATTGAGTCCTTCTTCCTCTGACAAAATGTAAACTCCCATGACCCCCATGAGTTTAAGCTTTTTTCTTTTTTCTTTCTTTTCTTTTCATTTTTCTTTTCTTTTTTTTTTTTTTTCTTTTGATGCAGAAGGTACTGGCTTGTAGAAGCTGTGCTGCAAATGTGAAATGAGTATGGAAGTATGCTTGCTTTAAACAAAAGAGCAGTGTCTTGGGGCTGACTGTCACTGAGGAATAGTGTTAGCAATAACAAAGAGAATTAATTTTGGCTTTTTCCCTCCCTATACCAAGGCATTAATCCAGAAACTCATGGGGATAAATTCTGCCCTGATTTCTACCTGTGGAACCTCAGTGGAAATGTGGAGAGGTCAAAAATGTTTGTCAAGGCAGAAATTGTCCTAGAGTTAAAATTGTTGAGAAAGCAGAAACTGGTTGATTGCTATCCAGCCCAGGGGCAAGAGGATATTTAGGAGCCCTATATGGCATTATATGCTTCTGAAAGTGTTGCTTTTTCTTGTACATTAAGGAGAATATGATTTTTTAAAAACATCTAGTGAGTGAAAACTTACAATCAGTAGCACAGTGATTAATTGTTCTTCCTGTCCACTGGGAGAAAGACCTAAAGAAATCAGCTCAATGAGCAGTGAAAATTACCAAGTTACGTATCAGGAACCATATTCTGACTGTTACAGTTGTCAAGTGCTGGAATGCATAACCTGTAGGTACTGAGGAAGCAGGGGAGGTTTCTTTTTTAAGAAATGGCTTGGAAAACCATCTCTCAGGATGTGGTAGAACTTCCCATAAGAGAGAAGACCAGCCTGGATGGGCTCTCTTTCTCCCTGGCATTTCTCTGATTCAGTGTACAGTTTGGGAATGTTGGTATGTGGCTAATACATTCCTGATTAGTAAAGCTTAATGTTCCCAAAAGATCTCCAGGGTTCTCATTTTCCCATCTTCTCGTAACTGAAACCACACTGTCTTTTAAAGGATTTCATTGGGCTGCCAACATTTTGCTTTGACCCTTCTTTTTTAAGAGAAGGACAGGGGTGGGAGTCATAGAGACACCAAAGAACAGATTCTTAGTCATGGTGAGTCTGCAGGATTTCTTTCCAGTTGGTGCACAAATGCTGATTTGTTTCAGTTACTGGTTTTTAAAATTTGTATTAATGGAGACATGCCAGATATTGTCTGATACAAACTCCTCCAACACAGAACATGGAGACAGTTGAAAAATTGCAAATAGGATTGATGATCAGAGAAAATATATAATGAGCCTGAATAAAACCTGCTACAAAAAAAGGTAAAAGTCTCAGGGGACTGGGAGCTTTGTAATTGTCTCTGTTTCCTGAATTTTCATGCAAACATTCTTGAAAGATGTATTCACTTAATGGAACTGCAAATCTCAAAGCACAGTTGGTCCGCCTGAAAATTTTGTTAGTTCTCAGGTTGGTTTCAGTCAGTCTCATTCACAACATAGCACAGAACAGGATTTGGGAGTTATTGTTGATTCAGTCCTTCATATTTTGTTTTGTTTGTTTTCTTACAAATGTTTGATGTTTGTGGGTTTTTGAGAGCTGAAGGGATTGTGTGGGGCTTTGGTTGTTGTTGCAGTTCTGTGTTTTAAGGGCATCTATTGTATTGTACAAATGGGTAGAATCAAGACTTTTTTCACAGATAGCAGCTCTTACTTTTGCAGAATAGTGGCCACAGTGGATGAGGATAGGAAAATGGCCCTCCAGCGTGTGGTTGCTTTAGTATATAAAGGAGTATGGGCTGCAATTCAGTCATGTTAAAAAGGCATGGGAATATTAGCATTGATTCCCTGCATAACACTGCTGTAGTAACTTGTAGTAAAACACTTCAGCATTTCAGCACCTGAAGATGTTATGGTGAAAGTGGAAAATCTTTCACTACATTTATCAAAGCATTTGCTAGTCTACTTGAAGATAGAATAAGGGAAGCAAGGAAGACCAGAGATGTCATCAAATAAGCTACGACAGGAAAAAAGGCACCACAGACCTGGCCTTTTCCAGGTGTTAGCACTCTTACTTTGCCCTATGTGAAAGGAAATTCCAGCTAAACCAGTGTCTAGTGGGAGGGACTCCAGAGAAAGGCATTGCAGTTATTCTCTATTTACATCAGTGTCCCTGAGGACACTCGCACTGAATCATTTCAGATTCCAGAGTGTGATACAGGGCAGTCTGCTGAATGTAAGTTCTCCAAATTTTCTGGTCTGTTTTCTTCATTAGTGTAAGTTGTCTAGCTCTGAATTTTACTAGAGAGGATCTCGTTCTTAGTGCCATCTTTTCCATCATTGCACCTGCATCTAGATAATAGATTACAAGAGATTTTAGTCAGTTGTGTCAAAATTCATCTGTTGTTTTCAACAGTTTCCACTGGCATGAAAAAGATAAGAATACTTGTTTAATTTATTTTTTTTTAAATAATAATAAAAAAGAAGTATTTGACTTTGCAAGACGTTTTGGTGTCAGCAGTAGCTGAATGCATCTCTGAGTCAGAATGTGCATTAACAAATTTTTTGAACCTGTTGCTTTCTCTGGCAGACTTTTTTTCCATTGTCTTCATAATGTTTCCTTAGAAATTTCATGCTAGTTTATGCAGTGTTCTTACTGAAATTTTGAGTAATGAAAATCATTGATAGAATGGAAGAGTGTTATCTCATTTCTTTCAAGACTTGCAATAAGTAGTCGAGAATTGTGTGGCTTATTAGCAGAACCTTTTCAAGAAACGGGTTTTCTCAACATTATTTTTCAACAGCAATGATAGCAGTTGTGCACCAGATCACTCCATGTCCTCTCTGAGTATGAATCAGTTAGGTCATAATCATGCAGCCAAAGCTCATTTAAGTGGGGTGTAGTGGCACAGTCCCTGTGTATACGGTTTGCAGTATCAGACCATCAATGGAAAAAATCTGAGCCAGAGGCAGCTGAATTCTTGTATCTTCCCAGCTTCTTTTCCCATTCATTAGGGTTTCAAGTGAGGAGGGTAATCTGTTTTGTCATGTCTGTTGCCCTGTTTTAATACATGACTAACCGTCTTATGTCTGAGTGGCTGTCACTTCTCCAGAACAAGTGATACTGGATTCTGGAAGCAAACAACTATAAAATGATCACCCTTTGGGGCAGATTTAGTGTGTAAATGACAGCTTTAGCCTGGATGCAGTTAGCAACTAGAGGGAAATTCCAGTGGTCAGGACATGACACAAGCCTGAGGAATGCAGAGAGAGGATGCTGAGGGATCCAGAAACCAGAAGACCAAGAAGGTATAGAATTAAATTAGTCTATCATCTTGATGGAAAATATAGCATGATTAGAAGTGAAAAATCCCTGAGTCACTAGGCAAGGTTGCTATAGGTACTGATGCTCATGAATGGCACCTGAATGTAAGAGTTTTGATTCCTCATAATTGTTTCAATCCTGCAGGAAGGAAGGGATTCTTCTGTTTACTTTTTTTTCAGGGCTGCAGTGCTATTGAATTTGTCCGAGTGACTCTTGGCCGTGTGAAAATCACCCCAGAAATGATCCTGTTTTGTGTTTCTTTCTGTGTCACAAGTTGACATGTTACTACTTCTCATCTTCTTTGTGTGTGTGGCTTAGAAAATACTACTCTTTACATGTACATCTGCCCTTATTCTGATAATGATTGCCATTCAAGAAGACATTTGTCATGACATACTCTTGTTCAATTTACCAGTCTTTATTATGATGTGGTGGTTTCGTGCCTATGTGCTGATACACATGGCTCTAGAACAACACTGAGGGAAACCCTCAGATATTAGTACAACTCTAGATATCTAGCAAATATTTAATTTCCTCAGGATACCAGTCATGGTCAACTCAAGTCTTTCCCTGTCCTGTCCAGGGAACTGTCCTTTGGCAAGAGTTCAGAATTCTTAATGTAGGAAGGTAATCACAACTAGTAGGTATGATTATAACCTATAAAAAACTATATAATCCTATCAAGTACATGTTTTTGGAGTGGTATTGAACCAAAGCTTTGCATTCAGATAGTCTCCGAACTTCTGCTCAAAACATCATTCTTTTCTTGTATGTAAATCTTAGACTGTTGCAAAGATATGGAAACTGATGATGAAAGGACACTTTGCTACTAGGTCCAAAGCTAGGTGCAATAACATTTAGGTATGCGACTCCAAAGAGGAATTCAAACCCCAGAGTCAGGGTCTTTATCTGGTATTTGATATGTATTAAGGGCAAAAGGCAGCATCTTGTTGGACAGCGTTCAACCTAGAGGCAACCAAAGGGAAGCTCTAAAGACTAAAGACTTGGTGATTCTTTATGAACAGGATTCCTTACTAGTTATTTTTCCTTACTGCAATCATTCATGTCCCAGAGAATTCCAAATGTGGTAGGTACGTTTTGGTTTTTATAAAATTACCAGCTGTTAAAATACATATTCTATCCCCCTATAGAATTTTCCTTTCTTCAGCATGAGATAGGCATAGATTTCCTGTGCCTTATAATGGTGGAAAACATTTCTGATATCCCTGCATTGTCAGACTGTCAGGAACACAGTTTTCTATGTGATTATCTTTATTATTATTTAATTACATTTAAAAGCATTTGATTTCTAAAAATCTCTTACTCTGTCTCTGTCATAATGTTTAGAATGTATCTGTACCTTATAGTAGTTATTCTTTAAGCTCCTTATGCCTCTATTTCTTGTAAAATAAATATATACTTTAGGTAAATAGATGTTCCTTATGTAATATTGAATGTAATTATTACCTGTGATTCCTGCCAGATCTCTGCACACCATTTCTGTATTGAGTGCAGCCATTTTCTGATTTCTTCTTGTACAGATAAAGAGAGAAATCCTGGCCCCAAATAAAGTCGCCGAGATTGTTCCACCTTCCCTTCAGTGGAGACAGGGATCATTACAAATATATGTGCTTGAGCTGGCCCTTTACATAGGGTGGGTTATGGCATGTCTGATGCATGTAATCATCTGTATTTACATGGATTCATGTGTTGCCACCTCTCCAGCAGTGAGAGTGCCCAGTGAGGGGCAGTAACCAGTTGCTCTGTCTGCTGTCATGCTGGAAGTGCAGGACTTTCCTTAGCTGAGGAAGGAAAAAAGGTTTTACAATAGGAAAATGAATACATCATGCTTTCTTTAGAGAGACTTTTTTCTCAAAACAACTGGATTTACCCTGGTTTAATATCAAAGTGACATAAAAGTTGTCACATGCATGTTTTTGCCCAGTAGTGTTTGAATGAAGGTTTATTTTGGATTTATTCCTCCTTTCAGGTGGCTTGGAGTTCTTTCATAAAAGTTTATAAGACTATATTGCTTAGAAATCATACTCCTCCCCTCTTTTATCTAGCCTAGTTTTAATACTAGCTTGCAAAACAGTTCTTTAGTTTGTGGAGTGGATGAGGAGCTAGGAAATTTTGTACACAGTTCAGCCAAACTGATCGTCTGCTGGACTGGGGTTGCCTCTTGCTTGAGTCCAGGCATAAAAGTACCTGTTTCTGTCTCAGTTTGGCTTTTTCACTCCTCTGCACCACTGATATGCAAGCGGAAACTCCAGCACTGATCCTTCTCGGTTTGACAGCTTTCAGAACCGAGACTGTATTTGTCCTGTATTAGTTTAAATATAGAAAGAAAATAATGGGCCCTGTTCTGCACAGGTCAAATATTCATAGTGCAAATTTGTGTGGCTAAATTGACAGCAGTGGATGGTACTGTTGCCCCCTAAGTAGGGACTCCCATTTACTTTATTGGTGTTTTCACCAGTCTCAATGCTTGGAAGGTCAGTTTTTGCGTCTTTGACCACGTTGCTAATATAGCACTATTGGCATAATTCCTCCCCAGTTCATTCCTAATGGCCATGTCATTAGGACCTTTAGGCTATACTAAGATATTGATGGTGTGGAGGGCAAGAAATAGTAAGAAGCTAAATAAGAAATCCTAGTATAAATCTTACTGAACATAAATTATAGAAACAGGCATCCTCGATGCTGCTGTGCTTACTGTGGCTGCTCAGTGTACCAGTCCATCTTAAAATGTGCTCTCCTCTGCCCAGTAGATCTAGACCAGTAGAGAGGAAAACAAATTGTGTCCCTTCTTCTGCCTGCTCTCCCCGGTTCATAACTACAATCCCAATTATCTTGTCAAAGTGCAGGTTTTATAGGAAAAAGGTAACATATCACCACAATAACTCCTGAGCATAGCCCATGCCTCAGGACTCAGTGTAGCACAGAAGGTCTTATTTTACCTCTAGGCCCTGTACAAATAGGAATGCCTTGAACAGTGAGACCGCAAAATGGGAAATTAAACAGGGGCAAATGTACATTTATTTTATGTACAGTCACATTAAACAGACATATAATTTTTCTTTGGAAATGACTGTTCCAACAAAAGCAAAATTATAGCAATTAAAAATGTAAGGAGGAAAAATAATAGTATTGATTTTGTTTTGTATGGTTTTGTTATTTTTTGCTTAATTTCATGATATGTAAGTAGTAATGCATGTCTTACTGCATGTCAATCTGCTTGTTAGACTGCAAGAGGCACTTATTTCAGAAAGGTGAAGGTTCAGTAAGTACTAAGCTAATACTTAGTGACTTTTTTCATTGCAAAAAACTGCTAGTTTTTCTGCAGTGATGTGCAAGAATGCAAATAGAGAAATAGAAAAAACAAGAGCTTACTTGGAAATTCTAATACATGGAAGTTGAAAAACAAATGTATTTTTGGCTTTTTAATTATGTGGAAAGGTTCAGAATCACTTCTTTTTGAATCCTGTCTTCAAAAGGAAATAAGAAGTCAAAATTTCTGCCCTTACTTGTAGCTCTAAAATGCCGCAAAAGGCCTGGTAGCTCACTAGCAAAATAACCATAGAATCATAGACTGTCTGGAGTTGGAAGGGACTCACAAGGATCATCAAAGTCCAACACCTGGCCCTGCACATGACCATTCCAAGAATCACACTATGTGTGGGAGAACATTATCCAAACACTTCTTGAGCTCTGTCAGGCTTGGTGCTGTGACCACTTCCCTGGGGAGCCTCTTCCAGTGCCCAACCACCCACTGGGTGAAGAACATTTTTCTAAAATCCAACCTAAGCCTCCCCTGACACAACCTCAGGCCATTTCCTTGAGTCCTGTCACTGGTCAACACAGAGAAGAGACCAGTGTTTGCCTGCTCTCTTCCTCTCATAAGGAAGTTATCACTGCAGTGAGGTCTCCCCTCAGTCTCCTCCAGGCTGAACACACCAGGTGACCTCAGCTGCTCCCCTCAAGGCCTTCATCTTCTCTGTTGCCATCCTTTGGACCCTCTCTAATAGCTTTATATCCTTCTTATATTGCAGTGCCCAAACCTGCACACAATATCCAAGGTGAGGCCACCCCAGTGCGGAGCAGAGCAGGACAATCCCCTCCCTTGACCGGCTGGCGATGCTCTGCCTGATGCCCCCCAGGACAGGGTTGGCCCTCCTGGCTGCCAGGGCACTGCTGACTCACGTTCAACTTGCCATCAACCAAAAAAAAAATCTGGGATCTATTGCTGTTTGAAATTCTTTAGGAATGTTGCTCAGAGAAGTTGTGGATGCCCTGTCCCGGAAAGTGTTTAAGGCCAGGCTGGATGGGGCTTTGAGGTGTCAGTGCCCATGGCAGGGGGTTTGGAAGAAGATGATCCTGAAGGTCCCTTCCAACCCAAGCCATTTCATAGGTTTGAAATTTCATTTCTATGATTTTATGAATTTGAAGGATTCTCTGTAATACTATGAGCTGCATATCTCTCTCTAATTTTCCACCATCCTTGTGTCTAGGTACAGCTAATTCTTTCTAGTAGAAGAATTAGGGTGTCAACCTCCCTTTTTGCTGACAAAGGCTACTATAATAGATAGTTGAGTATTCCTTGCTTGTGCCAGGAGAAATGACTATTTTGTGGACAGATATTGTAGTAGACAGAAGTATTGATTGGGCTTCATTGTAATAAACACTGCCAGATGTTATCTCAGTGTGTACTGTTTACATTAGTAAATAAATAAATCCTCCAGAGCACAATTATTCCCTATAATGTTTTTTCAAAAGCTTACTATTGTCTTACTATTGAACTTCCTCTGCTTTCTGTGCAGTTTGAGAAACTAATTGGAGTAAGTGAAGCTAATTGTAAAATTCAAATCCTACTCTAGGTTCAGATATCATGTCAAGGTAAAATCTGGCATGTAGAAGTGATGACATCTTCACTTGAGATACTCCTTCATTGAAGACTTTCTCCTGTAGGAAATAACGGAGCAGATTTTATTCACTGCTCTGTTACTATCCATAGTAGTGAACATGTTGTTATGGGAATGTCACAGTAAACTTCTGTGTCCTCTGACTCCTGGTAAAGACTCTCAGCTTGTGAGTCACTTAGTACACAAGGTGATGGTCGGATTCCAACCTGCTGAAGAAGATGGTTAAATGCCTGTGCTTGAAGCCCAACGCATCAGTTATCAAGTTAAACCAGCTGAGTAACAGTCTGAGCTTCCACAGATACCAAGAATACTAAGACTCCAGATTCACTGATCAAGCTGTGAAAATCACCTCAAATCAATGTGAAAAGCACACCAGAGCACAGCACATCATCACACTGCTCAGCATGTCAGTGTGGGCCTATGTGCAGCTCTTGCATCTCAGCTTGGCTAGTGCTACCTTTTCCCTCACAATAGGCAAGGTAGTTTGGAGCATGCTTTGATTTGAGTTCTCTGTGAAGCATACTCAAATCTGAGGTCTCTCTGGTTCCTGGTGTTTTCAGCTTTCCCAAAAACACAGAGCAAGTTCACAGGTGGTTTTTTGATGTGTTGTTAATGTCTGTAAAAAATAATGTTAAATGAGAACTGAAGTTGTCTACTGGCCATTCTGAAAATGATTGTGTTTTATTTTCAGTGAAGTCATACCTGTTCCCTGAAATAGTGTTTCCTTGCTTTGCTGGACTAATGTATCTTGTAATTTATGATTTTGAGTCGTGTGTGCTGAACATTGGCTTCCGCTGAGATACAGATTCCCTTGGCAAGTTGACTCCTTCGGGAGCCTCCCTAAAACATGCTTAAAACAATTTAAAAGGCTTAGAAAGAAGCAACATGTATTTGAATTCTCTGCAAATGAATAAGAGTCATTAACCTTACGACTCCTAAATTAAATCATCATTCCCTGTGTCAGATTCCAAGTTTAAATTCATATAAAAGATGTGACTTTTTTCCAAATTCTTAATGGTTTTACTATTGTTTATCTGCCTCTTCTAGTTTAGCAGTGGAATTTAACTGTACTTTGTCTACTTAGGTATACTTAGAATTTTTATACACTTTACTGGAACTTGATGTAATAGGAGCATTTATGTGTGTATGTTTTCACAGGTATACTTTAAAACTTGTAAGGCTACTCCTTGTCCAAATTTCATTTTGGACAAGGATCATCAAATCAATACTTTTTTATTTTACATTTGTTAGTGTCTTCCTTTCTCTTCTTTTGGCAAAAAGGGGGAAAAAATAAATTAATGAAGGGTGAAGGAAAGAGAAAATGTCTGACCTTCTCAGCAACCTTTTCTTGTGCACCTGAATACTTTCAGTGATGTCTCTGAAAACTTTGAAAATAACTACTTGCTTCCAAAACTCCCCATGTAAAATTTACAGCACTTGGCCATTTTAAAGGCAGCTCTATTTCTCATCTCATTTGCCTTTGAATAGTCAAGTGCATGTCCAAGCTACAGCCACTGAAGAACAATTTCAAGTTGCATGCAAATTTGGCTCATCAGCTGTGCAGCTTTCCTGTATCTAAGGTATAGAGATCAGAAGTGTGAAATGAAACATAACAGAGAGGCACCTGAGTACAGATCCGAAGGTGGAACCTGCACTGGCTGCACTTCAGCACAAGTGGTGGGCAAACTTAAACATATTGTTGAGTCCTGAGATCCTTATCCCTCTCAGGTTAGCAAATGTATCTAAGGGAGGAAGCTGGGTAGCTAATTCCCAAATGATTTTAATGATTCATGCTGCCTAAAAGAGGAATCCATGGGAAATAAGCCTGAGCAACATTTTTTTGTTGTATGCCATAGGATGTTTGTTTAGTGAAATAGCTTTGCTAATAGCTTTGTTAATCAGTCGTGTCCCAAATAAAATAAAAAGTGCAACATAGCCCTCCTCAGATTTGGTCTTCTGCAAAATTAAATGCTCCATTTGTTTCTTTTATCTAGGCAGGAAAAATGAAGCAAATAATGATCAAAGCCTGCAGATGCTCTGAGGCTCTTTTGATTTTAAGGTTTAAGGATTGTATGGGCCTGCTGCTTCTTCTTCAGGAGTTTTGATGGAAAACCTTTGCTGTATTCTCCTCTGTCTCTCAGTTCTCCAGTGATACAGGGCCACAACATAAGACATCACTTGTGCAGAAGGTTAAGACTGCTGAAGTCTTGGAGAACCAGTTCACACTTCGGGTAAATGTTGCAGCAACTAGCTGATGTGACTACAGGGTTTTTTTTTCTCTTTGGTAGATAGATATATACATGTTTCGCTTGCTCCACATCTGCGTGGAACAAAATACCCTGTTTTTAAATCATTGTTTTCCCGGATAAGGTGAGGAGTCTGCCTCCAGGACCGGTTTGGTTTTTGGCATCTCCCCTGTTACTGTGTGCAGTGATGCCAGTTAATGCTCATTGAGGCAGTGGATTTGCGATTCTGGTTCTTGGCCTGAAGTGGATTGAGATTCATAAAAAATAATCTCAAATCACAAAGCCACCATGGGAGGCTTATAGCTTCTGTGACTATCTCACTTGGGCTAGATTTGAATCAGCAATCAGGAGGTGAATGGTTTTGTTCTTATCCCACTGCCAATTTCCTGAGCTAACAATCTGAGTGTGTGTCACAAAACTTTATTTTCCAATTGAATGCATCCATCCTTTAAAAACAGGTTAAAAAATAAGAGACAAAATGTAAAGGGAATTTAACATCCAAAAAATACAGAACAGTGCTCAGGACTTTAAAATATATGTAAACATCAGTTCCTGCCAAGTTAGTCATTACTAAGAGTTGTTAACACGGGGGATTGATTGAGAGAATGATTGTTGCTGTAGAATGATGATTTAATAAGAGAAAAATCTGATAGATTTGACATGCTACATAAAATGTGCAGAATGGTTATTCTTTGGTAAATTGCAACTTTCATTTGTACCCCTTACAGACGTATTTGTTCTGTGCCTTGCCACATTCCCCTTTTTTCCCTGTTATTCTCTTTAATTGCTAGAAATCATTAGTATTCACCACTGTTACACGTGCCACCCAGAAAACATACACACACCCTATTTTCCTTCCCGTTCTTGCCTTCTCTCACACCTTCACCTGGTCTGTTCTCCTGAACTCACCTACCTCCTCTGGTGTTCAGTAGGACACTGCAAAATGTCCTGCTGTCCACCTTGAAAAGGTGTCTACCAGGAGCTCAGTTTTCTTTGCTCTTTGCTACCACTGTCTTCGTATGCACCCATTCCTCACTGATGATTATTTATCGGTTACGTAGTCCTGATAAAATTCTCGGTGCTTTATAAGCCAGAAAATGAAGGCTGTCTCGGCTCAAGGAAGCTGTTGTACAGGACAAGTAGATGAAACGGCTCTTCTATTGTTCCCATCTTTACTGACAAGCTGTACTCTGTCCCTCCCTTTTTCGATAATTTGAAGGGTTGAATTGGGGTTTTTGTAATTCTGAAATGAGCAGTGCCACTGTGAATATCCTATTAAAAGTGTTGTTGGTGTCTTTGATCTTCTGTAAAGTCTAGTGGTTCATGCAGGCCATGCCCAAGTAATAGTGATTGACCCTTTTTCTGCAGATAGGGTAGGCTGGTGTCAGAGGCTGGGCCACAAATGGTCTTTGACTTGCATTGAGAAAATGTAGGGCTAGCCTTGGTGCATGTACTCTACGAATAATAATAATAAAAAAGCAATCCTAGAGTCTGATTACAACAAATAAATTCCATAACACCCCCTGCACTATATCTGTTGTTGTGCCAAAGAGCATAACATAAAATGACTGAGAACAACAGCAATTCAAAACAGCAGCGCACAATAGTGTAATTGGACCCTAAGCACATAAAAATAACAGTTTAAAAGAAAGGAAAAAAAGGCAAAAATGGGACCATGGAGTGGTATCAGGGACAGTGTCATGAAACTGTGGTAAGATGCATGAGCCTAGTAGAAAGAAAAAGAGGGGGTGGGGGGTGAGTTACTTATGAATCAGTACAACTGTGCTTTGTTCTGCATGAGTGTTTTAATAGAGCAAGTGTAATATAAGGATCAGGTGGGCTCGTGGGAATGGAACAAAAGGTTTCGTAAAATTAAAGCAAAATAATTATAGCTCTAGGTGTAGAGTGAGCACACTCCAGCAGTTGATAGCAGGAACCTGCTCAGAATGGAGAAGGGAAGAGGGAGGAAGATGCAGTTGGAAAGGTTTTTTGGTTTGTTTTTCTTTTTAATACGGGCATGCACACACACATGTACAATTACACATGTGCATATATAACACAAACAGATTCTTATATGTACATTAACAAAGACTTTAAATTCGTGGCAGTTGTATGCGACTTTAGAAGTAACTAGTAAACCCCCACCAAAACATGCATTAAAATGAAAATTTAAGGAATAATCTCAGTTAATTAACAACAACAGCAACAAAAATCACAGCAGAACATTGCCTTTCTAAAGGAATAAAGGACTAAAGTCTAAAAGAGAAGCCATTCTATGATGTGAGATTCAAGGATGTTCTTGCCGTAAAAACCCAGCATACTAATGAAGCAAGTTCAAACTTCCGGAGGTAAATGTGATCGTAGGGGGGGTCACAGGAAAGCTGTCAGCAATGTACTGTGTTACATCTCCCATTATTTGGCCAAAGCATTCTGCTGTGCTCTCTTGCAGAAAAAGCTGCTTCCTACCTGAATTTCAGAGGAGTTTTACAAGCAAGATGAGAGCTTGGTTGAGCACAAGGTGGCCTCCCTGTATCTAGTTGTGTGCTTTCTCTTTCCATCTGCGTATATTTGTACCAAAGTGCATGCAGAGTCTTTGCAAAAGTAGAAAACAAAGCAGAAACCTGAAACCAGAGTCATAATCCAACACACGCTTTCTGTGTTGCTGATTGTCCTCAAAATGTAGAGATCTCCAGGTCCAGGAATGGAGGAAGACTCTACTCAGGTGTGCATCCTTCTCCTTCTACATAAGCTGTGTTAGCTTAAAAGTGTTCAGAATATGCATCTATTTTGGGCAGTGACTTCCCAACAAATAAATTCTTTTTATTTGTAGATATACTGAAAGAGAAAGAGCTAATGAATTTTAACACCAGCCCCATTAACTCCCCAAGGCACCTGTGGGTTAGGGTGCGTTTCCTTCTGCTTATGTCCTGCTGTATGGAATGTTATAAGGAATATGAGCAGCTACCAGTGATGAATGTAAAGTGAGAAACTGGTTTTGTTACAGAACTCGAATTACTTCCCTTTTTTGGTGAATGGTTTCTGATGGGCAAGATGATTGCACCTCGTTGTGGCACATGATGCAGTTTGTGGAAAGGAGGTTCAGCACAGCCCACAAAGCCATAGTTGCAGGCACAGCTACTACAGATGGCTGGCGTGCAAGATAAGGCCTTGGCAAGGGAGGGGGACAATTAGCCTGCCTCCCACCACATTTCCCCTTACTCTGTAGTCAGATTTCCCTTATTCAGAGTTTGTTCAGGGTAATTGTTCACAGACAATATATTTTTGTGCTCACGGTGCAATCAGAGGCTGTTCTCACTTGAAGCAGAGCACATCTCTTAGGTAGTGCTTTCTGCCAGAATGTGGAGGCTGAGATCAGAGTGAAGCTTTATGAGCTCCATTTGGTGCTTTTTACTTCCGTCTTGTTTCTCTCTCTGCAGGGGATGTGAAACTAGATTTGTCCTGTTTCCACAGCAGGGTTTTGGTTTATTTTGTTTTTCCAAAGCATTTCATTCGGTGGCGCAAATCCAGAGGAGAGTGTGTTGCAGAGATGGATTTGAATGTTAGACAGAAAGAGTTGTGTTTAATAAACTCTTTGTTGTAAATTATAGAAACTTGAGAGGAGGAGGCCCCTGTTTAGTACAAACATTCTGTGGCTAAATTATCACTTTAAGTATTTGCCCTGTAACTTAAAGAGCAGTAAGGCAAGATAACTTTGCTAAAGTGGCTGCTTATGGGGTCTGAAGCTCAAGACTGAAATTCTCTAGTTCTGGGTACTCCTCTCAAACCCTTTCCACCTTCCATCTGGCTTTGTCTTTTGCCTTAGAGGTGACTGCCAAATAGAACTGAGGGAAACATAGGACTGGTTAAAATTAAAATCAAAACCCAGTAACAACACAAACCCCCCACCAAACCATTCCCCCAAAAATAAAATAAATAAAAAAGCTCTGAAGTTTTATAGGATTTTAGGGGGGAAAAAATGTTTTAGTAATATGATGCAGTACTTGAAGATGATAGCCCACCATGCAAACAGTTGGATATGTAACTCCCATTGTATGTGCCACTACTGCTTGTCCCTTGTGCTCCCCTCTTTCGAAAACTTATTGTATCACAGCACAAGCTACTTACCTGTGCTGTCATTTTGAAGTGATTTGTCAACACGAGCCTAGTACAAAATTAAAGTTCGGTAAAGGGCCGGGCATTCTTTGGGGTAAGCACTGCACACTCTAGAAAGGGAGAGGTCAAGAACGGCTCATCACATCCCAAGTCTTCAGATGTGCCTCATGAGCTGTGTGTATTCCTGTTTAGGATCAGAGATGCTGTAAAGCTTTAGAGTCAAGCCCTCATTCACAGCAAGACGCAATATGCCAGTATCTGTCACATTCCAAGTCCTTGAAACACTATTGAAGCAGAGAATTCAAAGTCCCAGATTCTTGGCTTCTTTTGAGATCAACTCATTTTCTTCCTTGCCATTCGAGTAAATCCGACATACATACATGCACATGCATACTTGTGTAGACATACTGACATCTTTCCAAAGCATGAAATTCAAAAAAAGGGAACAAAAGCATGGGGTTTTCCCCTTGTCCTGTCACTTTCTGACAAAAAAAAAACCAACAAACAAACTTCATAAGTTGTTTATATTCCAGCTTTATTTTCTTCCATTCACTCTTTGCCGGGAGCAGAGTCTAAAGGATTAAGACAAGAGCAGCCCTGTGTTATATTTGTCCATCATAATATATATAATATACATTATTTAGACAATAAAACCTATTCTAAATTGTACTTTAAATAAATTAAATAAAAGGTAGTATTTCCACTTTTGCTCAGAAAAAACCCTGATGCAGCGCTGCTCACATTTCCCTGCTTTTCTTCCATCTATTTTGGAATTCAATGAGCAAAAGCATACAGGCATGAGTAAAACACGCTGTCCCTCCCTTTGCTCTTTTGTCTGATTATCCTTTTCCTAGTCTGTAGGAGAATGAATCCAGTCTAGCTGGAGAATTTGCACCCTGATTTTCTCATAAGGCAGATGAAGTTTTTTCGATAACAGTAGGGACAATTTCTGGTCTTATTGAAGTTGTTGGCAGTTCTCCAGATGATTTGTTATGAGATTTGGCCTTGAGAAAAAGGATCAGTCACACTCATCTCCTTTTTATTCTAAACTAAAATGACCCATACCACTGCCCAGTGATTGCTGCCTAGGATACTAGCAGTGAATTTTTGGAAAATGATCAAAAGTTCAAATATATGCAAGAATGCATGAAACCCACTGTCTAAGAGACCAGAGAGAATGCAGTTGGCCACAGCAAAATACGTTGTTTAAATAGAACCAAATAAAACTGGAAGCTTGTTATGAAAGATCATGTATGTCCATTTTATAATTTTTTCTATATAATATCACTTTAGAGGAGGCCTGGAACAGTTCTCTCAAACCTAAACTTATGTCTATGTTTTTCTGCTTTTTCTAAAATCTTTTGATTGCAGAGCACTATAAATGGTGCAAAACAAAACCTCCTTTCCAAGTTCCCTACAGTGAAAAACTTAGGAGCATTTAGTTTTAGCTTGTATTAGGACTTCATGTCCTCAGAGAACAGATTCTGCCCCTTTGATCTCTGAATATAAAAATCACTGTTTCCCAGTGGTTATAGATCACTGGGGCCCAAGAAAAGTGCTGGGGAGATGCCGAATGAGGACCTCGCAGCTCCAGTCCATTTCCAGTGTTCCTTCTGGCTTCTTGTATATCTGTAAAAAAACTATTAGTTGTCTCTAGCAATCCCCATTTCTGAAATTAATTTGACTACTTATATAGCTTAACAACATGCATTAATGAAGGGAAAAATATATTTTAAGAAATAGTCATACTCTTATCATAGTTTCTTTCCTGTTTTTATATGTACAGGTACTCTGCAAAGTAAACTCACAGACATAAGCTTTTGTGTGTCTGTGTTCCCTATGCAGTGGCCCTTCCTATGGGAAAGGAGTTGATCAAAACCAGCATTCAAATCCAAGTTTTCACTATTTTTTGGAGGGAAGGAGAGGTATGGTATAAAAAGTATAAGATATCATTACAATACAGTTCTGTCTGCAGCTGAAAGCATTTCACTTACATGAATCCAGTTGCTATCTGGAGTTTTCCCTTTCAAAATTTCTTGTAGGAGGTGAATTTTCCAGTTGGTTTGACTTTGCTGTCAAAAAAGTCAAGCTGATTTTTTTTTCCTTCCTTTGATTAAGTGAATAAAATGTTAAGAGTAATTAAGGCAAGGAGAGTTTTAAGTCTCGATTTTTTTTTCCTTAATTCCTAACCTGGTAAACAAACTGCTTGTATCCATCTTTGCAGAGATAACTTAAAACCACTGTGCTGAAAGTACAGTGTAAAAACACCATTTCTCACTTCAGAGACAAAAACACTTTGATGACCTTCAAACCTTGTGTGTTAAACTTGCTAGTAAAAATCATGTTTTTCATTATTTTTGTTACCTCAAGGTTACTTCAGGGCTAAGGTTTCCTGTGAAGATCAAACAAGAGGGTTTTTTTTTTCTGTGTTACACATCCTCACTTATGCCCAGATTATGCCCCCTGTGAAAATACTAAACCGCAGACGTTGTGGCCTTGAAGCTGGAGGGAGGATTGCTCGGTGTTATTAAGGCTCTGATCAGCAGACCAGACCAAGATCCGGCTTCTCCTGTCTGGCTCAGTAACCTTGGAAAAGTCAATAATATATTTGTGCCTACATTCCCCAGCTGTAAAAGGAAGGGGATGCTATTTCCTTGCCGACAGAGGTACTTTAAAGAAGAACCTGCTCTCTGAAAACTGATGGTGAGTACTGGAAAATGTGCATGTGGGTCGAGTTCCCAGCCCGCACAACAGTTTTCCTGACAGCACGGTGCTGAAGATCCCACCGGAATTTAACTGTGCTTCAAGGCAATCACAGTGGGCTTCTCTGCTCCCTCCTGAGCACACCTTGTCAGCAGCTGCTTTGGGAAATCTCCACGTCTTGCATAGGGCTACATATTGTGTAGGGCTGTTGACATAGAGACAACTTCTGTGTGCTTCTCTCACCCTTGCAGGATGCAGTGAATGAGCTTGCCCAGCCTGGCTCATTAATTTGGAGGTTTGGATAGCCTTTGCAGGATAAGAGTGGTTGTTTTAGAGCAGCAAGGTAGTGCTGCTTTGGTGATTTATCATCTGCAAATGCCTGTGTTCCTGATACATTTCTTTTCAAATGTTTTGCTGAAGCCTCGTTCACACAGGCTGATCATATGTGCCCCAGATACAAACAGGAAGACAAAATTTCCAGTTCCATCTGCTGCAGTCTAGAACAATTTTATCCACCATTCACTGGGGGAAAGCAATTCTGATTTAAATGGCACATAAGCTGTGCGTTATTAGTCTGATAGGATAAAGTATTACAGTTTTTTCCTGGTGAGTTTTTATATCTGAGCTGGAAATAACTGCACTGCATGAACTCTAAGTGGGGAAGTATAAAACAAACAAACAAAAAAAAACCTTGAGAAATAGCAGAGGCTGGAACTGTACATCAGTGATGTCTGCTTAGCATCTGGACTGCTTGTTAAATCTTTTCTGAATGATTCTTCCACCAAAATACCCGACTAACTCTTCTCCAGTGACTTTCAGCAGAGGTAGGCAGGAAATCTCATCAAAAAAACAGCCAAACAAATGCAACTCCCTTGGAGCCACCACTGTTTGGAAATGAACAGTTAACAAATGCAACCTTTTCACTGATGCCCTAAATTCCTTTGTCACTTAGTAACAGCCTGTACAAACTACGCCTCCATGCCTGACCTAAGTTATATCATATTGCCGTGTTGTGGAATAATCTACTGTTGAATGTGTATAGAAAATGGGTTATAAAATCTATCATACTATAATGAAAGATTAGAATTTTTAACTAAATAAATGGTAATGTTTATTTAGTGAAAATATCACTACAGCGTAGAGAGCAAAATAACAAATAAGTTCACGTGCTATGCTTGGATTGAGCGGCATGTCACCGCATACCTCCTTAGCGTCCTAACACTGCTAATGGGAAATAGTGATAGCCTTTCTCTCCTCACTCAGCGGCAGTGGACCTTGGTGCCTGCCGGGAGGCTGTTTTCCAATGGAAAGCTTTCTTTAGGGAGCTGTTTCTTACTAATCATCTTGTCAGTTGTCCTTAAGGCATCACTGCCTAAGGTCAGGTTTGGGGCACGGTCACACCTTTATAATCTGGGGGATTTCAGCAGAAGTAGCTCGGGTTTGTATCAGTGTTTCTGACCAGAAGCGTTTCTGTTGATTTCAGTAGGAATTTACCTGGAAAAAGATGTGTCATTAAGCAGCCGAATTTTAACTGTTCTAAACCAGTTGAATCCATTACATTGCCAGGTTAACGTACTTAAATGTGGGCTTAATTTGCTTTTCTCGTTTCCTCAAAATTAATGATTTCTCTGAGTTTATTGTTTAGAGTTCTACTTTCTTCATTTCGAAGGAGCTAAAAATGCCCAGCTGTATCTAGTGTGTAGCTGTGGTACACATTATGTGGATAATGCTGGGAGTTAATTCAGTGCAGTGATGGGATGGCGATGTTAGTACTGGGAGCCTTTATGACACAGAAAATAAGCACCAAGTTGTTTTGAGAGAGATTTTTCGTGCTAGAAAAAGCACAGCAGAATGCCTGTCCAGCTTTGGGTGACAAAAATACCTTTGAAAGCGAAAGCAAGTAGATGCTGCAAGCGGGAAGGAAACAAACGTGAGGTTCAAAGGTTCGAGTGGCCTGGGAGCTGGATTTGGGAGGGATTCCTGCCGAGACACGGGCCGTGGTTCAGCGCCGAAGGGATGCTGGAGCGCGGCGCCACGTGAGCGAGCGGGGACTGCTGCGCTTGGCTGTCATCCCTCGGGGGACCAATGTGAAGGAAGGAAGCAGATCACAGGCTATGAAGTCTGAGAAGTGACAGCGTTTTGCACTGGAGGCAGCTGTGTGGGGTTACCTGAGGACACTGTCTGGCTCCACTAGCTGATTGCTTGGAGCATTTAAAAAAAAAAAAAAAAAGGAATCCAGTTAATGGGGACACCTCCTAAACAAACCAGATATCCCTTTCACCAAGCAGTCCCTGTTGAGAAGAGTCTAATTTTACATTAACTACACTGGATAAGTAAGAATTTGTTATGTTCTGACTTTATCCAGGAAATTCCCTTTTAACCCAATTGTCCCTATTAAGTGTGTCAGCTCTTCTTTCAAAAGCTCTGCTGTGCAAAGGCAAATTAGTATATTAATGGGAAAGCACGTAATTTTAAGACAAGAAAAATTGAGACGCCCTTATCCATTTTTTTCAGAAAGAATTATTTATTACAAAATATTGCAACAAACTCTGCTTGCTTACAGTAATTTATAAAAATTAATTTTTTTTTTCACTTTTAAACCTTAACAACAGAATTGTATTTGTCACTTTCCTATTGTTTAATGTATTTTAATTTTTTTTTTAAAGTTGATTTAAACTTTCATTTTCAGGTTCTTATCTAAATAATGAAAATCTAACCTTAAAAGTACCTCCTAAGACTGATCTACTCTTCTCTGCCCTCTTCTTAAATTATACATAACATAAACTAGACAATAGTCAGGTTTAATTCTGAAATGCTTTGTTTATATCAGTTTAAGTCAAAGCCTAAGGGAAAACAATTAATCTTATGCACAATTAGTATGTAGTCCTGTTTAACTAAAGTTCAGTGTATTTCCCTCACAAACAGGCATTGGAGAGCAGGTCCACTGCTGCCGTCTTGAAACACATGCTAACTACTTCAAAGCATACAAAATGGGCCCTACCTGGACACTTGGAAGTCCTCCTGTTTTGAAGGCACACTTACATAGCTGTAGGTGTATTAGTTATTAGGTGCATTATTTATGCACTGTTTATAGGGCTTTTAGAGGAAAATCAGTTTTGGAGGAGCAAGGAGCAATGTACCTGAAGAGGGGTTTTCGCCTTTCTCATGCTGTTTGTTTCCCCATCCTATTTTGGTTGTGGAGGAGATGGTCAGTGCCCTGTAAAAATTCATGGGTCCTGCTGTTCTGTTGCTGTTTGACTGAGGGGTCTGGGGAGAAAAGTTAAACAATTTCAAACATGATTTCACAATCAGTTTGGAGGATATGGCACTGCAGGATATATATGCACAATAATCCTAAAGATGACTGAGTTGTTTAAGCATGTTTCTAACTTGTCTGCTTTTTAGCAATAGACATATTGGATATACGTAACATAAATGCATTTTATTAGGGGTGTTTGATGCCTCTGATGCAGTCTGTGCTCTGAACATGGCATTTTGAAATGCTTATTTGTATGTGAGAAACTGTTACCACATTTTATCATACTATGGTTTGAATTTGTGGGAATTCCATGGTTTTCTACGTTATCACTGCCTCATGTGAAATGCAGAGTCCTTCTAAATTCAGTCAAGTGTCTATGCTGTGATGTTATTCTTCAATTTGGGGCCCAAAATTTGTTTTTACTCATGTAAGAAGTAGCCAGACCCAAACTGACTTTGACAGATGATGCATTTCTATCCTAAAATGAATCTAAAGGGATTCTGGATCACACTGTTCAATCCCAGGTGTGTCATTTTTTTTTCTTTTGCTCCCAATAAGGATGTTCCTGTTTTGTATTTCAGAACCTAGATTTTCATTTAGCAATTAATGTGGGTGATTCAAGTCATTCCTTCTGTATTTTATGAATTTTTTCCAAATATAGTATTTCTCTGCCTACTGTTGATTGAGCAGAATGGGACTTGCCTACACAAAATTTCTTAGGAAATACAATTTGCACATCCAGATTTCTAACTACACCCACTCTCTCCATTATTGCAAGGTGTTAATCTAGTTGTATGATGCTGCTTGCACAGATGCATACATATATACCCTCTTTAAAAATAGGTTGTGTGCCTAAATCCTTATGAGAGAGCTCATATACTGAGTTTTTCTAGGTCTCTGTGCTCACTGAATATTTAGCCTTTGTGGTTAATGCAACAGGGTTTTTGTGAAGACTTTTCTGTGTTTTTAGGAGGTGCTTTTAGTAAGTAGTTTAATTGTAAGTAACAACTGAGTTCTTTTGCAACAAATTTTAATTTAAAAGTAATTTTAAAATTACACATATCTATTTTAACAGTACTTTGGATTTAAGCAGTTCCTTTCCAGAAATCTACCCTGGAGAAAATATTTTTAATCAGGTTAAAATGGAAGCAAGATAGAAAAAAAAAAAATGTTTGCTGTGGCGTGACTGCAGCAGTGCTAATGAGCTCTGCTCTAATACATGAAGGAACATATGGCCCCCATCTGAATACAAACTGGACACAAAGCAGTAATTCAGCTGAGATGTCCTGAATATTGTAAACTGGGTGAATGTGGTTGAAGGTGTTTATAAATGGTGGCTGAATCCCACACACTGACTCACTGCCTTCTAATGTCCGGGGCTCAAGGTGCTATTTGTAAGAGTATAGAAAATGACCAGTAGAGGGAATTCTTAATTAATGCTAACAAAATAGCAAACTGAAGTGTTATGTTATGAAGAAAAGACTTCTTGTGCTCATGACGCAGCAAGAGACGGATTATGGAGAGGGCAAGTTAGGAGAAGAAAAATCACAGGACAAGCAAATTGAGTATTTACTGGCAAATAATTGCGCTCTTAAGCTGTGGCTCTCTTCCTAAATTCTTGGCATTCCTGAGCACTAGAACCATTTTCAAAAAATGCATCGTTACAGAGTAGATGTAAAAAAAACTCTCAGAGGCTGATGGTGCAGGCTTGTGCAGGTAAGAATGTGTGTGTTACTGCATATATTTCTTCTAAAGCTTTAGATTGTCCATCGTTTACAGCACTGCTACTTTTTTTTGTGTTTCTGATAGAACTGCTGTTTTGGATTCACAGCTATGTTTTGTCTGAAAGTTGGGGAAGCAAGGATGGTCTTTTAGGCAGGCTGCAGCATTTGCTTTTCTGCCAGCACAGACGTATCGATGTACAAGACAACAAAATAAGGTCTGGGAGGAAGTATATGGCCCGGTTTCATTTAGTTTAAATGGGTTCTGGCTTTTATAGAGATGCCTCTAATTAAAAAACTACACATCAGGTTAATGTGGGGCAGGAACATGTGCTTGCATTGGCATGCTGATTTCACTGGATAAATGGTTGTGAGGTGCTGCAGGGGAGAAACTTTTTCTAAGCAACTCCTACGGACTACCTGCATCCCTTGGGCCTCCCTAGGTGTGGCTCTCCAGGGAAACAAGATGTTTGGGAACCCACTCTGCTCTTGCCTACCTGTCTCCTACTCCTCTCCTTCCCAAATTTGACCACTTTTAGCCAAATATGATACGTGAAATTCTTCAAGATACTTGAGCTTCCACATTTTTTTTTGGAAGTAGACAGCTGTTTAAAGAGGAAAAGCTCTTTTAACAGCCTTGCTGGGAGAGGCTGCTTTGCAATTATACTCAAAATTACACTTCAGACACCAAACTCGGACAGAAATCCATAAGAAAGGAGGCTCATTTGACTCTCATGAGCAGGCTCAAATTGACCGGTGATTTTATTTTTGTTTATCCCACATGCAAACTTCATTTTCTAACACTTAAAAAGTCTTTTAGGGCATGGAGATGTATAGGTGGTTAAGAATGCTTTATCTTAAAATATGACTCTTACTCACATCTTAATCATCAAATAACAAAACAGTAACATTGTAATTTTTTGTCAAACCTACAGAATGTTGTTCTTCATTTCTTTCCCCCGTTTCATCATGTGCATTGTAAATAATGGCTAAAACAATCTCAGTTCTCACAATAAATGAAAATAGCATATATTCCTGAAGAGCAAACATGTTCCTTTGATTTTGGGAGGATTTTCTTTTTATTTGTACTGACTGTGTTCAGGAGGGGTCTCCAAGCTGAACACCTGATTGGTGGGCATATATGTATTGGAGATGCACCTCTAGAAAGCCCCACGGAAAGCATCACAGTACCCAGTATCAGATCCTTCACAAAAAATTGCCGAATTCCCTGGAAAGGTGGTTTAACTTTTCACACGGAGTAGTTTCTCATTTATCGGTATGAAACTGAAGTTTGCTTATGTCTTTAAACATGGGTAGTTTTCAATCCTCATAGTTTATTGTACCATAATTGTAGATATTCTGTTTTTTTCAGTATTATGTTAACCATTTCTATAATGATATTGCATTTATTATTGTAAAGGACCTTGCTATTATTATTGTTATTATGGCAATAATTAGTCCTTTCTAAACTCGTAAAATCTTGGCCCATCTGATGTCTTGGGTATGTAGTACTGTAAGTTTATTATATAGTATGCAGATGAAAAATAATAATCCTTTTATTGGTTTTAGTATTCTGCCTTTTGGTTTTAATGACTGTCCCATCTTTTCTTGGGAGGTCAGATTTATTTTATTTTCTCTGTGCAGTTGCATTTATATCTCTTCCACTATGTTCAGTCTTTTTCATTTCATTTTCTCAGTCAGTTGGAAGCCTTCTAAACTTTTCGCTCATGAAGAGCTCTTGAGTCTTTTTCCCTCTGAACCCTTTTTATTTCTTCTCTATCCTGTTGGAGACAGCGTGATCAGCATGGACTGCAAAATCCATGTGATGGCATAACAGCAACTTCTGTAACTACTTATAACTACTTATAGTAGTCTCAGAAGCATTTCCTTTGAACCTCTCTGTTGTCCGGTGTGAGGCACCGAACAACCCCACCAGATTCCTCCATTTCCTTTCCTGAGCTGGGTTATGTGAACCTCCTGTGCACTTGAGAGATGGAAGCAGTGCAAATTATTTCTTTATTTCTGCTAATGGGAGAGGCTAGGTACAGAATCCTATGGAAAGTGGATTTTCTTTTTGGAGTCAAAAGAGGTATCTGTGAAGAAGTATCCTTGTACCTTGTGTGCAGCAAACTGGAAGGATTCCATAAGATGGGGATGGCTGACATAGAAAGGAAGTACAGCTTGTTCTGTGGCTTCTAGACCATCTGCAAGTGACTTGCAAGAGATGAGAGGGTGCCAAACAAAAGCACAATTGTGATATAATGGAAGTATGAATCAGGCAGTGGTCTACTCTTAACTGGAAAAAACCAGGCAAAGCCCAGGGCTGTTTCTTGGGTGGTACTATGATACTTCATTCCTTTGGAAGACGTGTGTTTCAAGCGCCAATTCAAGACCAGCAGTCACGTTAAAATGTCTGAAAAGAAAAACTTTTTTCAGTTTGGATTGTCAGATCTTATCTTTTTATTTCTGCAGATATATAGAGGCATGTTATAGAAATATATAACACAAAGTCCCTGGGTCCCAGTAGAGCATACCGAGTTGACTTTTGCTGGAAGCAAGTGAGTTTTATTCCTTTCTCAGTTCACCCCACCTCACCCTCCTTTTGCCTCCTCTTTTTGCCACTCCCTGCCTTCCACCAGAAATTTTCTTCCTTTTTTCTTAGTAAAAATTCTACCTGGCATGGTACATTTTTCTAGTATAAATGATCACTTTCAGCATTAAGGTGATAAAGCATACTTTATAGCTTCTTGCTTGCCCAAGAGATAACAAATAGATTTTGAAAAGCAGATGGTTGACTAGAGAGCCCTAAGGTATCACAGAGCTAACAGGTGCAGCTCCCTATTCGGATTCTGCAATGCTAAGAAATCCTGTTTCCCAGACAAACCAGAAAAAAATGCAGAGAAACAGTAAAAAGATGGACTTTAAGAGTCCAGATACATTTTGTTTTTTCTCATGTTTACCGTAGGTGATGCAGGGACAATGTTTGTATGCTGTAAGTAGCCATCCATTGCAAAGAACAAGGCAAGCTTCATGGCTAGAGCAGAGTGCTGGAAGGTAGAGACCTGCACTAAATTTCTTTATGGCCACTGGTGAGGCGAGTGATTTGCAAAACTCCTTTCATGTCTGTTTTCCACCCAAAAGCAGGATAGTAGCAGAGGAATAACTAATGTATCCTCCTATAGATCACTGTGAAACCTGCTTGGGAAAAACTAAGGAAGGAAAAGTGTATTACTATTGAAATGATGCTAGATACTGAGGCAACTCAATGCCATGTTTTTGAAATATAGACAGTAAATTGTTGAATACCTCAAGCAAAGCAACACATGTAGGTCATTAACTAAAAAAAGAAAAATCATATCATCAACATTACCTCTTTGTAGTCACATCTATCCTATCTTACATGTTCAATATGGAGTAGACAAAGTATCTAGCCAGCCTTCCAGTGTTTAAGAAGCTGTGTCTGCACTTGTTCAGTTTTCACATTTTGATTGAACTTGACTTCTGCGAGCTTTTGGTAACTTCAGATAAAATTTTTACTGGGTTTTGTTCACACTACCATAAATCCCAATTCAGAATGAAAATGGTTGGAGAATATCAATGCTTCATTATTAATAACCTCATTAGGCCCTAATTTTGTGATCTTAAGCTTGAGCTGGCCAACTGAAAATCCCTGGTGTGTGCTTACTGAATCAGGGCTGGGAGCGCTTTGTTGTTGTAGGTGCTCTTAAGCACATTCAGTCTTAAGGATAACAGAGGACTATGAAGTGGTGCAACCTTTCTCTAGAGGTCTGAAGAGTTGTCTTTGCAGAAGCAAGTGATTTATACAAGTCAACAAAATTAGTTTTTTGCATTGCTGGAGTAGAAAAAATATAGAGACACTAACTTGTAGCCATCTAATTTGAGTACTGGAGGGTAGGGCAAAATAAAGGTAAAGGAAACCAAGAGGATAACTAATTGGAATTTTAGCTAGTAGTGAAAAATGAGGAAAGGGCAAATAATGCTTGGGCATTTAATGCTCTTACTGCCCAAGCATTAAATATTAAGATCTTTAAAATCTAGATTGCAAGGAAAGTGTTTCAGTGTGTTTAGTAGTATTAGAAAACAGATTCATAACCATAATTGCATTTTAAAATTAATGAATACAGGGATAAGAAAGTAATATAGATCAATAATCTTATGTAAAAGTTTTTCTGGGAGTTATGGAATCTGGTGCATCATACTCTCAATTTTTCCGTAAAAACATTTTTCCATCAGTCATCAGGTTGAAGCAAAGTTTATAAAAATTTGGAAAAACAAGTCATAAGAGCTATAAAACATTTAGAAAAGTTAAAATAAAAAGATGAATAGGATGGAAAATTTTTTTGCAGAGTTGGAAGAAAAGAAGGTAATGGGGAGATTTTTTTTCTGGTTTTGTTTAAAAGATGGAGTCTTGATGGAGAATCAAGCAGGAAGAATACTGTAGCCAACTATGAATATGTGGTACTCTTACAGGAAAGATTGTTCTCCTGTTCCTGTGTTCAGGCAAATTGCCTTGGTTGTCCTGGTCCTTCGGTTCCACATAATTGCCAGCTGAGTTGTAGGACCTCTCGCTATAGCTGTGAGTAGTAATGAGGCTTTGGCATTTCTCTGCGCATCACTACTAGGATGTGACCTCTCTCACTAGAAGGTTCACCTTTTCATTATAAAGGTGTTACTTCTTTTCTGCATATTTAAGACATCACTCAGGTTACTATACAATCCCTTCACTGTGAAGCTGTAGAAAATGCAACCCAGCTGAAGTTCCAGAGAGCTTTTTTACCCTTGGATGTGAAAGGTGGTCACTGAAGGATGGAGGTCTTGGAACTACTTGGGCAAAAGTTTTGAAGGAGAGCAAAACAGTGGATTCATTTAGGACTGCGCTTAGCATATTGTGTAAATGATACAGGGAAAGCAGAGAAATGCCACAAACATCTCCATGTAGCGAGATGTCAGAGACAGAATGAGAGCTGCCATTCAAAACTGTGATGACATTTGAAATGTAAATAGATGTAAGGCAGTGATAGTGTCCTTTTATGAAGACGTTTGTTCTTTCCATGGTGATTTCCCCCCTCACACCAATTCATCTACTCTCCTGTGACACAGAATTGATGTTACGTGATCAAATTCCAAGAGGAGTGGAAATCAGACAAAATGGATGTTTCTACAAAGGGCAGATTACCCTGTCCTCTTAGAAATAAAGGAAGTAATGGTGTGAGTCAGTCCTCAGAAAATGATGTTTGAAGTGAGATGGATAAAAGGTGCAGAGGCACAGAAGCTCTAAGTGTTTTGAAGAGGTGATACTGTGTGGCAGATTTACCTGGGATTTATGTGCTGGCAGGAGGACAGGTGTTGGGGGTAGAAAGGCTTTTTATGATAAAGCGGAATAGCTCAAAGCAGCACTGGTTTTATGTGTGTGTGAATGATAGACAGTGGTGAAACAAAGTACAGCAGAATCCTAAACCAAGGGATGGTGATTGGGCAAATTATAGGGGGATTTATGCTCTCTGCAGCTATAGCTCAGATGATCTGGCTATGCTTTTTCTTTTTCTCGCACTTTTCCCAATTTATTTTGTATTATATATCATGCCTATAATTGTTTTCTCTGTTGTTTCTCTCCTGACATGTTTAATCCCACAACACAGTCTAGTCTTGATGTTTTCCTTCTCCTTCAAAGAGTCCCAGGAGAGAAGCAAGGAAGGTAGATGTATTTGACTTTGGAAAATGAGTTGATGCCAGTTGCAAAGGAAATAAAATATATCACAGGGGTCTGCTTCAGGGCGTGGAGTGAAAATATTGCTTGTTTGTGACAAAGGATTGCCTTGAAGACTGCTTCAGCTTGATCAGTCTGAAACCCATGTCTCACTGTTTCCATTACAAAGGCTTTAATGCTCCTGTTTCTTTTGGAAAAGGACTTCATCTATTTTGAAATAAATCCAAGGCTCCCCAAATGTACTGTTTGCTTTCAGGCCCAGCACATGAGAGCTGTGCATCAGGGTCACATTGCAGAGGAGTTAAGGGAATGTACATCCTCCGGGTCGTGAGCTGGGTTAACGGAGGGGTCTGCCCGTGACCAGCCCCATGGCAGCAGAGGAGCCGCAGCATGCAGCGCATGCAGCGCATGTCACTTCTGCAAGGGCTCCAGGCATGGGGGCATTGGGGCAGCACAGTGGTTCTGCAGGACAGGGCATGGCTCCTGCCCGGCCCTGGGCAGGGGATTCAGTGTCCTTAGTGCAGGAGGGGACGAGCTGTCCAACTGTGCCTGGCGCAAGGGACCACAGGATGGGGAGAAGCTCAAGCACTGCCCTGCACAGCTGGTGCTGTGCTGTGACAGGTGACTGCAGGGCTGGAATTGGATGAGGAGATTCAGTCTGAACAAGTGAAATCCAATAGATCCTGATTTTGCATGGGGCTCATCTGGTTTGCATGTAAAAGGCAGGACTTTAGGCCCTGTACTATGCATGAAGGCAAAATTGAATATATATGATGCCTGCTTGCTTTCAGATCTATAACTCAGTGCTGTCATTCCTTCAGTGGATATCAGACTGAGTATGTTCATCGGAGTTGATCGTTACAGAGGCTTAGTACATTAATTCAAGTTCTCAACAAACAGTGGTTCAACATCCTCCACAAACTCCCAGTGGCTTTCTATCCCGAAGACATAGCTTTCTGACATTTTTTCTTTCCCTAATCCTGAGATATCCCTAATCTCTTCCAGTCATCAATCCTCATTTTTCGGTTTGCAGCAGAGAGCTATTTCAGTGCTCTGAAATATGGAGCTCATTCCTAACTTACCATTTTATACTAATAGTTAACCTGGTGTTAAAATACTGCTTCAGTCCTAATATGTAGAAAAAAAGAAAATCTCCCTTTGAAAAGGACAATACAGTCTTTAAATCAGTGGTGGCCATCTCTGATGGTGTATCCCTGGTGAAATGTTTTGAAGTTCAAGGTCTTTTATTTCTTTAGCATGTTTCTGTATTTGCATCAACTGTTGATGCTTTTACTTTAGATTCTTTTTGTTTATAAATCTTACAGGTTTGTTTTTTAAATTTCTATTCCTCTAATTCAACTTTCAAAAGAAATTTTTAAAAAGCCTCATATAAGATGAGCTCAAGTGAACTGCTGCCAGCAGATAATTTCCTTGTACTGTAAGTGGACTTCTTATTTCACATGGGCTAACCATTGTGGCCTGCAACAACTCGTTATAATAGTCCATGAATCCAGAAAGGTGTGTGTGAAGGTGACACGGGTGTTTGCACTGGTAAGTCACTGGTACAAGAAGATGCTTCCTTTGGAGGAGACCACCCTCCTCCTCCTTTGTTAGCTTTATAAATGTCTGGTTTAAGCCAGCTTGGCAGAAGTGGAGAGGCTGCAAGGAGACCCAATTCCCACAGGTTTTTTTAAAACCAGAAATGAGGCGAAGGCGGAAATTGCTCCTGCCTGCAAGGGAGGCTGCAGTTTGCACCCCAGGGACCAGTGTGAGGGTTGTCCTGCCCGCTGGGCCAGTCAGCTCTCCCAGGCTCATCAGGTGCTTCTTCCTCCTGAGCACCTGCTGGGTGTCCAGCCACTCAGTGAGGAGGGGGGAGCTGGAGATGCCGTGAGTGTGGCCAGGGTGAAGAGCAAAGGAGGCAGGAGGAAGAAGTGGGAGAGGACAGTCATGGTCGGGAAGATGGGGGTGGGTATCATGGTCACGATGTCACAGAGGAAGAGAATCCAAATCTAAATGAAGCCAATTCTCACTGATGCTGTTTGCTTGCTTAATTCAGACAACCTCTTGTCTGTCACCATATCCAGCAGTAATTCAACAAAGAAGCATTATTTTGAGGTTAAAGACAAATTGGAGGGAAAAAGACCCTAGTTCTGGTCTTCAGATAATACACGTGAACTTGAAAAACTGATTTTAATGTCTATGTCTTGAATTCTTTATCTCTGAGAGAAGAATTAAAATACATGTGTGCTTGAGAGGAGAGCTGAGATACTTCATCCATTTGGAAATGATTTTTCTCCTTTAGGAGACAGATGCTTTACCTTTTCCATGAAAAGTTGTAAATGTTTCAGAAACAATTAATGAAGCTTCCTGACATCCTCTTGGGTGAGGAAATATGATTGCTGTGGGAAAACTGAGGCAAAAATCTGTCATGTGAATATTTTATTTTAATAGTTAATGAACAGGGAAAAAAGGAAAGTATTACTTGTAAAACACATGAGCAAGATTGTGGAAAACTTTCACACAGAAAGGTTCTGAGTTAAATTCTGTCCTGACTAGCGTCTCTTGAAGGTCGAAGTGTCTACCCAGTGTGTAAGGCAGGATTAAATTTGGCTCATGGTGTAAATGCAGTCAGAAGACTTACCTCTTAGTATACTTAGTTTCAAAATGTACATACTGCATAAGGCAGGCTTGTAGAGCAGAAGTAAATACTTTGAAAAGTGACTGCATGAAAAGATAAACTTGCTCTGGTTTCACATCAGCAGTAGCACCATTACTTTGTACATGAAAACCACCAGCCTCTTCAGTCAATGGCAAAAGAACTTGAGCAAAATGCACCACATCATCTCAAGGCATTGGTGTTGTGTACACTTAACATTTCCTATTGAAGGATGTGGAAATTGAGACAGAGAAATGTAGCAAGCCACACAGCAAACAAAGTGGCAATTGAGGATAAAATAAAACAGATGCCCTGACCTTTTCCCCTCTGTTTAAATCAGAAGATCCATAGTCCTTGGAAGCACACATGTGTCTTTACAGTTCAAGCTGATTTTTGTTGTAGCAGGCCCTGTGTAACCTCAGATGATCCAATTGTTTTGACTCTCTCATCCCAAGATCCACGTCATCAAATCAGTAATCCTAGGTAGTCTCACTTCTTCAAGGACAAGCCTCCCTTTCTTTTTTTTTTTTTTTTTAAAGTCTCTAGTAGATTTTAGACTGAACACACACCGAGCAACATTTTGAAATGCACTTACCATGTGTTACTGACAGGTCATAATCATATGGATTTGTATGTAGCAGTATGTATTGAATAGGCAACTGTAATATCTGTGCTCCATCGCTTTCCCCCATTAGACATCTAAACCTTTTAATCAGTTCAGTATGTAACTACATCTGTTAGTCAAGCGTAATATAAATCCAGAAAAAAGTAAAAGCTCCATCTCATAGGAAATGAAAAATGTATGGTGAGAAAAGACAGGATCACCCATAAGTACCTGAAGCATACCAACAGTAAATGATTATTTTAGATTTCTTTTTAGGGAGTTTGCCTCTTTTTAGAATAAGCTTCTCAAAAGTCAGCATTTACTTTATGTCCATGGAAGTCAATGAGTGTTTTAACATGCACTTTAGGTGAAATAAACCAGTCCTACCTATTGTAAGAAACTTACTCCTAAATAAAGACAATTTCATTTGAGAAAACCAAACCAAAACAAAAACAGCAACCAACCAAACAAAAAGCCCTAACAACTACTGAATAACACCTTTGATTTTGTGTTCTTGAATCAGATAAGAGAAGATGGCAGAAATGGGCATTATTTCATATTCAGGGAGAGTTGGTGCTTTCCAGCATTCTAGCCTTATTTCAAAATCCCTTGTTTTCTTAATTGTCTTACAGCCTAGCTCATCTCTGCACCCAGAAGATCTTCCTCTGGCCTTTTAAAATCCAAAAAGTTATTGACAATACTAGACTAGAACTTTCTTCTCTTTCTACTTGCTTATGTCATTCCTAACTGGTAATAGGCAATCTGACAAATAGAAACGAAAGCTAACTCTGTGAGGTTCTTCTGGAAGAAGAAGGCTGATGAGGAGAACTTTAGCCTTTTGATGTCAAAAGACACAGACGTTCCCCACCAGTGTCATAAGTTTTGGACTGTTTGGTTCCTCTCTCTGAATAAGATCAACACTCTCCAAGGCAGTGCTCTCCAATTCTCAGGTGGTCTCGATGCTGTATGTGCCTGATCCCTGATTATGCAGTGGGGTTACTTGTGATAACTGAGAGTTATACTGGTTTTACAGTATTTCTGTTGTTCAAAAATGTGTTAAATGGACATAGTTTCATCTGGCACTCAAAATCTGAATGGTCCCTTAGCTTGTAGATGAGGGGAATTTCACTTGTGTTCATCACAAATATGTGAACTGACCACTTTCGTTGTGGCCATATTGGAGCCTGGATTCTCTAATAACTGCATTGAAAGCAGACTTAAGATGGAGGAGATCTGGCTACCAACTGGTCTTTACTCATAAGAAATAGACATTTGCATTCCTGGGGCTGTAAATCAGGAGGGACAGTCCTCATTCTGCATGCCATGCTTATTCTCAGCATGATGTGTTTGGTGAAGAAGGCATTGAAAGAAAGCATTAAGACTAGCATAACATCAAAGAAAATGCTTCAATTTTTATTCTCCCTTCCATGGTGGATTAATTAAAACAAAATGAAACACTAGCAAACTTAAAAACAAAAGCAAATGTGCATGTGTAGACCATGGCAGTTTATTCTGAAAATCAAAGTAAATTCTTCCCCCTCCCAGACCACAGTTCTAATGACCTAATGCTCTAACAACCTAATCCTCTACCTTGCTTTCTTTGGTGGACCTTCTCAAATTTGCTGGCTAGCCTATATGGTTGCTTTGAGGTTTTTGATGTCCTTCTGCTTTCAGAGCTACAACAGGTAACTCTGCCAGACGTTGTATCTGCTGAGATTACAGTGTGCTTGGAACAGGGTGTAAGGGGATGTCACTGTATTGCACCAACCCTCTCACTAGGCTTGGAAATAAAAAGTTCAAACTCATCCCCTCTGAGTGCCTAACGCATGGTGGTGACTATAGGAAAATGGGAAGTAGGAGCTTTTCAGGAAGAAAGAGTCTAAATAAACAAATAGTCTATGCCATCCTTTGAATTAAAAATTGCATGTCACAGTATCCTTTCTATAAAAAAAAAAAAACACAAAACAAAACAAAAAAAAAACCAAAAGAAAGAAGTGTCTAATCCTTTTAGGTTGTTTTTTTATCCTACGGCTTTGTGCTTTATTTTATTTTACAGTAATTACACCCTGGATGGCAATATCCTGTCCAGCAGGCAAGCAGTGCTGTAGAATACAATCCTAAGCTCCACCAAACCATTCCCACAGTCCACACAGGGCTGACTCCTGCCTCGGGGCACACCAAGATGGTCACGACAGTGAATTTCCTTCAACTGGAACTATGAGACACTTTTACTATTTCACAAAAATAAATCCAGAAAGCAGCTAAATGACTTCTTAAGTAGAAATCTAGGTAAAATATGTGTGCATGAAGGGTGGGTATGAGAGTCAAATCCTAAGCAGGTAATGTGGAAGCCAGTTGTAACAAACAGCTTGCTTTTCACGTGTCCAATGAGGAAGTGTTTAATTGTTTTCCCAGCTTTGTGAGGCAAGGTGTTTTTCTGATGCATTATGTTGCAAGGGGTTTCCCGTGTGTTTTTTTTTTGTCAAGGGAGGCTGCCAGTTGAAGCAGGCATTTTTCTACTGAATTCCCCCTAAATCTTAGAAGAGTTAGTGATTCGATTTGGGTTTTGTGAGCTGAAAAGAGTGGTAAGGTTTCTGCCATAAACAACTTGTGAGAATTGTTGATATACTAGGGGATAAAGGACATTGATCTTAGTAATACATTTGTCTGGATAAGTGCATCAATATTTGGCACGTTGTTATTAACACCTTTGTGCACTCCTTTTCTTTCTCAAAGACAATGGGCGTGCATACAAATAAACGTACATTTCAACTTTTATTTCAGTTTATGACTTTGGGGAAAGAGGAGAGACATCAAGTTGTACAAATCTACTAAATATGTCCTACATTATCTGTGGCAAAATCAGTTTTTCGGACTCTACTGATTAGAACAAGACACATAGTTATTACTGAGGATATCAGCTGTAAGTAGGAAACACTGTCTCATCTTTATACCACATATCCCATTCTTTTGTCAGCTTACATTATAAATAAATAACAAAGCAATTTGACACATGCCCATTGATTAAAAATAAAAGTTGTCAGAGTGAGAGGAGAAAGACAAAAATATGAATTATTAATAACAATATTAAGCAATGCAAAAAAGATGCTTAACATGCAGGAAAGTCCCTGAAAAGTCACTTACTGAAGGAGAAAGAAAGGACAGCCATGAAGACCTTCCCTCCACTACTACTTTGTCTTTTCTCTACTACTTGGGCCCTTGGAGGTCGTGGTGACCATGTGAAAGAAAGGATGAGTCTGCTATTTTATGTAGTCTTGTTTATCTCATCTCTGGTATTTCTAACATGTGCTGCCTGCAAACTTGGAAACATCATGTAAGGAATGGAATTGATTTAAAGTGATCATATTGCATCATGATTTGGGCTTGGCCATTTTATATTACTGAGCAGTCTTCCTGGCAGTGGGGTTTGAACAACCAATTGACAACACTGACACATCAGTTGGAGAAGCTGAGCTAATTTAGACTATCTCTAACTTTTGTATATCACATGTACCTGTGATTTAGCATGCAGCTACTCAGGTATGCAAAAATGCTAGTAGTAGTTTGTGTTCTGTACTTTGTGATGCTCCAAAAGATAAAACATAAACAGTACCCTAGTAGCTGAAGTAATTATGCATTTCTTTTCCCACCTTCTGTCGCTTATTTTGGTTGCAACTATTTAAATGCTTTCATTTATCAGACCAGTTTGAATGGCTGTTGGGTACATTGACCATCCTGGCAATACTTAATTTTCCATCTGTGAAGATCAGATATCTTTTTTTCACTGAAGAGGAAAGGAGGAAATAGTATACTAGTGAAGAAAAAGAGACACTATCGCACAGTTTTCACAAAAGCTGTAGGAAACCCTTTGGTGACGAATTTGCTGAATAATGCTCTTGCCCTGAAGCAGGTACAGTGTGTGCTATCACAACAGAATAGCTAATCAGAAAGTTTTCCTGGTAGCACCAGAGGTCTGACTGTGGTTAAAGCGACGGTGTCCCTAGAGGAGTATCCTATATTAGACTTCCTCATGGCCATTCTGAGCATTTTATTATTTGTAACTGGGGAGATGACATCATCTTAAAAAAAAATACCTACAGGAGCAGTAAGGCTCCTACCCTGTGCTTATGATGTTAATGTTTTGAATTAACAAACTGTTAATGAATTCACAACATGATCTCCCAATTACTGTGCATTAATTCTGGAAAGCTTCTTTTTATGCATCTTTGGTTCAAGTAAGGGCTAAGCACTTGTAGCTTCTATAGATTTCATTAAATTCCAGAAATGCTCAGAGCTTCTGAAAGCCAGGGTCAAAGGACCTTCTCACTGGCACATGGTGCAGGTACCTCCATCCTCATTTGGACTCCCTTTGCAGTCGGTTGGAGAATATTAGGCACTTAGAGGCGTGATCTGGCCTGTCACAAAGAAAGGCATCTGAAATACTCCCTCATATAAGGGATTGCTTCTGTTCATGAAGTCTGGATGAACACTGTAAGCAGTTTAAAAGCTTTCTGAGAGTCTTCTATGCATGTTGCTGAAAGCTTAATAACCAAAATTAAGGAGTAATGTTAGTCTTTACTTTTCCGTTTCTGCGTGTAAAATGGGAGTACTGTGTAGGTTTGCAAGTTATGTGAAGATGGACTTTTCTTGCTTGATATGTAATTATAATTTTGTCACTAGTTACCAGCTCCTAAATGGTTTGCATTTACACTTTTGTGCTCTTTTTAGTTACACCTACAGTATGAGTACACATTAGCACTGAGTGGATGTATCTCAGCATGGGTACCTTACACTATTGCTATATTTGGCTGTATATGAAATTATTGGTCTCTCTTAAATAGTAATTGATGTAGTCTGACTCCCCTTAGTACTTCTAATCTACTGCATCTGTTCCCCAAGGTTTTGATGAACATTAATTTGTGCATTAAAAGGCTGAATTTAAGTTAATGTCATTGGTTTGAAAAAGTTACACATGCCAGTAGTTGCTCGACAGAGTTCAAGTACAGACAAAACCAAGTGAAAGGGAGTGGCTTCTGGGGCAGGACTGAGATGATGGAAAGCTGCCCTTTCTCACTCATACCCAGAACTATAAGCTAAAGTCAGATAAAACCATGTAAAGAGGTCGTAGCATATTATGCTACTCTTTTCTGGGACTTGAAGGCAATAATTTCTTAAATTGTTTTTGTCTACTGGCACCATATGTAGCCTTATTCTAAAATCTCATGCAAACGCCTGCAAGGAAATCTTTAGGCAGTTGAAAATCTATTTCTACTATCTATTGAAAAGCAGATTCTTAAGAAAGCAAGTAGACTTTAAAGCAAGGAGGGTTAAGACAACGTCTGATAAGGAATTTTAAAAATCTGAGAGAAAGCACTTTAATAATACCATTATAGTACTTTTCATCAGCCTTACTGCACCCATGTGCAGTATTTCAGCTCTGTAAACTGAACCTTATTTATGTTAAATGTTTTGCCCAATATCTTATCATGGGTAAGTGGCAGGCCAGAAATGGAGCCCTGGAGTCCTAATTTGATTTCTTGTTGAATTCAGAGACAATATACTGCCTCTGAAAGAAAAACACTCAAGAATTCAATGGTAGCACTCTGCTTGAGGAGCCTCCCGTTTCAGTAAATGTGTGCTTGCAGTAGGTCTGTGCTCCACTGGCTGAGGTCCCCAGGGTTCCTCTCAATCCAAACCCATGTCTCCCTTGTGGGTGGACATTGCACTACCAAGTCTTTCAGTGCTCTAAACCAAAAGTCTTGTTCTTAAAAGCCGTATTGGAGGAAGTGCAGCCATCAAAAAGTACCACCACTGCCAGTGAAAAAAGCAAGTACGGGTGAAATAAAAAGAAACTGTAGATTCATGAGAATATAGGCTCGAGTTTGAATGCTTCTACCAATGCTGGACTTCTTATTTTAGAGTAGTGAAGATGAGACAGCAGATGATATTATTTATCTTTAAATCCCTGTCTAATCGTATTTATGATCTCTGTGAGATCTTGAATAAATATGGATAAGTCTCGGTGTTTTTAAATTCATATTTTCAAATTTGACAATGCATTGTGTGAGCTTTACAGAGAGGTATTTCTGGGTTTTGAGAGAAGCCTCTTCATGTCAGCTTGTCTTCCCAGTAGCTTTCACAGTGCGTGAAAAAGGAAGGTAAGAACTAGGGCAAATAATACTTTCTTCCTGCAGCATCTGGGCAAACATTTGAAACCAGTGGGTTAAGTGTGTTGGCTGGTATAAGAGACTAGTGTGGACTCTGGATCTAGTCTGGAAAATTCAATCTCATAAGCTTGAAAGGAAAATTCAAGAGTCAGGGGAAATGCAGTCCAACACAATTTGTCCAGTCGGGACATTGTTTGTGAATTCCTGTCAGGATTGAGCTCAGTGTATTTATAAAATATAAAAGTGATGTTCTTTCTTAGAATTCCAAATTTTCCCTTGTTCAGAGGAAATTATGCACATGTTACAGCCAATTTAACTTGCAGAGACAGGGTATGAATTTCCTCAGCCAAGACATGGAGGGCATAAAGTGAAGTTTCGTGAGCGGAGTTTTCATTGATATTTTATGTTTGGCCAGAAACAGAAGGAATTTGACTTTCTTGCCTTTTTGCTGAGGATGAGAGGGTCTGGAATCAATGAGTGCATGGAAAGGAACACGTGCATTGTCTGTACAGTAGAAGCTCAGACACAGGTGTTTGTTACCTCGTGAGATGCTGCAGGCTATACTGCCTGGCCCTCAGCTGCTTTTCCCAAAAGACAGTTACCTCAGAAGTGGTAAGTTGTATCTGCTAGCCATGTCCAGATGTGCTTAAGCCGTAAGGCTTTTCTGATGGCACTTGAAAGCTATGTTTAAGCAAATGCCTTGAGCCTTAAGCCCCAAACTTTACATACTTGTAACCACATCTAGCGTCTGATTTATGGATGATAATCCTACCTTAGAGTATTCTAGGAGAAATCCTTTTAGAGCAGTTATTAGAGAAGATTTCTAACTCTGTTAAAATGGTGTATAATACAAAGAAGGGGGATGAGATCTAGACTAGTTGATTTCATTAGTGCTGATTTGATTACATCAGTGATCCGCCGTCAATTTAGATGAGCCCATAGGCTAGGATTTTTACCTATAAATGCTCATCCTCCTTGTACCATGTATTGGGGGTGTGATGAGCAGTTAAGAATAATTAACATAGAGTATAACTCGTAAGATCCCTGACACAGTATAAAAGCTCCCCTAGCACATTTGCTAATATGACTTGAGTTCCCAGACTGGCATGAGTTTGTGCCTTTGAATCACAGAAAAATTTACTAGAAGATGAATTGTTTTGTTTAACCTCTGTATTAATTGTAATAGATATCATAAAAAAGTGAAAAACAATTTGTGTCCATATTACTGAATTCTGTGCAGGATATGAGAATGGAGTATTAAATATCCACAGTTTGGCAAAATCTGAAATACAAAGGAAAATACGTATTATCTGAAGTTACTCAAGTTGTATACCATATATGTTTGGATTCTAAGTCTACACAGTGTATAGCACTTGTTGGTATTGTCCTAGTCTACGGGCATTATTTCTTCTAAGCTGGTAACATAAAGTTATATATTAACTAATCAGACATGATCATTGTGGTCTCCTGAGTCCTTTTTTCGAAGATGTAAACCTTATTAAAAGCAACGCTGTGAAGTTTGAACCTTCTTCTTCCATTTCAGACTCAGATAATTTTCTGTGGTTATTTTCTACCACAAAAATAAGAATAACGTCTTCTACAAATTTTCTTCTCAGACTTTATTCCAGCAAAGCTCCCACTGACTCCAGTTCTTTTGCCCAAGTAGACACCAAAGTTAGCAAAGTATCTCAGGATTATGAGTGCTTTTTAGAGGCACCTGAAAGAATAGATTTATGTGATGGTGAAATCCAAGGAGCTTTTGAATATGACCAGTCCTGTTTAAGCCTTTTCCAAAAACCTGTATTTTACTGATGACCAGCATTGGTAGGTTTAGTTTCATGAAACTTCCCCCTAGAACCAAATTTAGAGAATAGAAATTAGCAAAGTTGGTGAATTTATTTTATTCTCCAATTTTTGAATCTTCCACAATGGGCGGTCTCATTTGTTGCCTGTAAGCATAGCACGGAGAGGGAGAATATAAACCTGCCTAATGATTATGCAGTGGAATAAGATACTATTATCCTGGCAAATTTGGTATTAATTTAAGATGTTGCAAGCTGTGCATTTTCTTTTTTTAATTTTTGATATTTCTGTTTTTCATATGCTCTACCTTGATGAAGGCAAAATCTGTGATCTCTTCTTACTCTGACAGATTTATTTTGACTGTGCACAGTACTTGGGGAAGAGCCACTGTTACTCATTGTTACTATTTGATCTGTCTTCTGGGGGATAGGAAGAGTGAGGATCACATCTCCAGCCATTATCCAGGGTCATTGGGTGAACTCCAGCCAACTATTTCCAGTGCACAGGTGGTGGTAGCAGCATTGATTAATTCATGGTCACAAAGTGCTTTGGGCTCTTGGCAGAGACCAGCAGAATGAAGTGCAAAGTGTTATTATTGGAACAAATGCTTGACATACTTAATACACAATGTTAAATATCTTTTGAGGATGGGTGCATTACATGTGAGTGGGAGTGACTCAACTGGAAGTAGTTATGATTATGTCTTTAATTGAGAAAAACAGATCCTTAATCAGTCCATCACAGTTTCAGCCTTCATGAAAACTTCCTGGTTAGGTTTATGGGTCAATTTAGGTCATCTGACTAACATATGGCCCAGGAACTCACAGCGTCTTCTGAGTTTGGGGAACATACACAGTCACTTTTGATGTTGATGGCTGGGAATTTCTCTTCCTCTCTTAACTGGACTTGTCCAAGCTTTATTTCAGCTGTGGTTTAATTTCAGAAAGCAACATCATGCTCCAAGACATGTATTTCCCCCTTTCCCAGGTGGTTAGTAGAAGAAATTTGTAGTTGTTTGGGAACTCTGTAAAATATAACATTAATTCTGGTTATATTTACACTGGGACAAATCTTGCCCTGGTTTACATTAATATGAAATTTACCACTGTGTTACCAAAGCCAGGGTTTGGCATATGAGTCCCTTCCTGTTTAGTAGGAAGCACTTGACCACTTTGTGAAATCATGGAGATGTTATGCTATCCAGCTTTTCTCCTGAGCAAGTCACAACTACAAGGCTCTTTTTGTGGAATTTCAGTGTTTATGCATGATGTGAAAACCAGAGGGATGTGCAGACCTATATTAATGTTTTATTTTGCTGGAAGTGGTTGCAATTTTACTGAAAGTGTCATAATATCAGATGTTTTTCTTAAAGATTGTACTCTTGAAGTAAACAGATAATGTCAAGTTCTTTGTTTTTTGTTTGTAAAATAAGTTTCTAGTCCTCATGATTGGAGAGAAGACACTGAATTTATGATCAAAGCATAATACAAAGACCCAGAAAGGGAAAAAAAGTATAAATATAAAAACTGGTACTTATTTGATTGGTTAATAATATTTTTAAAACTTTAGAATTTTCAGGGGAAAAATGGGGAAAATTGTGAAAGGCAGGAGGGAAACAGCATGAGCTCAGGATCAGCAGTAGATCATTTGCATTTTGTTTTCAGTTTGGTCTGAGGAATAGTTCAGTGGTCTGAATACTACCTTTGAAATCCCCATGCGAGTTGAATCTGCATCTACAGTATCAGCAGCAGGACTAGGAATAAAATTCACACCTTCACACCTCTACAAAGAACAAGTATAGCAGTGAGATTTTATTACATATTTTGCTAGCCATTTAAACAAAGATTACTGAAACTGTTCCATCTGGTATTACTTATCTGTGTCTTTATTAGCTGACCGAGAAATGCACTATTCATCATTCACCTGTGTGATGTTTCTGTGCCCCTGCCTGCTTGCTTGGCTAAATTTCCTCTTCTCTCCTCACTTGTAAGTGTTTACGCAGTAAGAGCACAGAACTAAAACAAATTTCCAAGGCATTTCGTGGTATTCTGCTGGTTTAATTCCATAAATTAAGATCATAAGTGTTAATAAACATTATGTGTCCATTCAGACACTAGTCATTAGAATTGCTGTGGGAATTCCTGGATAGAATTGTAAGTTCCTTATTGTATGGGAATCAGACTGCATGATACTGAGGGTCTTCCATGGCTCCAAGAACTGTGCAAATAGCTTTCAAGACTTAAAATGAATGGTTATGAATAATTTGGGGGGTTTCTCTGTAAATTTCATTACAAAAAGTAACAATAACAATAAAACTGCAAATAAAATAGTTTGTTTGCCTAGGGAATTGTTTAGTTTGTTATTTGGATTGTAGTACTACCCCGTCTCCAGACAGAATTAGGGTCTGTTTCTAATAAATGTTTGGGTAGAAATTAAGAGATTGCCCCTGCTTTAGATCTTCATAATCTGCATCAGAGATTCATACAAATGAGAGGAGACATTGCTATAGGCAAAATGTCAAAGGACATTTTGGAGATTATCCTATTGTAGAGACAAGCAAAGCAATTCTAAATCACATTTGAATTCTGCAGAATGTGGTAGGCACAGGACTGTTCTGTGGATGAAACATTATAAACTGTGAGGGTTTTTTAAGGCTAAAAATTTTTTAAAACTATGTTGAAAATGGACTTCCAGAGAGAATACTTTTGATTTTCAGCTGAGTGTTTTCCACAAAAAAATTCTTTCAATGTTCGATAAAAGTATTTGTCTTTCAAAAACCTCATTCAGCTGCAATAAAATTTTTATTGATGTGTTCACAAATGCATTTCTTTTTTTATCAGCCTTTGTTGGGGATAAGTTGGAACCTAGTAATAGTGGCCTGTGGGCCATCAGTTTTTGTGACTGTCATGGCTTGAAAACTTGTTGACAGGAACCTAAAAACGTATATGACTTTCTAAAGGCAAATGTCAAACCACTCCCCATATGCTTTTGGAAGCTGTTGGGATTCTTAGGGGGGTCTTCTCCCTGGAGTCTAACCCAAAACAGCATTGCCTTCAACAGATTTTAAGTAGAAAGTATCTCCAGAATTTGAAGTCAGTTCCTAACTCTTTTTTGTTCATTGGGAAGGAGAAGTAATGTTTTTCTTTCTCTTACCTTGATTTTTCTGTTTCTTAAATGCAATGACTACGTGAAGAAGAAAATAAGAAGAGATATCGGTTGCTTTTCCTTGACTTGCAGGGAAAATCTCTTCTAGTGAGTAAATCAGGGCAGGTGCCAGGAGCGCTGCTTCCCCAGCCAGCAGCATAAGGAAACTGTCTCGCTGTACTGAGCACGTTTTCCCAGCCGTGTGTTTATTAAAGTTGTGAGGAGAAGCAGGAGCATTGAAAGCTTTTTGGAAACATTAAAAAATAAAAAAGCATCAGCTGGCATTTTATGTTAGGGATTTTATGCAATACTGACACAAAAACCAAAATCTTAAGACTATTTTCATCCAGTAAATCTTAGGAGCTCCTTGAAAGGTTGAATCTTCATTTGCTAGACCACTTTAGAGAAGCTATAAAGCTATTGTATTTTAAATTTGTATTGTTCACTTTCCCAAGATCAGGTGGGTTTTCTTGGATCCTGAAGAATAAAGGTAAAGCTACAGGGAAAATCATGAGCCTGTCCTATAGATACAATGCAGTTTAGAAAGGGGGCAGAGTTATGTTAGCAGGTCTTAAATAGATATATTCCTGCTGCCATAGAAAGCCAAAAGACACTGTAATATTTAAATCAATCTGAATTTCCTCCAGTTAAAAATAAAATAAAGGAAATGGTGCAACTTGGCAAATATATATTGACCTCATGCTATTTTTGCAAGTCAGACAGATGTGCAGCCTCCAATAAGCTGGCACACAGGACGAGCTATCAAATCAGAAATCTGTGGACTCACTCTTCAAATCCCAGCACTAATCGCAGTGATAAAGAGCTACCTTTCGATTAATCCTGTCCTGGACTTTAGACGAAAGATACTGTAGTTTAATTACCGAGTGAAATCTACTTTGTCTGATCTGCCAGTCTGCACTATAATGTCATAATATAATCAGCTTCACCCCTGTCTGAAGCTCTAGGGCTGTGAAGTCCAAGGACTTGTTTGATTGGAAGAAATAAAACAATGTTCAAACAAGCACCAGCCACCGTGCTGTAATTACCAAAATCTTGTTTGCATCTGTCTGTCATTTTTACCATTGGTTTTTTTATGACACAAAGAGGCAAGGAGAGATCATGGTGGATAAGAACAGCAACCTGACAGGTGACAAATCAAGATGTGGGATGGTTTTCTTGTAGGAAATAATCAATGTAAAATATTCAGGCTAATTAAACTGGGTCTCTTTCTTACACATTTCCCATCGGCTCCAGTGACACATGCCGGTTCAAGCAAAGCCAGCTATCGGTACTGTCATTTCATAATTAAAACCTGTAACTGATCTGGGACTGTCTCTACCAGAGGTTCCAGTGCAGGCATAGAGGTGTGTGAGTGTGAGAAATCATATTTCTACTCACGTGAGAGAGGCAGCAGGGCTGCCACAGTGAGATGTTTCCTCCCACCCCTCTTTAGCAGATATTAGCCATGATTCAGAGGTGTGTTTCTTTAGGCAGAAAAAGAGGCCATGGCTTACTGAAACATGTTACTTAATGTGTCTTGCACAGGTGCATGGCTCACTTCCCACTGCTCTATGGGAGCTCATTGCATCAACTCCCACTGAAAGCAAAGGGACAGTAGGAAAATATAGGATGCTCCTGATCTCTTGATGTCAGGTCTTCTTCCCCCAACCTCCTTTATTAAGGGTGCAACCAGGGAGCATCGGCAGCAATTTCCTTTGAATGTACCATGGAGAGTATTATTCTGGAGTTCATTACCTTTTTCGGGCTCATTTCACAGAGCTGACTGAATACCGGTGACTTCCTCTCACCTCTGACCTTGGCAGAACTGGATCATTAACAAAAGGTGAGAAGAACCAAAGCTCTTAATATGTGTTTTGTTTGGGTATTTGTCTTGCCATGCCACGGACGTTGTGGTAGAAGTCTGGAAAAAAAGAATAGCTGGCAAAGCCCTCAGACTGGTTTACTCTCAAGTTATTGCTAGGCATAGGTGGTAATGACCAGAAAAAGAAACACAGTTTTATGTAACTGCATCTTTTAGGGAGGGCACTCCTAGCCTGTGGTTGGGTTAAGTATGATTGGATTTGCTGACATCTTTTCAATGCTTAGGCGTTTTTTCTGCAACCACCTTAAAATCTTCATTTATCTCGTCTTACTTGCTTATCATTCAGTTTTCGCTGCATTTCCATTTACATCTTTCATGTCTTTTGTCCATTTACAGACAAATCTTCCTTTTTCTTACATGATATAGTCAGTCAACCCATACTATCTCAGTTGCAGTTTTGACTATTCCACTCTTCTAGCATGGAAATCTTATACTGTCACTCTTCTCCCAGCTCCTGTTCCATAGAATTACTTGCAATTTCCATCATTATCCATTTGTTTTTATAGAATGAGCTGGTAGACTATCATGAATCCCAACCACAGTTTGAGAATAATCCCTATGCTGCTTCCTCCTCAAAGGATGGGCTTGTTCAATACCTGTGACTAAAGAGGCCAAGCACAGGGTAAGATGAAGGCTCTGTGGGTGTCCTGGAGCTGTAGCCTGTGGGTAGATCTCTATGCGCAGGCTGGTTCTCCTCTGTACTGCAAAATCAGAGCAATGTCTTGGGGCAGAGACTGGGGGTGAGGAAGAATATCAGACAGCAGTTGTTAGCAGTATGTGTCTGTGCCTTAAACTTGCAACACATTTACTTTCTTCCTCTTCCTTTTGTACCCTGTAGCTGACAGCGATGCCTAGCATTGCCTGTCAGCAGGGATGGCATGCAGGGTGTTTTGCAATGGAAATCTGGCTTTAAACCTAACTGGGTTTGTCACTACTGTTTTAACTTCTGAATGGTATTTAAACATTACAGTCTGCAGACTCAGTTCCAGCAGGATCTATCTGGAAGAGGCTGTCTAGAGAATCTCCTCTGTACCAGCTGTGATCAGCAGCAATGGCTGTAATGCTTTATTTGGACAGTACTTTTACCCTCAGTCTAATCCTTTCCTTTAGAAACAGGAATGTCAGAAGGAAAATGTGCACAGCTTCTTTTAAATCCCAAGAGTATTTTTCAGCATGAAGGAGTCCATGTAGTTACATGGCTTTGCTAAGACCAGTCCACTGCACTGGTGATCTTGCTTCCTGGGGCAAAAATACCAGGGGAACCTGAACAGTAGTTGTGTGGTCAGTTACTACAGAAATTATTTCTTTTCCAAATGCGAGGATAATGGAAGGCATAGGGTAGCCTGTAAAAGCACCTAAAAAGGAAAAGAAATTAGTCTCTTGATCAGAATAAATCGTGTTCATTTATAACAGTGGAAGAGTACATGCAGATGGAGTACAGATTTAATGTGGAAAAGCCCTGTTACAATGTTCAGTGCCATGAAATTCTCATCCTTCTAAAGACCTCAGTTCATACTCAGCTGTTTGGTATGCTTACAACCATAAAGATGGGCATTCTTAATGTAATGGCTCTCACATACTTTGATGTGGGAAGTTTGGTGTGTGTGATGCTGTCCTGCAGCCCAGTTACAACTTCAGGGCTTTCTGTGTAGACGCTACATGGATTCTTGGGAAGCTTAAGACTGCCACCACAGTATTTGGACTGACATAGGAACTTGTCAGAAGACCTGACTCAAAATGTTCATGGCTGTATAGATTATTTTAGCCTCTTATCTACACTGGAGAAATGAGTTTATCTTCTCTTTATCACTCAGTGATATTTGTAGGTCCATTGTCTTAGAACAGATACCGTGGCATCGTCTGAAAAGTTACACTGGTGCTACCTCTAGTACTGTATGAATTAATGATTTTTGCTGGGCAAAATCAAAGCAGAAGTGATCTGTAATTAAAGGACGTAGCACAGATAGGAGGAGACTAGAGGAGAAGCAAGCAGTGGAGTGATTTGAGGATGAGAGAGGAAAAGTGGCAGGCTCAAATCCCGTTCTTCATCACCCATGATGTTTTCTGTGCTGGTCTTTCAGTAGTTGTTCCTTAGCCCCCATACTGCTTGCTCACTCATAGTTTTGTGCCAATGCTTGTTTTAGTCCTGCAGTATAGACTGAGCTCCACATGCACATGGGTTGCAGTGACATTTTACAAGTAGTATGAAGTGTTATCAATATATTCCTAGGTCCCACATGGTATAAGCAAAATCTGTGGGAAGTAGAGTGAGACTTATATACTGGGAGCAGTTCCATTCAGGTGCGTGAATCAAATCCAGTTTATGGAGAATCAGGAGCAAGAGGTGAATCTCAAATCTGTTCCTCACATGTGCACCTTACTGGGAAGTAATTAATTTTCTAATTGAAAATTATGGAATCATAGAATCACTGAGGTTAGAAGAGGCCTTCAAGATCATTGAGTCCAACCTTTGACCAAACACCACCATGTCAATTAAAACATGGCACTAAGGTCCATGTCCAGTTGTTTCTTGAACTTTTCCTGGGATGATGACTCTACTACTTTGTTGGGCAGACCATTCCACAGCTAAACCACCTGTTAAGTGAAGAAATTCTTCCAGATGTCTGGCCTGAACCTCCCCTGGCACAGCTTGAGGCCATTTCCTCTTGCCCTGCCTATAGTTTCCTGGGAGGAGAGGCCAACCTCCACCTGGCTACAACCTCCTTTCAGGTAGTTGTAGAGAGCGTTAAGGTCTCCACTGAGCCTCCTTTGCTCCAGGTGCCTCCTTTGCCTCGTGGTGCTAATAAGATCACTGCTGGCAAGGTGCCATTTCATCATATCACTCCGTTTTTTCTTTAGCACAGAGACTTTGATGAAGAGAACTTTCTGGTCACTTCTGGTGACATAGAGATTGAAAGCCTCAGAGATTTAGGTCGGAAGGCATTTGGCCAGCTTATTTTTTATAATGTTTGAGACCTGTTATTAGTGTCCCAATGAAGAAAAAATTCTTATCCACTGGGCAGCTTTAATCAAAATGACCCACACCCTAGCAATAAGCCTGATGGTCGTTCACTCTTCTGTTTGTCTAAGCCTGTCCCTTTGTCCACCAGAGAGAGAAACATGAGGAAGAAGGGGAGCTAAGTGTTCTGCTCAACACAGAGAAGGTAGAGCATATCCCAGAGCTGCACAGGGTGGCTCCTCATCCACTTGCTAACAAACACCTTGCTGATATGCCGTGTCCATCAGCCAGGTCACCTTGGCATTCATCAGAAGGCAGAGCTATGTTCGTATTTTGTGTGGCCGTGCTTACCCCACTTTTTAAATGGAGGTTGAATTGAAGCTCTCAAGATACTACAAGAGTCAGAGGAGAGTTAATATTTTTGGTCTCCAATCCTGCCAGTGCTGCTAGCAGTGTTTTAAGGGCAGAAGGCAACTGCTAATTGTGATGTAACTTGAATGATTTCATTGCTTCACTCCTCACCCTATTGGGGCATTCATCAGCTGCTTCTGGTCATTGTTGACCTGGGATTCCAGAAATCTGCAATCTTGTATAGCAACTTAGCCAACCTGGAGTTGATTTATCCACTCTGGTCCATTTCTGTAGATGTTTTTCTTACCCAGTTATATCCAGAATAATCTCATGCTTAGAATTGTGTGGAGATTTCTGATTTTGTTGTGTTTTGTAACTGTTTTTTCACACACTTAAACAGTATCATGTCAGGGGTGAGGAGAAACCTCATTTTAACATCTTGTTGCCAGTCCTCTAGGCTGCGCATTTTTCTGTAAGCCCACTGCTTTTGGAAATTATAAAATATCCTATTTGGGATAGTTACCAGTTGTAGACTTTTTCTCCCTTTCAGCACAAGAAGTAGTTGAGAAACCACGGGGCAGCTTACTTGACTGTCACAGCCTCTATAGAATTCATCCACAGGTCTAAAGAGATCAAAATTGTTTGAATTGACCCTTTCTGTTTCCAGTCTGAAGAGAAATCCCTTAAGCTTTTTGCTTTCCTGTCATGTACAGTCTCCCTTTGCCAGTTCACATCCAAGGTCCCTGTTTTCATTTTTCTTAGGAATAGCGTGAACTCCAGCAATATCTGTCTTTATAAAGCCTTTAGTGAGAAAGCAAGAGGCTGAGCAGCAGGAGGGTGCGGGGAGAAGGGTAGAATATACTAGGTGAGTGTCTGACCCTTGAGTACCTTACTCTGTCTCTACAGAGAACCACAACCTTATCGAGAATCACAGTTGTGGCTTCTGTGGCAAAGGATGACAACAAAAGCAACTTTGCCCACCACAATGACTATTCAGAATTAAGGCCTGGATTTTAAAACAAATGCATTTGGAGCATAGATGTGGAAAGGGGGAGAGACACAAGTGTTGCTTATTGGGGGCCCTGCAGACAGAAAATTATTGTGTTTCTAACACTATTGATTTTTTGCAGCAGCTGATATTTCAATCTGGGTGCAGCATGTCTGAGAGTCTACGCACACTGTCAAGAAGAAATATGATAGTGTCTTAAAAGATTAATAATATCGCTGGTCCTCAGGAGGCCTGTCTTAATTCACTGGCCTGTTCCTTGGCATGTACTGTAATTTATCTAGTCTGATTTGAATAGCAAATGGCAATCGGCTGCCATTAGGGAAATGGGCATCAGTCTTATTGATCCAGGATGGGCTGGATTTTATTTAAGGAGAGCTGCAAAATGTTATTAACTTCCGGATGAGAGGCTAGAGGTGGAGAATTTTTTGCAGTGTTCCAAGGGGGGGGTGAATTACAGTGAATCTTAAAACTTCTGAAATAGATAGTAGGAAGAAGGTGGTCAACTGCTACTACTTTGCTTTCAAAGACACCAATTGTTTCCAGCACAACTGCTCTCTTTCCTGAGTTCTCTGTATGTCTATGTCAATGACTCTGTTGTTTTTGGTGGAGGCAGGGGTATTAACATTTGGAGAGAAGAAAAGTGGCATTTGATCTTCCTATTGCTTCAGATAAAGCTGGAATTGACTCTTCTCTGTGATGCATGAATTGTGGGTTTTCCAGGCCCCCTTGCTATGCTTCACAGGAGCTACAGAATTTAGCCTCCTCGTGGGGAATATGTAGTCCTTGCTGATGCTCGGCTTAATGTGTGTTTGGAGCTGCCACCAGGGCTTCCTGAGAGGAGCAGCTGATGTGGCTGGAAGGGAGGTAATAATGCATTGGCTGTAAAAGGTTCTGTCCTGGATCCCTTTTCATACCAGTTCTTGTCAGCAGTCACTCTGGAGAATAAAAACAGGTTTTGGATAGTATTTAGATGCTGCAAATCCAGCTTTTTGTTTTCAGTGGACAATGTTGTTAAACGTCATGCTGAGCTGTGGATGTGAGGAAGTCTGGTGCCGTTTCAGACTCTACTAACAGAAAGAATATTTTACAGCAGTATTGGGAGTCTGAAAGCGAATGCCTTTTTAATAGAACTAAACATAAAGAAGTAAAAGTACAGCAAATACCTTGGGAAATTTCCAGTCTCCTGACATGCCACTGTGGAATAACCTCCCCAGGGAAGGGAGACCAGTTTTTTGGCACTCTCTTAAGTTAGACTACATAGACCATCAGGAAAAATAGTGTAAGGAATACCCCAGCTCAGGTGGGAGGGTGAACTAAATGATTAAATACCACAGGTCTTTCTAGCTTTCATCACTGTAACTCTTTGATACATCAGACTCTCCCAGCAGGAATCACTAAAAAGAAAGATCCAGGAGTACTGTCTATTAAAAGCTCAGAGATACTTCCATTCCAGCAGGAGACAACTCTGAGGAACAGTGGAGGAGTGTTGTACATAGGGGAGTTCAAAGCTACCCTCCAGTCCCACTCTCACTGGGAAACCTGCTCCTCAGGGAGCAGTGTGGGAATGGTGGCTCTGGGGAGCTCACAGACCATCCTGCACCAGGCTCCCTGAAGGAGCACTGGCAGGACTGGGCAGGGGTTGCTTGCTCTTTCAAGAGGTGAGAAGCATTTAGTGGGGAAGGGAGGGTGCTCATGGCTGATCAATGTTAGCTTTTTACCTTTGAGAAGCTTCTTGAAGCTCACAAGGTCTTACCAATATCTTTTTCCAATAGTATTCATGATAAGGAAAAGCTGGGGCAGCATTTCAGAGAAGTAGCTTCTTGTTAGTTGCATTCATTTTCTTTTGCACGTAAAACATGGGGATAGAAAATAAAGCTCTACAGGAAATGGCCACGCACAAAAGCAATAAAATAAATTGAAACTGACTTTGGGGCTTTTTTGAGCAGTGGTAATTGCTATACATTGTGATGTTTGCATAAGAAATTAGTTAATGTGTAGGAGAATGACATGTGATACATTTTATTTGCCTGATGACTGTAGTCTCTGAGTGAATGACTTATTAAGGTTAATAAAAAAAAATTTGCTTGTGACTTGTAATAATTCGATTGCTAGAATTTAACATCCCGTTATGCACAGTTGCCTAAAGGGGGGAAACTAAATTATACATACGTTCTAATGACCGGCTGGCTATGCTTTTATTTATTTCTTAATAGCAGTTTGAGAACAAACAATGTGTTCTAAATCGTTGGTCTGTCTGTCTTTCTGCCTGCCTGGGCAGGAACGTTATGGCTTTCTTAATTCTCCTGTGTGATTTATCATCCCCAATTCATTGTTTTGCATAACTCTGCTCAAAATGAAGAAATGTCATTATTTTGCAGTGAAAAAGTTGTCATTTGCATAATGCCTGCCATTAATTATTGTGAGACTAATGCAGTTGTTGATATTTTTAGGGCACAGTGGTACATCCTGCACCTTGTATAATGTCATTCTGAAAACATGGGTAGTTAATAGGTGCCACAACACTGCACAAATGCGAGAAAGGAAGAGAAGAAGCAGAGGAAGGGCACATAATGGAACAGGCTGTGATCTTTATTTAGATTTTTCTTTTCCTGAAATACATGGTGAGAGACAACTATAAACAGAAGCAAAGGATAGGAAGCTGTGACACCCAAGAGAATGAAGAATCAAAAAATGTTCCCTTCCACATATGTTAGTCAAGATGGACCTAAATAAAAGTCTCTCGTACTGATGTTCTCCACAATTTGAAAAAACTCCTGGCAGTAGTTGGTGACTGCTATCCCATAACTGGCACTTTTTCCCCTCAGAGAAGTCATTTGTCCTTTGTTTTAGTAGTTTATTTAGTTTTACAATGGAGTTATTTTATGATTCTTTTTCAAACACGTAAAGGGAAAGTCCCTGCATGTACATAATAAATACTATTTCATAATGTTCTTTGTGTCTGCAAGAGGCGAACATAACAAATAGATCTGACCCCCATTAACAATTTATCAACTATAGTTACTGAAGTGTTGTTCCTGATCTCATCTTTGCATCCAACGTTCCCCCTTATCTGAAAGGGTCATTTGATTCAAGCCACTAGTGGTTGTGGAAAAATATCCTTACCCAGCTAGGCTTGCACATTGTCAGGAAAAACATCTTTTTCATTACTTTTTCATCCTAAAGGTAGAGGGTTTGGCCCACAGATGTTAGAAGTAGGGAGAGAGAAGTGCAGTCTACTCTACTTCTGTAAATTCAAGAAATTAAGAACATGGGACAGGACTTTTTCATCTGTCTTTTCTAAGGACTTCCATTGCTCCCTGAGTAATTAAGACCTCCCGTTCTCTGAATTATATGTGCAAAACTATAAACCATAGTAGTTGAATGAAAGAAATATTTGGGTCTCAGGCTGACAGATGCTTTCTTTATACGTGTTTTGCGTGACTAGTATTGCAACTGCAGCACAGCCTTTATGTGATAGCCGTTCTTCTACCCCATTTCTTTTTCAGGCCTTAGTAAGACAGTGGTAGTGAGCAGTTTCTGAGCCTATAGTTGTGGTTGTGTGCTAATGGAAAAAAATTAATTTAGAAGACAACATCAACAGATCCTAAGGCTTTTGGTGTCTTTACCAGAAAATGAGAAGCTCTGCATCCCTTTGCCATTCTACAGATCTGCTATGTCCTCTCCTTGTTTGCTGATATATCTTAAAATGCCAGAAGGAGAAAACATGGCCATTTACTCTTCAGATCCTGAGATTCACTGCCTCCAGAGGGATGTTGTTTTGTCTCCTGTTTTCTGCCATTAGAATTAAAACAGCAACAAAGAAAATTAAACCACAAAAGTTCAAATAATGCTGAGAGTCTAACTGAAACCCACAAAGGGCAGGAAATTCATCTCCAAAGATTGCCAGTCTGTCCTCAGCTCACCCTATTGTCACAGGGAACTGAAAGTTGTTCCTACAGTGTGTGATCTTACAGACCACAAATGCTGCAATATGTAGGCACAATAGAAAAACAGACACTGAGCTTTTGTTTCAGTTTCTTGGATGTGGTAGGTGTGAGACAGACCCTTAAGGTAGCAGTACAAGGCTATTTTTCAATGTGTTTTTAAGCACTTAGATCACAGGTTAAGTGTATAAAGAGTATTTAATAAAGTTGTAATTATTAGTCATGAACTATACCACAACTATAAATTGCAATCTTTAACATTACAGAGACAGTCCATGTGTCAGTTGTGGATTTCTTACATCCATTCCACTACCCCTGCTTGAGACTTTCTAGAAAAATATTTAAAATACCTCATGTTGGCAAGAATCCTAGAGAATACAAATCTGAAGGAGAATTTTCTGCATAAGATTGTAACATCAGAATGTCATAACTTTGCTCTTCATCATGCTGATGATCTGAGTATATCCAAGGGCTCTGCAAGTCTTGCAGTGATGACTCCTTTGAGGCACTCTTCCCAGTTCATGGGACTAAATACATGGTGTGGTAGGAATGAGGTCCCTGTCCATGGTATCTTGCCCCCGCTGGAGAGGCTTATGCTACAGATGAACTGCAGATCTGCTGGAAGAGCACAAATCCTCAGTGCTTCTTCTGTAACATGAGCTCAGGAGATGCTCAGCACCCCTTATAATGAACAGATCTAAATTGTCTTCCTGTCTTTGATACAGACTCCCTGTGTGGCCACAAAAAATTCACATAATTTCTCTCATAATTTTCATCAATGAGGAATTAAAATCATTCCAGACATCTGAGAGTACATTGTGAGGATTAATTCATGAAGATTGTTGAGATATTCAAATGCTATATTGATGAGTACCACAGAAAATCCAGAAACAAAAAACCGTCTTATTTCATGCAGGACTTGGATGCCACTCAGTAAACAAGGCTTGGGGCCACACACTGAACAGAGAGGATAAAAAAAGAGTATTTGAATTAGTCTCATTCCCTGGATGCTATCCATTATACAGAACACAAAATATACAATCATAACATGGAAGATTGTATTGTAACACTACAGCTGTTGTGACAGACTTCATTTTGATATTTTCATACTTTGGCGTGCTTTGCTCTGTGACCTGAATGTTTTTACTTAGTTTTAAAAGGCATTTTTGAGTGTAACATGCCCAATAGATTAAGTGCAACTCCCACAGAAATCACTGCATAGTGTGAATGTTGAACACCCGTTAGAACCAAATGGGGTATCCTCACTGGTAACTACATAAGGTGATGGTTTTCATCTCAGGAATGACTATCACCTATTGGAATCTTAGTCCGTTAGGAAAACGTGCTGTACCTGTGTATCACAAGTCTCCTGAAAGAATACCTTGTTCTCCAAACATTTCTGTGTCATTCTTAACTCTTCGTCCTTAACATACACTTTAACTATGGTTGTACCTGGGGCAGGATATTAATCAACATCCAGTAGGTTGACAGTGCAGTAGTAAATCGTCAGTTGCAGCCATAATCCATGTGCTCCATAAATTCATTTTAAAGCTGGAATCTCTGTGATCTATGTGTTAGCTATGTTGAAGCTTAGCTGCTGTCTGATACACGTCACTCAGCTCTTGAGAAATGTGCAGATGAATCTTCACGTTCCTTAGTGTGGAGTTTTCTGCTTTTGCATCATTGTGTTTAATAGCCCTCATAGAAAGGGCTGTTAAAGCCTAAGCTTTAGTTTTTGATTTTGTCTGATTGCTTTTTGAAACCATTTTTGCTTTTGGCATCGAAAGCATCCTGTGCCAGTGCATTCCACAATTTAATTACATACTGTGTGAAAACGTACTTCCTTTTGTTTGCTTTAAACCTAGTGCTTGATAACTTTTTTGGATGCTTTCTAGAAATGTATAATGAGAAATAGGGAGCAATTATTAACAGTTCACCTCATCCTTGTTTGTTATGATTTTGTAAAGCTCCTTTATATTTCTCTCATTCATTTTCCAGGGCAAAGATCCCAACTCTTTTTGATCTGTCCTTGCACAGAAGTTATTCCATGCTTTGAACATCTTTTTGCCCTTTTCTGCATCTTTCTGGCTGCTTATATCCTCTTTTCTATGGAGAGCTGAAGCATACATATAGTATTTGGTATGTGAGCCTACTATGGATTTTATTAGAAGGATATCATTATGATTTTAGCTTTACTTTCTAGTTCGCTCTTAAAAATTCCCAGGGGGTTTTTTTAAGGTTTTTTTTTTTTCCTCCTTTATGATCGACGTTGAGTACTGAGCTGGTGCTTTCATAGGTACATCCACAAGAATGTCATGCTGTCTTTGCTGTGTAGTAAGAGCTAAATTAGGTGAGGGGTTTTATCTCTTTTATTTTTCAGCAACTAGTACTACTTGAGTCTCTCACACATATGCCTATTGACTGATTTAGAGGACTCTTGATTTGTGAATCCAAATTTCCCTCTGCAGAAATTCATATTATACCTTCTCTCTTTTATCTGCTCCAGTGTCTGTTATTATTTATTGTAATTTCTACCAGTTTCTATTGCATAGACTATAGACCAAGTGATCTGTGTGAGTCTTCCTAACGCCCTTTTTTAACTATTGCCATTAAATCACTTTCTGTTCTTTTGTTATGTGAGAGTTATTAGTTAAGCTCTTTCATGACTGAGATTCTTTGTAACAGTTTCTTTTATAACTGTTAGATGAGAACCATTTAGTCTTTCCTTTATACATTTTCTTGGACTTGACTTTCCAGAGAAGGGATTTCACTTGCAAACCTTTTTAAACTACTCCATAGTGAACACAAGTACAAAGAATTAATTTGGGATTTTTGTTCTTTGAAGATTCCTTTTACACCTCATCTGTTGGAAGAAACAAATTCGATGTAAGGGATTTAGCAAGGTTATTCATGGCTTTAAAAAGTTGTTCCTCAACGTTTTCATGGGCTTGCCTTATTCAACATTGACTTTCTTTTTAAAAAATCAACAAAGTATGCACCTTTTAATGCTTTCTGCATTTCACTATGACTTCTTTTTGGGTGGTGTCTTTTTACTTCTAGTAAATCCCTTCACTTTTGCTCGCTTTTAAAAGTCCTATTATTTTCTCTTTTCACATGTGGTTATACATTTGGTTTGTGAGTTCTGAGTAGAAATAAATTACTGCAGGACACCTTAAAAGGTTCTTTCTTCTAAAGGAACTATATTATGCATTTCTTCTGGAGATTTTTGCCCTCTTGCAAAGGATTTTCATCTGACGTGGCAGCCGAATTATGACAGTTTACAACCTAGCATATTCAGGTAAATCAGAACTGTTTAGGGATCTCTTTAGTACCTCAGGCTGTAATTTGCTGTGTCTGCCAGACAGACTACTGAGATGTTCCTCAGAATGATTGAGGCAGACAACTGGGGGTCAGGATTATTACAGCTGCTCTGAGGTAAGATTTTCCTGTTCCTTGTAAGAGATGAGAATCTCTGATAACGTATCTTTTAGCAATAGCATCTTAAAACATTTTACCCTTAGCTGCTTATTTTAGTTTCCTTTTTCTGAGTTCCTTATTTTAAATAGGATTTTCTTCCTGAAATGGTATATTGCTGGAGCAGATTTTGTTGTTATTTTTTCAGTCCTATAGAGAGCTGAATTTACATGTGCTATGGTCTTTATTCCAGAGTGGTTCTTCAATGCACACATATTAAAGTAGGTTTTGTGATCTTGGCACTAAAGCAAAGTTGCTCCGTCTTTCATGGGTTTTCTGCCTCTGAAGCCTTCCATCTTGCTTTTCACCATCAGCATTTTAGTAGGATGGTGTGCATAGTGTGATTCTAACACCATTCTCTTTCTTTTTCGTCCTGGAATTAAAACCCAGGGAGATTTTTTATACTTTTAATTTTCAATTATTCCTTTTAATTATGTATGTTTTAATTCACAGCAACAGTCCCCGACCTGTGCATTCTGCTTTGATTGTTTTGAGGTGCACCCTAGTATCACAACATACATATTCTCCAGCTGCTGAACTTGTGTCTTATATAAGTTGTTGGGGTTTTTTGTGGGTTTTTTTGTTTTGTTTTGTTTTGAAATAGATGTTGCATTGCTCTCAGTCCTTAGGTTTTGTGTAGAAGTACTTGTGTCTTTGCCCTGGCTGTCTAAATACTCTACTCAGTGACAACAGACTTCTTTTGACTGTTGAGGCAGTTCTTTGCTGGAGTTGGTACCTGAATTTTATCGATTTATGTTCTTTTGATACAGAGTTCTCATGGTTTCACCCACAGAAGATTCATCGTTCTGCCTGTATACAGTTCTGTGACTCTACCTTTAAAATCTCTCAGATGGTATTTCTAAGTCTGCTCCATTTTGCTCTAGTTAGAGCAATTTCTTCTTCGTAGGATTGCTCCTATCTAAAGGATTCTTTAGCTAAACTTCCCTTAAATAAAGACCAGCCTCAAAAAAGAGCAAATTTTAATGTAATATCTGACTTGCTAGCATCCTATTCAAACAATCCGTCACTCATTCAAACTAATATACTGCTGGGATTAGAAATGTGTCAGATTGAGCTCACGAAACAGTTTTGCTTTTGTGTTACGTATTGGCTGACACATTTTCCTGTCTTTCGGCTTGTCAGGAGTGCTGCCTTCCATAATCTTGGGGATGCCTCTACCCCAGAGGACCTACAAGGCCTGGAAGCCCTCCCAGTAATACTTTGTAAAAAATACTTTAAATGGTTTCCAGAGTACATCAGAATCTCAATTATCTGAAGAACATGGGAAGAACACTGAATAGAGTTTGATAATCGCGTTTACCAGTAACCAAAATGCCCTGCATGCCCATGGATCTGTGGAAATAATTAGTAATAGAAGCAATTTACCATTTAATTAATAAATGACAAGGGGCAAAACCTCATCTGGGTTCACTGAATTTGGATAATTGAGGCTCCGCTGTATTTTAAAATCTGAAATATTAACCATTATTCTGTGTGCTTGAGATAATAATCATTTAAAAAAAATGTGCACATAACAGGACCTAAGCATAGTTGTATTATTTCTATAAAGGAAGAATTTCAAAATGTCCTACATGCAAAGATTTGCTCTGCAAGAAAAGATCGCTTCTTTTCTTAAAGTATCTGGACTCTGTGTCCTTAAATATATAGATCTGTGTCAGCTTTGAATCTGTAACTACATTCAGGAGCCAGTGAGGAATTTCAGAGGGCAATGAATAACCTCTCACCAAGATGAGTAAGAACTAGTGCAGCAGAACATCTTCAGACTGCCTCTTATCTCAACTGCCCACAAAGGAATTTAAGATTGATGGAGATAAATTTTATAATGAAATAAGAAAGATATTAGAATCGGTGCCTACCATGAATGCCATTCAGAATATTCTGTAGGAAGTGCATTGTGGAAAGCTGGGATTGAAGACAGACGTTCTTGGCTTATTGCATATTCCAGTGGATTTAACTGCCATAAAACACTGGTTTTCTGCATGTTCAGGTCTTAGAAAAAATAATTCCAGGCTTCTGCCTTCCTGGGTGCTGTGCCATTTTAAACGTTTGGTAGCCCCTACCTCTGTGGCATTGAAGCATTATGACTGAATAACAAGGACTAAGCCCCTAAAAGACAACATCCTTAGCATCACTCCTAAGCTGTCCAAACCCAGGGGGATTCCCTTCCTTTTTTTCTCATTCATGTTGTTTGTTGCATTCTATCATTTTGTCCCTCAAATTTCCTCCATTCTGCTGTGGTCCAAAGAAATACTGAAGAAGAAAATTGGTGTGGTCATAAATGAGACTCTCATCTAAGTCTGAAAGCAGGGAGAATGGGATGAGTCTAATTTCCTTCAGAAGGGCTATGCACTGCCAGAAACCTGCTACTGGAAACAATCTATTCCTGCACCCAAGAGACTGAGTGTAAATCAGTTTGGTTTGTACTATCCTTTTCAAATATATAATAATCATTCAGAGAATAGGCAGTCCTTGCAGAAGTGTAATTCCAGCCCCACAGAGATATGTCATTCATAAGAAATTGGAGGAATGAATAATAAAACCATATGATGAAGTTCTAGGTGCAGAGGGTCCTCTCTGTTGCTTTTGAAGAGGGGAGCAAAAGTAAAATTAGTCATTCCAGTCAAGTTTTTGCTATGCTCACATCAAAAGTATCACAACATTTGGTGTGTAAAGTTGTTTCTGTTCAAAGGATCCATTACCAGAAAAGCAGGGACATTGCATCAGAATGGATGAGTTGGCACCATTCATGGTGGTAAGGGAAGCTTGGTTATGCAGTGAGCCACATCCTGCTCTCCTGACTCTGTGAGTAGCTCTGTTGAACTCAATAGTAATTACATCCATTAAAATCAGTGGAACTACTTGCATCAATAAGATAAGTAGGATTTGGCCCAAAGGTTAGTTGATATCAATGTTTTTAATCTCTCATTTTCATAAATGCTAGGTTCATTCAAGCAATATAAAGTGAGGTGAATAAAGAACATTCTGTGCTTTGAATAGTTTGGCATGGTGTGTGGACAGGGCATGTGATTAATGCCATGATGTTGGCTTTGTTCTTTGCTTTTCACTTGTGGCTGGCAATGTCCTTTTCATAATTACTGGTATCCCCCTGAGCCTATATAATCACTCTCTCCAGCTTTTCTACGATGCCCTTAGATTTTTCCTGTACTCAATGTAATATTTTTCCTGTATTCACTTACCCTCCCATCAGAACTGTAATGTGTTTCTGATGTGCTACTCTGACACGGTCAGAGCTGATGTGAAGGAATGTATTCACTTGACAGTGTTTCCCAAAACAATATGTTATTTGTATTTTCTTGAGTGTAACCATCACACTGCTTTGTAGTTGTGCTCCTGGGATGACCTGTGAAAGCACACTGGCTCAGTCAGTGGTGTTAGATAGAAGTTGGGCTTGCATTTCAGACATTATAGTTCATGTGGCTGCCTAAAATAATAGAATTAGGGGATAAGTGGTTAAAAAAGGACAATCCTGTTCTCTTCATAGAACTACAAACATAGACTGATTCTTAGAGCATGATAATCTTGATATTTTCTACTAAAAATAGTCAATATAAGATGTTACTGTTAAGGCAGAGCTATGATTTCTGCAGAAACATGAACGAGGAATGGCATTGCTGAAGTTAAATTTAGTGTGGGTAAAATTGCATAGTTAGAAATTCTATCCTAATTTTTTATATTTTTCAATAATATGTATTATATTTATTTCCCTTCTGCAGACTTCCTGACAATATGTAACTTCTTGGATGGGGCACTTGTTGTCAGCAGGAAATTTCTTTTAAAACAATGATAGTAATGAATGATAGTTTGCTGTTTAGCATGTGTCAATGAAGTGAAAGCTTTGCCACAATCAGAAAAGATTCATTAATGTGCCATGAAATTCTGCACTGCCTTCTTACAAGAGAATTCTATTTTGTTATGTTCTCACTGATGTGACATTCAGGACCAGATTCTGCTTTCAATGAAATGTGAGGTGATTTGACTCGTATGAAAGGATTTTTACTGATTTAACAACAGAATGCGTCATGTACAACTACACAGGGGTAAAGGGAGAAATACTGTCAATGTTACAATTGTTATATAGGTAACACTTGCATGTGTTTATAGTAGTAATCCGTTCACTGGTTAACTTCTTTAAGGAGATTCCCCATATTCCCCCTACATAAAGAACTCCCTGGTGTTCTTTAGGGTGGAATTTCCTTCCAGGTTCTGAAAATCTGTAGCCATACATCTCCCTGCTGATGCTCTGGGAGTTGATGGTCCGTATGTCTCTATGGGTACAATTGGCTCGGTTTTCCCGGATGTTTGAGATATCTGCTGGTGCTGTGCAGGACAGGGAGATAAGATTTGGATCACCGGCTGAGGGATGAGAAGGATTAATCCTTGTGAAAGCAGAAGACTATTACTCAAGTCTTTGCACAATGAAGTATTATGTGTGCTTACAGCTACTGTAAATAGCCTCCTTCAAAGTTTTTCTTGCATTGTTTATCCAGCTACACTTATGTTGATGACACACTTTATAAACAATCCATCGAAGTTTATATATGATTTATCAGCATTCTAAGAACATTTTTGAGATGGATAAGTATTGCATATTTTGTAAGCTTATCACACATCTATAGGTTATTATAAACATCAATTGCTTTGTTCCACACAGTCCTTTATAATGGTTAATAAGCATTTATTTGAAGCCTTTCTTAATCATTTTCTAAGCCTTCAGAAATAGCCTTCTTTGAAGTATGAACTACTGGCTATTGAAGAAATCTATATGTTCAGAGTTGAGAGTAAAAATGAACAGTCCAAATGCAAATTCTTCCTAAAATGGATTGGGACAGCAACCATAAAAAGCTCTTTTTTAAATTATACTGTTGTCCAAGCATTTCTTCTAATTGGTTGTTGCAGAGCATTATCACATCTTTTAGCAATCACATCTGAAAAAAATCTCACTTGTAGATACTAACAGAAATCACAAGAAGGTAAATTAACTTTAAATCTGAGTAGCTGAAAACTCAGTAGCACTGTGCTCTAGTATAAACTTGGAAAGATTGATATGCCTCGGAACACTGTCTTTTATAATTACATCTTTTAGACTGGTAGAATGGCCAAAGGACTCTGACGCTGTTATTATATTTACCATTTACTGCTTTTCCCCATATTTCTGAGGAGATGAGAGGACTGGAGGTCATGAGTAAGAGCGGAAGCTGGCCTTTACTGAATTTCTCTTCATTGCTTTGGCATGTTTGACTGGTTTCAATTCTTAAGATTATGGATAGCTCTATATACATCCAATTGGGGCTCTCCAGATATAGGTTTTCTAGTTGTAGTGGTTGGTATTTGCCTCTCTTTTACTGTCTTTGAAACTTCAATTGAATGAATACTTCTTCATCTCTTTCTGTGCTGCAATTGCTGTGCCTCTTTCTAGTTCTTATTTGTACCAAATAAAAAGAAGTAATGGGAAGACTTTTAAGACTTTTTGGAATTATAGTAATGTTTCATGTAGGCTTGTAGATAATGGTACTTTTAGAAACTGAATTTAGGGTAGCTAAGAACTTGCCTATTAGTATTAATGATGTAAATCAGTTGGGTCAGGTCTGTTCATTCTTGTGTTAGACTTTGAGAAGTAACTTTTAGCCTAGAAAAATGCATCTGGTTGAATGTGTACAGTCATTATTTCTTTCTTGGACATATTTACATCAGATGGATCAAAGAGTCTTAAGGCTTTGTTGAGATGCAGAATGAAGATTTGATTTCTAAACCAGGTGTCATGCAGAGATAGGGACATCAGATAGTGTATAGATTATGGTGACCTGATGTCTGTCAGTCTCCAGAAGCAATCATAAACAAAATACATGACAAAGGATGTGCCTTTTGGCTGCTACTGAAGGTGTTACACAAGCATACTGATACTTCTACCATCTGTTCTGTTAACCTATACAGCCTGAAGTCAACCTTCTTATTTCTGAGCAGGACCCAGCCAAATAAAGCCATGCACAGAAGATACTGAAATACGTTGTGGTGTAGCTCCTAAATTTACATCTGAAAAGATTTCACAGAACCATTGAGGTCTAGTTTAATCCTTCAGCTCAAAGAAGCTTTACTTACAGCAAGTTGCTCAGTGCTATATCAAGTTAGTTTTTCAGTATCTCCAGGGATGGAGATTCCACAGTCTGTCTGAGTAACAATTCAGTGTTTGAGTACCCTCAACACCAATTGTTTTCCTCACATTTAAATAGAATTTCCTATATTTCCATTTGTGTCCTTTCATCAGAAAACACTCTCTTCTTTACCTCCCCCACATCAGATATTTGCTGAAGCTCCCCCTGAGCCTTGAAGATAACTTCCTGAGATAATTATGGACAAAAATCTTACTCAAGAACTTTTCAGTGCTTACAGCAGAGAGTAGGATACTTTTCTTCCATTGTGTAAGGAGGCAGATGATCTGCAACAGTTCTGTGGAAAAGTTGGAATGGTCTATTTTAAGTTAATAGTGATAGACTAAGATAGTCAGTTCCTTAGGTTTTTGTTAGCATTTCATTTGTTGAGGTAATTCATTATTTTGGTCAAGAAGATCTACGGAGTTAAACATTTTTCTTTTCTTTTAATTTCCCTCTTTTTCTCAAGAATGTGATTCTGCTGGCTTAGTCTAAGGAGGAATAAAGCTATTTTCTGTGTTCAGAGAATCACAGACTATTTAAGGGTCATAAAGAACTAGGAGCTCCTGAAAAGATATATCAAACTCACTGCTAAAGCCCAGGAACACTTCCATTTGGGAAATCTCTTTATAATGTTTTAAAATTCATCTGTTGACATCACAGTTTCAAGAGAGTATTTTCTTCTTAAGTCATCTATATTACTTGGGAGTGCTTTAAAGAAAGAAAAAATGGAGAGAAAAACTACACTGTGCTAAGCTAGGCATTCCTACAGCATTCAAATTTTAATACAGCTCTGTTGTTTCTGTTACTGACTTTTCTAAGTCACACTTTTAGTCTTTTGTTATGGTTGCAAGTAAAATACTAGAGGGCATGTTGGAATGATGTGTTTCAGAAAGCTTATTGCCTATCCTGCTTCCAAATTCTAGGTATTGTTGACCACATGAAACCTTCTGCACCAAAGAGATGATGATGGTGCCAAGTTGTACTTGTCTATCTGTGGCATAAGACATTGTTAGGAAGCAGCATTGTCCCACTGAACTCCAGTGAAAGAATTCTCTTTAATAATTTCTCATTACTGTTTGTCTGATGATAAATTGGACAAACATTTTCTTTTAATATTTAAATGCTTACTGTTGGTCTCTGAAATTCTGATTCTCTACATCAATGTGCAGCCATGTAGTTTATTTGCTTTTAAGTCTGACACATGTGAGGCAGTTACAGCTTTGTTGAGATTAATCAGGAATTGTGACCATTGGAAGCATTTTGCCTTAGAAGGTCTCAGACATCTCCTAAGGCCTAGTATGTGCATAGATTTTAGACTAATATAATTGCCCTGTTTGAAAGGATTCATGTTTTTACTGAAGCAATTATACTAGATCAACTTCATGCATGGATATAGTTATACTAATGTAAGATTGCATTATAAACCCATACAGTTGCATCAGCATAAAATGACATAAATCATTTTTTTAAGGGAAGGATAGGGCTTAAATCTTTATATTTTAATTTATTTGGAAGTAAAGGGTTACTTTAATTTCAATTTTAACATACCATTAAATCTGCTCCAAGTAATAGGATAGTATGTTTAAGATCCTAGATATCAGTTAGCAAACCTAATGGAAGGATTCTCAAGGAGGGATAGACGTATGTCAGATGTTAAGATCCTTCAAGCAATGTAAGATGTATTAAACGTTTGTCCCAGCTTATATTTTTTCAGTGCAATGTATACAGAGAGAAGGGTACATTTCTTGAACTCCAGTAATATTCACTCTCTTTGTCATGAGAAAGGAGAGACTTTGCATTAAACAGATTCCTTTTATGTTCTACCTGCAAAATTTCAAAGAATGCTGAACAAATGAGGTAGGAGTTTGTACATTTGTGCATCAAAGAAATGCTTGAATAGTGCCTTAAATGTATAAAGGTATGTTGTAGGGCACTCTCAAAGAGAAACTATATTCTGTAATCAATCTGCTGCCACCTGAATAATTAAATAATGTTTTTCAATTTAGAAATGCTCTTAAATACACTAAAACTATAAAATACCCTGCTGAGAAAAAAATTAATGGACTTGTTGCTAAATGGTCACTGCTAAAGATAAAATAAATGTAGCCATTACAGTAATCACAAACTGTCATTTTTAGCAGTATGTTAGTATTTTCATAATAGATCATACCAGATTGATGGTGCTCAGATAATCCAGAAGTTAACCAAAAGTCCTTTCTCTTTCCTTTTGCAAATTGGTATTTTATTTGCAGATGACAAAACTTTTCAAGTGGAGTGGATGCCCCGTTACTATGTAAGTTGAGCTGAGCAATTAAAAAAGTAGTATTTGAAGAGGAAGGAATTATATTTTTAACAATTTTAAAAGGGTTGTGTCAGCCATCAGGAGGAAGGAATAATTTAGCAGTGAGGAAAGCATGAAGAGTTTTGTTCAGTAGATGCACTTCAGTATGATGATGGAGAAATGGGAATATTAAGAACAAAAAGAAATTAAATGGAGATACATAGAAAATCTATTTGAAAAGTATATATATTATATTTAAATACCATCTTGCCTGTAGGTTTTCTGAAAATGCTTTCAAATGGACCATCTAATACCAGATAAGCAAAAAGTTACTACAGGAGCAGTTTTTCAGTATAATCAAGTGAATGAAAGAATTATCCAGAAGTCTTTGTTTTAGGAAGCAGTATTTCTGGTTTAGTTAGCCAACATGATCTTGACATAAAAAGTATTCTTAAGGTGTTTTGGTTTTTTTTTTAACCTGATATGAGTTACAGAGTTTATTTGGGTTTTTTTTAATACATGCTAATAAAATGTTTTTCCAGTAATTGTTACTAGTTAATATACTTATTACCTGGATTTCAAAAGACACTCTTTTTTTATACTTGAGTATAGTTTTTTTACTCCTGTAAAATGCCAAGATGTGCTGTTTGGCCCTATTTGAAGCTTTGTAGGATTTCAGAAATATTGTGGGTAAGGCTCTCTTAGCTGCCCTTGGCACCCGGTAAGTTCTTTCTATCTTATTTCTTTAGCCTGTATACCCAGTAGTTTTTGGCTTAGGGATTCCTGCTCCTTCTAGAAGAGTCCAGAGGTCATGTAGGAAGTCAGCAGTTACTTTCACTGCCTTATGAACAGCTTGGAACCCAAAATACAGGGGAGGACAGAAAGAAATCCCCAGGGACTCTGTTGCCTGGCTTTGTTCTTACCTTTTGGAAACTCCTCCTCCGACACCCCGTTGAGACGGTAGGATGTGAACAAATAAAGTACTCAGCTGTGATTGTCCAGCAGAGGCACACTCTGATCTGTTTAAACTGAGCTGAGGGAGGCTTTGCCACATTATGGTATCAAAGAGGCCTTTAGGGTCACATACTTCAGTTCCATCATCTCCTTTGTTCCATCCTCCGTCCTGATAGGCTTCAGAAGCCTAGCCAGAAAGAAGAAAGGCTGAGCTAGACCTAACTCCAATATAAGTAATGGGGCAGAATACCCACACCTCTCTCTGGTGATGCAGGGAAGGAAGTGTGGCATGCTGGTTTCTCCTCATGTGAAGGTGAATAACCTCATTTATGCTCTGCTAATTTGGGAAAACGTTTATTTTTTAAGGCCTAGGGAATGTTTGGTCTTAAAATTGCCAGATTGACCTGGATCTGGGGTCGTACCTTCTTCCTTCCCTCTAGGGGATGGTCTCCTGAACTGGCACAGGGTGGCCTAACTCTTGCCTTTTTAATGACTAGCCTGGGGGAAACTGTTAGTGGTACCAACAGGGAATCCATCTACTGACAGGATGGCAGTGATTTCACAACGGTGCCAAGTATGCTTAAACAGAAAAAACTCCAAGCAAAAATAACAGCATACACTGCTACTGCTTGCAAAGCTACAACAGCAGAGTAATGTAAAGGAAATAATTGTATGCAATCCTCTCAACTAGGCAGCCCGCTGAATAATAAACCTTCCTAAAGCCAGCAAGGCATATTCATGCAATAGCTTATGATTTTCTTTGTGCATGTGTCTTCGTTTATACTGTGTATACTGCATATGTTTATATTTATACAAATCTTGCTGCTGAACAGAAGCCTACTGTAAGTACACATACTCTGGGGTATGCCCGTATGTGTGTTTATGTGTGTCTGTATATTTGTGTACATGCACGTGTGTGTATGTATATATGTCTGTGTGTACGAGAAACAGATGCACTGTAGGCAGATAAAGCAGATAAATATAGATTCAGATAGAAGCATAAGCCTATAAATATAGACAATATATAGAGTGAAAGCAAGCAGATCAGCACAGTTTTGCTATTACTTGCATTCTGTATGATAAAAGAGTCGCTGACACTGAAATGACTGAGGGGATGACACTGCCGGCTCTCAGCGAACAAAGTAAAAAGGTAAGAAAACTTCTTTCCAACAGAGCAGCAGATATGACACAATCTCTGATCTCTAATAATTTGCTTAATACATTGTATAGTTTCTTCTGAAGTCAGATGGTAGAAAAAAGCGTAACATCTGTAATTTTACCTTAAAATAACTGAAGAAAATAAAAATTCTGACCCACAATCTGAAGAAGTGGAGCCTCTAGTTTCTATTTTACAATAAGCCTCACACACTATGTTGGTCAACTTTCTGCTTCCACTGTACACCAGATCTTTGCTTCAGGTTGTTCAGTCTCTTCAGATGAACTTGGGTGGCAGAGCATTGGGGAGAACATTTAACGTCACGACCAAATGAGCTTTCAGAAATAATGTCGTGAGTGTGTGTGGATATATGTGTGTCTTAGCCTTCTGTTTGCAAATCTTTGCTGCCTCTTTTAACACTCGTCTTTCCCTTTGTTGTACCAATATAGCTTTGGCTAAGCTGTAGCTGTAATATAGGTAGTGCAAGTCAAAAAAGTCTTAACCTTAGTAGATACAAAGAAAACTTTACAGCCGTCCAGAGGTGCCTGAGAAATCAGGGTTTTTTCTATTGTGTAGCATTTTGATAAGGATGTTCAGATAGATCAAGATTGTTGGAAAATGCCTGAAAATTGTCAATTCTAGGGGGGTTTTGTGGAGTTTCTTACATAATGCAGGTATATTGAGGTGTTTACAGCAAGAAGCTAGCAACAAAGGGTTTACACTCTATTTCCAGCTTGGCCACTTGCTTAGAGTGAGATCTTGCACAAATTTATGTACTTTTTTTTCCCATTTGTGAGTAGAATTGGTGATCATTATGTCACAGAGTTGGGTAATTGAATAATACCTTTTTTGTTAATCGGTGCCATGATTCCACTGGAACTACTTACGGAGCAGTGTGTTTGGTAAGAGTATATCTCTTTATACAAAGTGCTCTGACAGTCTTCAGGAAAACAAAGGGATATAGCAGTAGAAAGCAGCAGAAAATACTACTGCTAATGTCTTGTGTTACAAACAATTCACTTGTTTTTAATTTATTTGTATTCAAAATATGCCATTAGCTGAGTGTGGTCAAGTTTCAGTATTCTAAGGAATTTACAGCAAAGCAGAAGAAAGGGGAAAACCAGCATGTGTATATTCATACTCAGACCAGTAGTACTCAATACGACGAAACATAACCAAAGACAGAAAACAAAGATGTCAAGTGGTGAAAGACTTGCTGTGGTATTTAGCTCATGTAATGCAGGTTTTCTTAAAGCATCTATTCTAAAATAATTTTCCTCTGCAGATAAAAAGAGAGAAGGCAGCTCAAAACATGTAGGTTTTGCTCCTGAACTCATTACTGGGTTTGGTGCGAGCCATTTTTTACTCAGCTTCCTTATTTTGCTACCTTAAAATAAGCTCTTCCAGGGATATTTTAATATATTGTTCAGTTTATACCCTGTGTGTTTTAAGAGTGATATTTGAGAGGAATAAGGTGAATTAATGTGATAAATTACAGTACTTCAAAAATTAACTGGCCTATACAGTAAATTCTTCTCAATCCTTCCTAGTCTTTTCCTGAGTCTGCTGCATGTTATAAAAGTCACACTTGCTTTGAACAAGATTTTGCTTTTAGAGACCAAAACAACTATTAAGGTTTGTTGGTCAGGGATTATACTGAACCACCAACTGCTTTAGAAATACAGTCTTTTCAAAATCTCATAGGGAATATTGGGAAGGGAAGTTATGCAATCTCAGAAAGCATTCACGGGGAATTCTGAATTTTGTTTTTTTCTTTCTTTCCCTAATTCTGATAAATTAGTAATTCCTTACCAGATTAAATTAGAACATCAGATTGCTTTTGCAGTAGGGGAAATATATATTTAAAGAAAAAAATTGCTCTTGATCTAAAACTATGCATGTGTTGATTTCAGCCTGGATCAGATCATTGCAGCTGAGTTATAATCTTGAAAACTGATGTTTATTATGGAAACACTGACATAACCTCTATTCTTTTGGTTCTGGCAGACATGGCAAAAATATCCAGAGACCATTTTTTTCTGACTGAATTCTTTGTTAGACTCCTTGGACTTCGCTTTCTGAGCCTTTGCCAGTTTTGCTGCCATTCAATTTGACTAAAACTGTCTTGGAAATACGTCAGTCTGTAGGAACCATTAAGAAATAACACCATTACACATGTTTAATAGCTTAGTTGAGGGGTGGGGAAAGTTTAGTAACTTCTGCTGTGTCATGGTCATTCCAAAACACGGAGTCCAAAAGGTTCGTGTGAAAGAGAAGTCAGCAGGAGAAAAGTAAAGGTAAACTGCCAAGAAAAGCATATTTGTTGTGAATTACTTTTATTGCAAGTAAAGTCATGTTGCACAAGGACTACAAGGGCTTATTGATTCTTTAACTAGCAGGAACAGTTGGCAAGCATCTCTAGTATGCTTATATATAGGTTTTGTCTCTATCATTTTAATATTTTTTTATTATTCATTTTGCCATTAAAAGCCCATGGCAACCTAGCACTGTACTTCTCTCCTCCTACAGTCATAAAAAACACAGAATCTATATTGAGAAACATTAAGCTTACACGTAAAATATGAAATCCTAGAGTAATAAGTTGTTTATAACCTTAGCCTCTCCCTTATGATACAGTCTTTAATGAGAAGTCACATAGTTTTTCTGCAAATACAGAGCTATAGAATCTTTGATAGGTGCAAATGGTATCTACTATTAATATATTTTGCTAATCCAAATAAAAAGACAAACCCACCAAAAAAAAACTAACCGAACCAGCTGTCTAACGTAGCAAGAAATGTTCCTTTGTAGCTATGTTCTCTTGTAGGGAGAACGTGTATCAGAGATAATAAAGAATGTAATATACAGTCAGATACAAATATGGCAGATTTTTTAGCACACACATAGGTTTCTTTTTTATTTTATTACCTAAATGTATAACCAAAATGCTCTTCATAGAAGGTTTAGTAGAATTTTGTAGCTGTGTGGACTTTTTAAAAATTTCAGTCTTTTCATCATAGTAGAAGACTTTTTCTTGAAACATGGATCTAGACAGTATTGGCTTTATAAGCGAAGAGTCCAATCATATTTTCAGTTGTTAATGCTTTTTGCTATAGGTAGTTTAATATCCCTTTTATTCCCTTTTCTCTTAAATTTCTGGATGTTGGATTTGGTTTGGGGTTTTTTTGGTTTGTTGGTTTTTGGGTTTTTTTCATTCCCTATAGGCAAAACAGACATACTTTTATTTATTCAAGTTTTCATGAAATTTAAGATTAGGTCAACATTAAGAATAGAAAATTTACATAGTGAAGTTTCCAACATTTTTGAGTGATTGAAGGCAGATGGATTATAGTGGAAACTTTTGTCAGCTTCACTTGATAGCCCTCAAGAACAAAATATATCAGAACTGAACTCGCTTCTGTCTCCCATTATTTTTAGGGGATTCAGGTCTCTAGTTGAACCTGATGTGTACAGCTAATTCCTTATAATCTGACATGCAAACAAGTGCTTAAAAACATGTATACTCTGGACAATGATAAAGCAAGCATAGCAGCATTGGAGCTGCCCTTACCATCCGAGCTTACTTTCCATTAGCTGGTATTTCTTTAGTTCCTCTCTATATCTCTTTTATATAACATTCTGAAAGACTAAAGCATTTTTAGCTCTTACGCTGCATCCCATAAGATGAGGATATACTAAACATCCAGACTAAGTGTATAAATGGTGCTGAAAAATGTGTTCCTCTTCACATGCAGTCTTTTCAGAAGAGTGTGGGTTTTCATTGTTTGATACACTGGTCCTGTGGTCTTCACTAAAAACTTCCCTTACATAGCATCACTCAAAGTTTGACTGTGGAGCATCATTTCTAGTGGCTGCATAACAGTGAAGTAGTGTTTGTCTTCTTTCCTTCAGCATTCCTATGCTGAGCAAAGAAAAGGTGTCTGAATGTGTTTTGAGTTGGCCCCATCTGTATTAATAAGTGCTTAATACAGGTTGCATGCCTACATCCCCCCTAATGAAGGCCTTAGTCTTTTTCTTTAAGGATCAGTTTCATTTTAAGACTAGCTAGGCTAGGCATGTGACTTTTTGTGTAAAATTTTCTGGATAATTTCAATGCAATTCTAGTTATGTGCAAACAAAATGAATAAGCATGTGCAAGACAGTGAATTTATGTTTTCTTTCCCTAACATTCTGACAGAGATCCTGACTGCATGCTGGCTGGCAGTACCACAGTTAATGTTAGTAGATATGGATCTGGGGAAAAGAAAACAAAAATAAACAGAATAGTCAGAAACATTGCATATCTGTGTAATTTCCTTAAAGTAGGGTTTGCCTTTCTTAAAACATGGAATTTTTTTGTTTGCACACTGTGCTATTTTAGGACCTGTAAGAATGCCTGATGTCAGATCTGCAGAGAAAAAACATGTTGCCCGTTAAACACAATTTGAAGAAAATAATATGGGGAATGTGTGTCTTCCAGTAAAGATAATGCAAAATAAGTTTGAAGAGTATTAATAGTTGATTTTTTATTTTTTTTTTTCACTCAGCAGACTCAGTTTAATTTCTGATACTAGGCTCAGTGCCTGCTGTGGCTTGTAATAAATTTCCTTTTAGTCTTCAGTCTTTCAGTGTCCTATAGAAACTATGTTGACACATTTTAGAATCCCACTGACATTATTAGAAAAAGCCCCAGCCCAATATGAATAAATAAATGGATACCCAGAAGACCAGTGTTGTGTCAGCCTGGTGGTGTTTGCTTGCTTTGTAGAACCCAGTGTCAAATGGGAGCAGGAAGAATTGGAATAGCCATGTCTCACCTTGGTGGCAAAGGATTCAGCAGGGTGATGGGAAATAGAAGATTTCTCCTGACTGGCTCAAAATTATTCTTATTAATGAGCTAGAGGCCCATCTGTCTAAATTGATGACTCTGGATGTGTGCTTGTGGAAAAGAGAGAACACCATGAATATATTAAGGAGTGAACAAAATAGGTTAAACTTTCCTTGTTTCCAGTTTCTAATTCCCACATTTCCACGTCACCCAATCATCTCCGAAAATGCAGGGCTTTGTGTTGCATACTGTGCATAGTGTCTACAATTTCTGTGCTCCTACAAACCTGTAGCTTCTGAAGGATTAAGTAAAAAGTTCATGTATAGTATTACTAAAGAAAGACTTCTCTTAGTAACCTTAATGACACTCATGCTTAATAAGAGTTTGCTAGGCATCTTTATACTTAGCACAAGAAGTGTCACAAGGGCACATTAATTGGTAGTTTTTTGTAGTTTCTAGCAGGATATGGGCATGGAGGTAGGAGGGAAACCTTACTTTTGGACTGAGAGGTCTGTGGGTTTCGTTAAGCATCTGCTCTTCTACCGAAGGACACAAAAATGAAAAGGCTGGGGAAGGCATGTTTCGTTCAGAAAGGCATAGTTCTGTTTCTGCTTGCTTTGCTTCCCTCTTTCCATGGTGCATACCTTAAATCCGCATCCACCTCACCCCCCTGCATTTCTTTGCGTGTGTTTCGCTCTTAGAGCTCTGAATTCAATGTAAGGAGTAGTGTAAATCAATAGTAAATGCTAACCGCCCACTCTGTACTCAGTTACGCAATAGCACATACCGTGTACACAGAGACAAAAAGGGAAAAAGCACACACAGGCTTTACATTCAAAAGCTCTTGCATAATTTTGCTTTTCTACAGCCAAAAAGGGGGGGGGGGGGGTAAAAAAGGAAATAACAGATGGGGAGACTTGCAGGTTTTTTTTCCTTTTTCTCAGACTGTACAGAGGCGAGTTCGTTTAACATCCATGGTCATTTCTAATTGCCCCGTGCTGCAGATAAGCAAGGCAGACTTGCTTGTGCTTGAAAGTAAGACTTTTTTCCAGCTTCCATGATGTGGTGCACTTTTCAGGTAATACAAGACAATCTATTACGAAGTCTTTGAGGCTGAACTGGTTATTTCTTTAGTCGTAATGAAAAGAAAGAAAAAAAAAAGAAAAAGAAACTCTTCATCTATTCGATACATGTTGCAAAGTGAAAGAGGGACAAGGAGTAAGCGAGGTTGGATTGAATTCTCTGACGTGGTTTGTGCCTTTTTTTTTTTTTTAATCTTTTTTCCTTTCTGAAAAGCAAAATATCTCACAATGTAATATTTATGTAAAAAGCCAGTTATGTAACTCTCGCCTGCCTTTTGCTTTTGTTACCTCTCTGGACTATACAGCTCTACTGTTTTTCCTGATGACAGATTGTATTAAAACCTGCAAATCCTGATGAAAGGAAAGAACAACTGGGTGCCCACAGCACACAGTTTAATTTTGAGCCTTTTTAAGGGCTTCAGGCTGGAAGACAATGGATCTATTTAGGATCTGGTTTTGGCTGGAGGAATTTTTATTGAGTATTTTCTTGTCACAGTGTGCTCTGGAACATCCCTGGCTTCTACACAGTGTTTCTGCCTCTCTCCTCCTCTCTCTTCTCCCCCTCCCTCCACCTTTTGGATGTATTCAGTGAAAGCTTTTTCCCTTTGCTCTTCTGACCTTAATGCAAGTGTCAGGTCGGTTTCTGTGTGACAGCAGCAAGCAGAGAAGAATAGTGAAATTTTAGGTTGTGCTGAACTTTATTTATTCATTTCTATTTTAAGTGATTGATGTACATAAAGTTCCAGAGACTCTTCTAATTAGGGTTAGTTGGGATATTTTACATCATTTCTGTCAAATGCAAGCAAAAATACATATAACCCTGCTAAAATAATTTTTTAAAAAATAAATATGAGGCATTTGTGGGCTTCAAAAAAAGGGAAAGGTCAGTACTAAAGAAAAGTTCATACTTTCTTTCCTGTTCATGCTACAGGAAGAAATTATTCCTGTAGTTATTGCAACCAATTTATTCCTAGTTGTATCCTCTGAGGATCTGACCTGTTTGTGGTTGTGAGCATTGTGTCAGGGTTTGTTTTCTTTTGCCCTTTACAAATCGTTCTTGTCTGTGTGCACATTCTTGGACAGATTCTTCCCTAGTGTAATGCTGCTAATTCTGTTGATATGATGTCAGGAGTCTATTAGGTCAATTAGAAAGTTATAGGGCTCGATCCTCAGTAATTTTAAAGTGTTTTTCTGGCATTGGAAAACAGCCATAAAATGAGTCTGCTTGTGAATTATGCCCACTTCAGGCATAAGAGAAAAAAATATTTAAAGCTGACAACTTTGAACAGTGATCCCTGAGACAAACTCTAAATGAAACAGGGTTTTGTGAAAACAGGAAGTGGAATATTTTAAGCTCTCTAAGTATATTTTAAGCTGCGAAAGTATATTCCACCAAATTGCTGGGGAATACATATATATTCAAAAGCATATCGGGATACCTGGATTCCCTGCCTGAAACTAGCCCTTGCTTTGGCTCTGGGCAATGAAAACATCTTCTGCCTCCATTTGTTTCTCAGTACAGAATCACTTAGGGATTATAGTAGTAGATATTTGCTTTATTGTGCCCGGCAGAAATATTCTCAAGCTATTGTATTAATGTTTATAAAATTGATTAAAATGCATACAGAGAAGGTGTTGAAATAATTTTTAGAGGTTAAAAAATTATTTAAACTTCAGGCTGGTGTTGCACAAAGACTAAACTTTGGACACCAACCATATCTAAGTCTTAATAATCCTATATAATGTAAACAACCATATATAAATGAAAATTACCTTAGTCATCAGAGGATTAAATGGTGGAAGACTATCATATTCGGCCTGAAATCCTTTGTAATTCTAAGGTGGGGCTGAATCAACAAGTCAATAGCAGTTTATAACAAAATTGCATGCAGTGGAGGATAGTAACATCCTTAAAATCCCTTATCCTGGTGTTCCTCATAGCTGTCAGCCCTTTATAAAATGCTTGGAAGATGCAGATGGTGTAACTTTACAGAGAACATGATCAATAATGAGCCCAGTGTTTAACTTAATCAAAAGAGTGATCATTTGTCTTTGAATGAAAATTACTTTCTGCTTGTCTTCTCAGAGTCTTAGTCTGTAAGTTTTTTGTCTGCACTGATTGCAATGGAAGGCCTATTTGGAATAGGTGTACAAAACCTGATAACTTTTAACAGTGGACAAGCACATTTCCCTCTTAAAGGCATCTGCATGCTTTTCAGTTACTGAGACATTTCCTTGCATGTCACTAAGTTGCCACTAACTTCCAGTCTTCAGTCCCTGCCTTTTTTTTTTTTTTTTTGTATGTTTAGGTGGAATACTATCAAGGCACTAACCTTACTTAATGGTCAAACAAACATTGAATTATTTTCTGAGTATTGGCTAATTGAACAGGTTAAAAACCCTTGGAAATGCCTGTTGCCAAACTCTGGTTATATATACACAGTTGAACAGCAACCAGAATGCGGGAATTTTATGTTTTCTGCAGAATGGAAATCTAATTTTAATTTATGGAGGAGAGGGTGATTTGACTTGACCAGATGCTAGACATGCAACCTGTGAAACTTCTGTCTTCCTAAATTCATAGGCAAAATAGGCAAAAGGGATGGTTTGAACAGTTTCTGAAATGAGATGTTAATATTCAGTTTTAATGAATAAGTCTTCACAACTTAAAAAGACTGCTATTTTATTTTTAAACATCAGCTGTTTGAATCCTGCCTCTATGAAGATCTGTGCCTTAGTTTTCTTAAATTCAAGTTTGTTATTTTAGAGAAAAGGTTAAATATGAACAGTAAAGATTTAAAAATAAAAAAAATGAAAGGAGCTCTACATTAATTTTTATTTTTAAATTTCATTATTTTTCTTCCCTGACACACACTTGGGGTTGGGTATATTTGAAAAATAGCTAGCTAAATAGTTTTCCTGTATCCAGCAATGTGCTGAATTAGCTACGGTAGGCTTTTTATCTAGCAATTATTCTGCAAGGTTTCCTCCCTCCCTCCCTTCCTCAGAACAGTCATTTTTGCAACTCTCACACTTTGGTTGAAGTTTGTGACAATTTTGTGTCCTTCACTATCAGTAATTCATTGCTTGCGCCTTCAGTAGTTTCACTGGTCTTTTTGTGTTGCAGAAATCCCTAGGAAATGACACAAGAAGCAATATTTTTAGAGTAGTTGTAGCAAAATTATCAGGCCTAGCTGCACTGGATGTTCCTGCAGTCCTGCTTTTCAAAGTTACTATCTTCCATGTTCACAGCAAACAAAGCAGATGGTTCATTTCTCCCATCAGAGAACATTTTCATTCTTGCTCTTGCTGTTAAACCTGATGTGTGCAGGTGGACTGTGACACCTGCAGGGAAGGATCACTGAAGTCCAGCGGTGTAGAGGAGCTGTCAGGATGTGTGCAGTGGTCGGAGCAGGGTCAGTGTTCCTGGATGTTCCTTGCCTGTTCTTCGGTAGAGTGGTTAATGTTTTCCTGTTGTCACTAAATGAGTCAAGGACTCTGGATTGAGTTCCTTCATCAGCATGAGCCCCATGAGGATGTACCATGCTGCCTGTCAGAACCCCTTTGGGGAAAAGCACATCCTCATTTGCTCATGGGTTTGTTTCCTGGACATCTGGTCTTGTCCCTGCCAGCTGCTGAATGCTGGTGGCTAGAGTGGGAAGCATGGATAAGCTCTCCTCACCTTGTTGATGCAGAGGCTTGAAAACAACTCTTTAGGATGTGACCTTTAAGATCTGTAGTAGAAGAGAGCAGGGAACTAGACTTGATGATCCGGAAAATGTGCTCCAGGGCAAAATCTTGTAAAAAAACCTAACTATTTCAGTTAGTTCAGTTTCTGTGGGGACTCGATTTGGGGTATTATTTCATAATTTCAACTGAAGAAACCACTAACTCGTTTGACTTTTAAGACACATGATGAAACTCATCCCTTTAGGGAAGTTCTTGCGGAGACAAGATAGAAGGAGAGTTTGCCTGTGTAAGCAGCAGAGAGGATTGCTCACTCACGAGTTTTTGCTGATTTATGTGTGACTGGTTGCAGCAGAATAGATGGACCCACTGCTTGGACTGTGCTGTGAACGAGAGAAAAATAGACTCAGATGATAATGTTTTAAATCAAAATAAATAATAACACTCTTCTTCATGGAATGGCTGTGGAAAGATATTAACAGAAAACAATGCAGAAAGAATCTGAAAGCACCTTTGCCCATAGTTTCCACTGCATGTGTTTCTTAAACTCTCTTTCTACTCAGAGTTCTTATTAAATATCCTGGTTGCCTTAGGCCTCTTACACAACTGGAACAAAAAATGGCAAAGTTTCAATCTCATCTTCTAGGATCCATCTAAATATACATTTTGCATTATGAAGTGTCAGTCGCTGCTGAGGCTGGAAATGGCCTGTTCTGCACTGAGGAAGGCAGAGGCAGATCACTAATGGTTGCTCAGGCTGTCATGTTTCTGAGAATCAGCTGTTTTTTCTTTATACTGCAAAGATTAAACAAAGAATGTTAAACATTTCCCAATTTAGCATTTCTAATGGAAAGCGGCTGTAGGGCCACAGCTTTCTGCTGCAAGGGCAGGCGTTCATATTCGGAGTTGCTTAAAAAGGCTTTTATTTTCTTTGAAGGCCTATCCATTTCTCTCCCAGCCTGGCCGCTGTGCTTTGCAGTCAGGTGGAGGCAGCTTTTAATTTTTACTTTCATTTAAGTAGGAGCTAATTTACTTTTGGAAATGAAAGTTAGAGCATCTCAGCCATCTGCAAAGTGGAGGAGGAGGCAGTGGGTTTTTTTAACTTTTCAAATCTCTAAAATTCTTTTTCACACCAACAGGCAAGCAAAAATCACCTTCCTAAGCTCCTATTAGTAATAATATGTGGCATTAATGATCTAATTTCTTAGCTTCAGCTCTTTATGCCAGCTTTTAAAATACACCTGTTGGTTATGTTCAGTGTCCTTGTATTTGCATCCAGCTCAGGAGTTTTGTAATAAAAGTTGGAGTCTTGAGTGCAGCAAACCCACATTTTTTGACCTACAGAGAGCACAGCTTTTTCTGTAGCATTTCATTAAGGATTAAGTGGAGCACTGTGACTTTCTGATTGTCGTAGTAAAGGCAAAGGACACTTAAGGGTGACTGGTAAATGAAAAAAAAAAAAAAAGGAAAAAACAGGAGGGGGTGACATTTTTATATCCTGTCATTACATATGCTTTTATCATGTTTAATTATCAGCCTTCCTTACTTTTTAGTTTTACTTGAAAAGTACATAGTGGACATGAATGCATTGTTCAACTTTCTTAGTTGAAGCTAAGAATTTCAGTTTGATGCAAATATGTATTTTATTCCATAGCAGAGTGAAATAAGTGTTAATACGCTTAGGTTTTTTAACAGAGCAGCTAAAAATGTGCTTCGTCTGCCTCTCCATTGGCTAGTTTTCAGAAATTCAGTAGTTCTCTGTCATCACATAGGGACAAGATCTAAACTTCTTATATAATTAAAACATATCCATAAAAAAATATTTCTGGTTTCTTGTATAAATTGTAAGCACTCTGAAAAAATCAAATATCCATTTTCTGCCTTCTCTGGCCTGCCTGCAAGCAAGTTTTCTCTAAACAAAATAGCTTTGCACTTAGAGCTCACAAACATTTGTGTATTACTTAGATATCTACATGAGTAACTTTACTGGCCTCCTTTGGTAGCTTGAATATGTTTGTAAATTCTTGCCCACCTTTTTGTTTCTTAAGGCAAGCTTTTTGCCTTTTTTTTTTATAACTCAAAGTTTGAGTTTAAAAAAGTATTTCAATCTTGTTGTGATTATATTTCTTACAGAATGTTGGAATTTTTGGACTGTGCATCTGTTTAGGCACGTGGAGAAAGACAAGACTGAGATCATGTAAGTCATGAAACTGAGGGTGAATAATCCATACTTTGTTCTCTCCCCATTTTTACAATTTATACCCAGATGCAAGTAATAAACCAAAAAGGAAAAAAAAAAAACTAGTTAGCTTTTATTTTTAAAGTGATTAATGAAAAGCAAAGTTCAAATGAGGCCACAAATCCTGGTGGTGCACAATGGGTTGATTTATTTTGTAAATAGACCATGGATAATTAACCATAAAACAAAACTTTTTTTTTTTTTTTTCTTGAAACTTGCATAATGACACTGGTTTCTTTTAGTTGCTGTGAGTTGCACAGAGGGATAACGACTTATTCACAACTGGTTGCAACTGGTTACAGCCAAGAAAGGAAAAATCCCAGAGCAGCTAGAGGAAAAAAGCTGTTAAACCCTGCTGCACTTGCAGTTTTGTAGTCAGGCATTTACTAATGGCTACAGAATGGGCAAAGCTAGCAGTAACAGCAAAAGAGTAGATATTTATGTACCCTGATGATGCTTGCCATGTTATCCACGTTTTGGCTTAAAACTCATAAGCAAAAGACAGCCCCTGCAGCTGGCCTTCTAGTCCACAATTTTGTATTGACTTTGAAATAGAATTATTTATGCTTTGTTACAAGTTTCCATGATGTATCTTACTACTCGGACGCTGAGGGAAGAGTCTTCTGGATAGTCATAGTCTGACTTCCTGCCAAGTCCTCTTGTGAGCCAGGGAGTGATGCTAGTTTTTCAGATATGTGATATGAGAAAGCTGCCTGCCCGACATCCCCAAAATTTGTCTCTTCATAATCCACAGTCATCTGTGGAAGGGATCTCTGATGCCCAAGAAGGAGAAGGTCCAATTTGTTGTGAAAGTACATTCACTACTAATTAAAACTACCAGCTGGGATTACAGCTCTGGGGACTGTAAATAAAGTAGAGCATGAGATGTTCAGATGACAATATGGCCACTTTTGTTGTGGTTTGTATTAGTTGCCTCTACTCAGATTTGCTCATCTCATGCCGATTTATTAGAGTGAAGAGAAGGATTATGTAGGTAATAGTCAATATGCCAGAGGTTGGATTTGCAACACAGCACCTGACTGTATGGACACCCTAGCTTGCTCTCACCTGCCACGTGTGCCTTAAAATGCTTTTAACTATACAGATAAGATCTGCAGTTCACACAAAGCTAAAATCTGTGTTCATGTTGATTATTGGTGCAGCTGTGCTGTGTTTCACAGATAGTGACTCCAAGCTACTTGCAAAAAGCCCTCCTCATTCCAAACAACAGCCTGGGCAGGCAGGGGAAGGGGGTAAAAATGCTTAAAACTGGTGTTGTTTCACATGCATTGAATCCATTTGTTACAGCAGTGTTACAGACTGATATTTGTAAGGGTTTTCTATCCTAAATTGATTTGTGCAGTTTCTTCTGCAAATTTGGAGTATTTATTTGTCAGCAATGTACTGCAGAGACTGAGGAGAGGAGAAGCAGATTGTTAATGTCAGACCATCACCTGCTACCCGCTTGAGCTTAATGTAGATAACTGGGTATAAAGTTTGTGTGGTTTTAGTCTAGACCCCAGTTATAAGACAGGCTCTTAGATCAGCACTTTAAACCCATAACCAGAGAACTGATGAGTTCCCACTGTGTTACTGACACTAGTAACTACAACACATGGGCTGCCACTTCTAATCTGTTTCTAGGCCAAAGAGTCAAGTTAAAATAGCAGTTAGTTTGAGCAAGAGGCTTCTGTTGTGGGTGGGAATCATGCTGGGGGCAACATTAGCATTGTACTTACAAACAACATTGCAATGAAGACAAGACCCCAAAAGTAAGTTAACTCTCCAAGGCTCACTACAGTCTTTGGCTACAGGTCGTGTTGGAAGGGAAGCCAACCAAAGTCTGCTGTGGTAGTGCTGAGTGGATGGGCCTGTCCCAGGGGGTCTCCCTTCAAACTGCTTTTTCTCAGGCTTTTGCTTTTGGGAACTGTGTCAATGTATGGAATCCGCTATGTACTATTTATGAGTTAGAACTTGATTTTATTGACTAACAGAGTCCTTGTATCTCGTGACAATCTTTTTCTGTGCTCTGCATCATGCCAAAGAGACAGGGGAGTGGTGTTGGCATGTCTTTGTATGAATAGGTCTGTCATTAAATATTTGAAATAGAAACATCTGAAATAGATCTTGCCTGAGAAGAACAATGGGATAACTAGAGAAAGCCAGTTTTCTCCAAATTTCCTTTTGGGGACTGGAGCTTTAAGCAAACAGAAAGAACGGGGGGGGGGGGGGGGGCAAAAAAAAAAAAAAAAAAAAAAAAAAC
>JAWWEW010000001.1:22200556-22318594 GCA_035583185.1 Anabacerthia variegaticeps | reverse complement strand
CCCCCCCCCCCCCCCCCCCCCCCCCCCCCCCCCCCCCCCCCCCCCCCCCCCCCCCCCCCCCCCCCCCCCCCAACAAACACACAAACAAACAAAAGAACAGAGAGAGCAGGTATTAGTGCAGGGGCTTAAAAACAACAAACCCTGGGAGACACAAGGAAAATTAAGAGAGGAGAGCAGACAGATGCTTAGCAGAGGGAGGGATTTTCTTGTTCCATTGTTTTAATAGCTAAGACTAGCTAAGGGAGAGGGAAGCTGGTGGTAGAAGTATTGAAAGTCCCCCATTCAGAAGAGGCACTGTGTCTAGTAAAGGGAAAATTCTTGCCTGATGTGCATCTAAGCCAAAGGACCATTGACTGCTAGTCGTGAGAATGCTGAGGCATGGACATGCTTTTGGGTATTTTGTGTTTTCTATGATCTCTAAATCTGTGGTTTTATTCTGTGAAGGGTGGGGGGTTCAGTCATCTTGCACGGGCAGTTAGGCTGTGAAATCTTACAGTTAGGAAGGGGTTACAGACAGCCTTAGCTGATGGCACACACAGGATGAAAGAGAGAGTTTTCAACTCCTTTCAGATTGTGCAAAGTGTCAGCACATGGCTCCAGTATTCAGAACACAAATTCAACAGTCTGCTTGGTGTGCAGCAGGAAAAGCTCTGTTAGAGGTAACTGTAGTTCAGGCCTTTGAACAAACCTTTGCATTTCTCTCACGTTAATAACATATTGGTAAGGATATGCAATCCAAACTTCTTTTATTTTAGCTACTCTATCTCTTTCCAAATACCTCTCCCCAAATCTAATACATAAAAAAAGCCACAGGTGAGGTAATCCCAACAGTTTTCCCCTACACTTCAGGCACCTCGGCCTTGTGAAGCATGGCATCTGATGTTCTGTTAGCTTGGTTCAAGTTCCAGTTAGAAAGTGCTTTTGTGCGGCACTAAGTTGTTTGAATCCTTGGACTTCTGCTCCAAGCACTGCCTTCAGAAATTCACTTCATAAGAAACAAAAATTATTTGGTTCTTACTGAGATTCTGGCCATGTTACAAAAAGCCCTTCACCAAATGGCATGGGAGACGACCACTTCTCATAAGCATCTCAATGCTGAAACAGCCAGGGGTAACTGGGAATGATGAGCTGCCGTGGTTAAAGGCCTGGCTGTACTTCAGCTCTCCTTATGGTCTTCCTAAATGAATAGTTTCATCAGTCCGCGCTCCTGGTGCTACCTGATCTAGGTGAAATCCCTCAGTTCTTCCCTGTTTAGGCCAGGATTTTTCTCATAGCTTCAGTCAAGCTTCATATGACTTCATGGTATTTTGCATTTTAGTAATCTGGAAATGTTTGAGCAGTGATCAAGAGCCTTCTTAGCGGATGAAGCAAATGGTTAAAGAAGGAGGAATTTTAGATGTTAAATACTTATTAATCACAACTGCTCCTACATTTTTCTACCAGTTGAGTTTAAAGGACAGAGCAGAAACAACTAGCATTCCCCTCACTTCTCCTCACTGCAGATTGTTCTGTAGGAACTCCGTTTCAGTCTGCAGCTTTATCCTGCGCCGAACTGGTTTTGATACTTCCCCAAATGGCAGTAGTAATTAATGGTACTTGACCCAACAAGATGTGTGTTAGTTGTGACATAACTGACTGTCTGAAAAAGCCTCTTACCTTTCATACATCAGTAAGCTCCACCAGTTCTTGGACAAGAACAGCATAACAGGTGGATTATAATAATAATTAGATTGTCACTGATATATTGATAGTATTGCAGAGATATTACAAGCTTCTTCTGAGGCTCACTAAAGTGTACTGAAGGTCTAAGCACTAAAAAAATACTGGTTCGTTAAAAATAATGAAAAAAAGCCCTTCCAGGAGTCTTATTTATTTTCATTATTCATATTTCCAGATAAAGCTTTTTGGCATTTGTGGAACATAAGTGCATTTGTTCCAAACTTTTATTTCAAAAATGTATTTTATATTCTAATATAAAACTTAAATCAAAACTGAAACTAGCAATCAAAACAAAATTATTTTGTCAAAACAGCATTCAATTGATTGAAATGATTTTTTTATTTTTGTTTCACGGGTAACTTTGCAATGCAGTGTTTAATTCAACTGTGAAACAAAAGCAAATTTCAAAGTCTAGCTATCCCATAAAGCGAGAATATTGGCTTGTGTTTGGGCTCTTCTAGGTGGTGCTTAAGGCAGTGCTTCATCAGAATTCTACTGAATCTGTTTAATCAACAGAAGCTTTAAAATGTGTGAGGACCCGACAGGACAAGAGGAAATGGCCTTAAGCTGTGCCAGGGGAAGTTCAGTTTGGACATCAGGAAGAATTTTTTGGCTGTAAGAGTGGGACCGGTTGCCCAGGAAGAGGGTGGAGTCACTATCCCTGGAACAGGATGATGGTGGAGTCACCATCCCTGGAAGTGTTCAAGAAATGACTGGACATGGCATTTAGTGCTGTGGTTTAGTTGACAAGGTAGTGATCAGTTAAAGGTTGGACTCAATGATCTTGGAGGTCTTTTCCAACCTCAACGATTCTGTGATTCTGTGATCCTGAGAGTTCGCTGAAGTCTTCTTGTATTGATGTATAATGGGACTTTCTACCTCTGTAACAGTTGATCAGAATCTGGCTCAGCAACTGTAAGCAGATCTCCCCTGGAAGTGTGTTCTGTGTTTTCTGCTCCGCAAATTGGGAAGCCTTTGATAGCATTTCAGCTCTCCTGGCTTCCTCCTCTGTGGGCTGGTTTCAAACCTTTCAACCCTTTTGAATTCTGGGTGCCTGTCTTGGTGCAATTGCTTGCGAAGTGAGCAAACAGTTAAAGGTAATGATAGTGTGAGTGTAAAGCAAATAGAGTTAATAGTGAGTTAATAAAGTTACTTTTATTTGTTACTTAGATTTTATTTAAGAGGGACCTTCCCTTAGAAGAGCACATTCTGGTTATTGCTTTGAGTCTCTCAGTGTCCTTAAAACACCCATAACACATTATCTCCTTTTCTTCCTCATGTAGAATCTGTATACTTAAACAGTAAAATTCTTCTGGCAGCAGTCTTGTCAAGGGGCACAATGTGGTATATGCCTGGGAGGCATTTTACTTTAGTTCATGGTTTTGGCTAGGTTTAAATTCTTCAGGAATGGCCTAAGTCTGTTTCAGTGAGAGCACCCTACAAAAGAAAAACATGAATGTAAGGGGGGTATTTTGGACAAGTAGGGCAAGGGTGAAGATTAAAAGCAACGAACATAGTTAAGAATTGCTCTGTTGCTGGAAAATGTAAAGCATCTGACCTTGTCCCAACAGTGTGATGATCCTTATTTTTTGAACAAGGACTGAGATACTTAACCCACTCCTGTGATACCTTGGTTGTTCAGATCTGTCTTCCTTGAGTTTGGATAGATACAATAATGTTACTGTCCTTGAGAATATCAGCACTGCAACTTTTTTAAGCTAGGGATAGCTCAGTCATTGTCTGATCACCCATTCTGGAGAAATTGTGGCTCTGCAAACTTTGGAGTGCTCATTCCCATCAGAGGTAAACAGAAGATGACAAAGTAATACAAATCGAAAAATTTTTCCATTCATTAGACCACTTAACCTTTTGTTTCTATTTTTCAAACCAGGAAAGGGGTATTTTGTTATACATAAAAAAAGCTGCTTTTAAATAAATATATATTTGGACAATAGTGTTGTTGGTTTGGTATTTCTCAGTAAACAGGCCTGTGACATGAAAGGCAGGAAGATATGCTTTGTCCAACAGCTGTCTCCTGTATCCATTAGAAATTTTTTACGTGACTAAATCTGTAACTTGCTATATCAGTATAAATTGAATTGAGTCTTAAGAAGGCTGGTTTAATCTAAAGAATATATTTTGCACCGGTCTTGGACATGAAGAGCGGGGATACTGATGTATTTAGGCCTTAAAAAATATTAAAATAAAATCTCCCCCACCTCAGAGCTCAACAAATAAATAAATAAATAGAATAGTTTATGGTTTGGACACGCTTACAATATTTCCTGCATGCGAGCAGAGGAGTGCACATCAAAAAGATAATAATATAAGCAGTAAAATATCCCAAGCAAACAGAAAGCATCTGTAGATCTTGCCTAGCTGGCTAGTATTATTGGGATGGTTGTTTTTAGCTCACCATGCCATTAATGCTTTGCAAATGTATATGTGCATGCTGAGGGTTGGCCAGGAATTGAACTGTCTTTATAATGGTTATATTCAATTACTGCATTGTGCCTGAATGCCTACAGATATGTAAGAGGACAGGAAAGGTACTCAAACTATTAGACCATGCAGGATCTGGTCTACCAGCTCTAGTCACAGGAGAATGTAAAGAGCTATAAACAGGATGTAAAGAAACATTTGGAAAGGTGTTTGGAGAAACTGGGATGTAACTGAAGTGTTTGTTCACTGATGTCTCAGGACTGATAGCCTGTGTTGCTTTTGTTCTGCTATTGCCTTTAGTAACACGAAACTCAGAGATACGACTTAACTGGAGAGATTTGTGTCACTAAAAACATATCATAAATGTAAAGAGAAAGCTATTCTGCCTCTCCTCATTCTGTACCTTTTCTTTCCCTCACTATTTGTAATAGGGGAATGCTGACCCATCTCACTAGGCCTTCACTGAATCTGATGTTCACTGGCCTGTCTGTCTTCAGAAAGTCAAGGCCATTTCTGCAGGGTATAGGTGTAGAGATTCAGGGGTATAGGCAGGAGGTATGACTGTATGCTTTTGGAATGAAATGTGTTTTGCTTTATATAGTATTTCTTGTAGAAAACAGATTAAGTTCCCTTGGAACACATATTGAGCCTCATCTAAGCTCTCTCCTTGGCTTTAGCAGGCTAGGGATCAAGTTCATACTGGAAATTCCCCGTTCAAACTGCTGGACGCAGTCAGAACCCACGACTCTTGTTCAAACTATTGCAGTCCGTGCTGCCTTCAGCCCCAAATCAACACTTGCCTGACTGCAAATACAGAAGTCAGAAAAATGTTTGATGTTACCTTGGTGTTAAGTGTTATACGTGCAATCCCCTCTTGGGGTATGAATTTGGGGAACCCTGAGATTTCCTGATCTTTTTCTTTATCTTTCTTTAGTGTCTCTAGAACTAAATGGGACTTTATGAAGGAAAACTGAGATTGTAAGCATTAGTCCAAAGGGGTTCCCAAAAGGAGGAATTTGGCAACACTGGTAATAAAGCCCTACTGAGAAGGCAGGATCCCTTTCAAGAATCAAAGGTCTTCAGGTCAGGAAGGCAGAGACTTTCCCAAAAGTTGATTTGGCATCAGTATGTCATGGATTGTACCTCTTCCAAAAGTGTTAGCTTAGTCTTGACAGTCTGATATCTCTAGATATCCTACTGCACATAGCATTGCTTGGAGTGGTAATTCCTGGGCAAAAGAAATTATTTTGTCCCACTGCCTTCCACAAAGCCATTAGCAGTACACCATATGTAGAATCAGCTCATCCTGTCTCTCTGTCCATTCGGGTTAATTTTGGATTCCCTTTTCAACTGTTTAATAGATATGAAGTGGGCTTCAGAAGTTGCTGATTTCTGTCTTGGGCATGACAAATTTCACAGTATATTCTTTAATTCCTATTTCTATAGCAGTTTGTAAAGCATCTTCACTTACAGTATTTTAATATTCAGTGAGAAATAAATTTGGGAATAGGGTCCTGCAATATGGAGCCTTTTGCAGAAGTACAGAAATCCTGTGATCATTACATTGTACAAGAACTTAGGATTTTTTCAGTTTAAAGTTCTGATATAAATATTAGATTGCTGTATTTATGGAAAAATCTTGATATGATTCTGCTATTATGTGGAGCATTTAAAGAATCCTGAAATATCTTTAAAGATGAAACAATGGGAAGCTGCTTACCTGATGACATACTAAGGTAAAATAAGGTCATTAAAAAAGTCATGGTTGCAGCTCCAGCAACAGAACTGAATTAATTATTTGCAACAAATAATTTATTTGCCAAACACAGCTTTTCTTGTCCCGTCAAATATACACAAGTTGATCAGTCTCTTTGATTCAGGAATCATTGGAATTTATTTGATGACTACTTTCAAAACTTATAATCTATGGACTCTCTGTAAGGGAAGGTGAAAGAAGGATGGCTGTGGTTTTAATGCTATTTGCAAGAGCCTGTTTTGTAATTTTCCTCTCTTGCATCCATCTTGTAAACTTGCATTACTTGATGCCAGCATTTAGGAACCTATAGTTTTGATGAAAGAGGGTAACAAGTTTCGTGTTCATACAAGATTTAATCTTTGTACAACAGAAGTTAGTGTTTGGCAGATAGGAAACTTCACACAGGTTTCTGAATCCTCACACATCGTCACATTACATTTATTTTCCTAACCCTATGACTGAAATGATAAAATGTGAGGAACAAAAAATGGAAAAAGGAGGTCCTGATGCTGCATGGATGAAGTGGGGAATGGGGTGTGATTATTTCTCTTGTGCACTGATTCAGAGGGTCAGGGTGAAGCTAGATGTTTCTGTTCACTGCACACAAGGGCAAAAACACGTCAGAAGTTGTTGCTGGTAGTGCTGCATTCATAAAAGGAGCATAGCATTCACTTTCCAGCCACCAGAGAGTAAAGGAAAGACAGAGAGCTGCAGACATCTGTTACTGTGTTTGCTTACCTACCCCTGTTCCTGGACGTTTTGAAGTAGGATTTGAAAAGCACATACGACAGGCATTGTTTTTGACCATACTTCACAATGTCCCACTGACTTAGAGAGCCAAAATTTGGACCTGCATTATTTAGCCAGCAATATACACAGGGCACTATCGGTGAAAAGGCTGGGAACGAAACTTAGTTCCTGGTTTCCTGCCTATTATTTAAAACGTATCTGATTTGAAATCTATTTTCTGCATACCCTTGCGTGCATATTCCTTGGCACATGTGCTTCTTGCCATTATGGGGCAGATCCCATAGATTTTCTGCGTCATTAGTAGAGAGAGCCAGTCATTAAAAAAAAAAAAAAAAAAAAAAGAAAGCTTATTTGCCTGAGCCGTTAAGATTTTTTCTCACAGTTCTGCCTGTGGCGCCTGTCACTAGCAGTCAAATAAGGACAATTTTACCATTCTCTCCTGCTGCTCTAATTTTTTTTTTCAGTGCCAGTACATGTATTTGTTATTCTTTATAACTCCCTTTGAAGTTGGGAATCCAAGGGGAATCTAAAACCGACCAGATGTTTCTGCTGCTGGAGACACAGAAGACAGCAAGGATTAAGTTTAACTGAAACTTAGTTCTCTACAAAACCCATTACAGTGAGAATTCGTCCTCACTTAGTTTTATTTATTATTTATCTTTGCACTTGCCATCCTGGGTAGGTGATACCTTAAGTCATCTGGCCCCGGAGAAAAATGGATGATTTATCCAAGTAAATAGTGTATCAGCAGCTGCCTGCGTTGATTTCCCTTATGGGGTTTCAGTTCCATTACACTGCATATTTCCCACCCACACTCTTTATACAGCATTTCATGTTGAGGAAAATCATTCCCATCTCTGTAACTTCAGAGAACAGATATGTGGAACCATCCAGGGAGAGGGCAGTGCAACTCCTGCGTGCGTGGGGAGGGGTGACATACTTAAGAAGGTACTGGCCAGAAAGCAGCATGAGATTTTTTTAACTCTTTCTTCTGTTATGGCTGGAAGATGAGAGAAAGGAGTAGAAACTGCTGTGGGAGACTGGCTGTGGGAAGGAAGGGTTGTGCTAACCTCCTAGAAGTGGGGGCAGAAGTCTCTCAGGTGGGAAAGGGCAGGGAGAAATGCTATTATTGGCTTCTGAGTTCAAGTTAGATGCTTTTGAAGCTGCAAGACAAGGAAAAAAAAAAAGGAAAAAAGGTTTTAAAACAAGTCTGTGATATGAAATGAAATACGTGTAGTCCTCTGTGGTATCCAGATCCAAATTAAGCGATGGGAAATCCTGCTGGCCTGCTTCAGCAGTCATGAGAAATAACCCACAAGAGAAAACAGTGCATGGTCAGACCTCACAGACATCCAAATGGGAAGACAGGAAACAGAAGGAGGCCTTGGTCTCTCCCTACCTTGGGCATGGCTAAAGCTAAAGTTTGAATCCACTTCCAGATTTTAAACACCTCGGATTTCTGGAGTACTTGTTGCCAAGTTATCTCATCTAAGTTTATGGGACTGCCTGTCCCTGTGCCCATCTGTCACACCCATACGTAGCTGCTGAGTGTGCCGATCTCATTCAGCCAAGTCGGAAAGAACTGAAAAGATGATTCGTTGTCTACAGAGTGGGTATCTAAGGAGAGGAGAGAAAACTCAAATTAGTGCCCCTGCTGAGGGAAAGACAAGCAGAACCTATCAGCTAAGCATTTTCAGCAGAGGACAGTTGGCTGGGCAGCACAGGCTTTGCTCCAGCAGAGTCACAGCACATGCTGTCTTCTGCTCACTGAGAACGTTGTCTTTGTTGCGGGACAGGAGGCCGATAGCAATTGTACTCGTATTGTGTAGCACTCACAGGCTCTGATTGTAAATCTGTAGGAAGATGGACTTTATCAGTATCTGTTTCATGTCTGAGCTGTTTTGTTTTCTGTAAAGTCCAGCTCTCTTTCTTGTTGATAAATCAAGGTTTCCTCGCTGCTGTGGGATTACAGCAGCTCTTCCCTGATTTTTCTCCGTGTGGATTCACTTTATTGTTACACACCAAATCTCACTGCTTCTCAACTCTTAATGTCACAGCCACCATAATTGAAAAATAGTGTGGGGCTCTGCCTAAGTTACCCTTTAATTGGCCAGATGGATTGCTAACGCCTTCACTGAGGCTCTGTCCTCCATCATTAGCTGTTGGAGTTACTGCCTAATATTGCAAGGCCCTGCACACCACCCTAATTTGTTTTTAAACAGGAAAGTCAAAATCTCAGTAATTGTATAGAGCCTCTTAACAAACACCAGGTGAAATAACGCACTGGAATGAGCTCTTTTAAGAGTAGCAAAAGGGAGTGAAAAAAATTCTTTGGTAGTGCCTATACTTACTTAAAGTTGCTTTTTTGATTTTAAAGTATAGAAGAAATGTGGTCCTGGGAACACTGGGTGATTTTGGATATTCTGTATGGTATTGAGGAAAGATAAAAAGGAAAAAGTAATCACGTGGGTTTCATTTTATATTTTCGGGACCTGAATTTCCCAGCTTTGTATTAAAGGGAAACAGGTTAAAATCAGAGTATTTTGGACTTACATATTTTCTCTTCTTCTTTATTTTTTTGTCAAGGCATCAAGGCAGATGGTATGAAAAGCATTTATATTGGTCTCTCTGCTGACGGAGCTTAACCTAATAATCCAGGACTTGGAACTGGGTGCTTTGATAAAAACACTTTCTGAGAGATTTTTCCATTCAAAACACCAGGAGAAGTTTTTTAATTGACAACATCAGAAATTAGTATCCTGCCAGGACTACATTTCTTTGCACCTTATTACTCAGAACAAAAGATTAATATGTGCTCATTCTGAGCATAAGAGTTTTCAATAATTTTTTCCTAAATTAAACCAAAGTTGAAGTGAAATGGTTTACAACAGGATTGTGAGAGTGAAATGGGGAAAAGCCCAGTTCCATGTGTGATGGCCTGACCCTGACTAGTCTCTAGGGTCTCACCAGAGCCACTCTATCACTCTTGTCCTCAGCTGGACAGGGGGGAGAAAATGTTGCAAAAGGCTCATGGGTTGAGATAAGGACAGGGAGAGATCACTCACCAATTGCCATCATGGGCAAAACAGACTCAACTTGCAGAAAATTCATGTAATTTATTACCAGTCAAGTCAACGTAGGATGATGAGAAATAAAACCAAATCTTCAAAACACCTTCCCCCTACCCCTCCTTTCTTCTTCAGCCTCACTTCACTCCTTTCTCTAACTCATCCCTGCAGTGGTGGAGGGGCAATGGGAGCTGCGATCAGTTCATTGCGGTGTCTCCACCCCTTTCTCCTCAGGGGAGGACTCCTCACACCCTTCCCTTGCTCCAGCATAGGGTCCCTCCCATGGGAGACGGCCCTCCATGACCTTCTCCAATGTGGGTCCATCCCACAGGCTGCGGTTCTTCATTAACTGCTCCAGCATGGGTCCCTTCCACAGGGTGCAGTCCTTCAGGAACAGGCTGCTCTAGTGTGGGTCTCACACGGTGTCACAAGTGCTGCCAGCAGACCTGCCCCAGAGTGGGCTTCTCTATCCATGGGGCCACAGGTCCTGCCAGGATCCTGCTCCAGCATGGACTTCTCATGGGGATGTAGCCTCCTTCAGGCATCCACTTGTGCCGGTGTGGTGTTCTCCGTGGATTGCTGGTGGCCCCCTGCTCCACCATGGATCTTCATGGGATGCAGGTGCACATCCTGCTTCACCATGGTCTTCACCACAGGCTGCAGAGGAATCTCTGCTCCAGTGCCTGGAGTACCTCCTCCCCCTCCTTCTCCACTGACCTGGGTGTCTGCAAAGTTGTTTCTGTCACATATTCTGACTCCTTTCTACTGCTGCTCTTCTGCAGCTTTTTATCCCTCTTTTCAAATGTGTTATCCCAAAGGTGCTGTCACAATCACTGATGGGCTCAGCCCTGGCCAGCAGTGGGTACATCTTGGAGCCATCTGGCCTTGGGTCTCTTGGACATAGGGGGAAGCTTCTGGCAGCTACCAGAGCCTTGCCATGCAAATCCAGTATACCATGTGAGTTATTTCTTTGTCATAGTTTAAGCCCTTGACTCTCTTCTGGTGACTGCTCTGTTTTCTTGTTTTTGATGTGTGCTAGATATTTTGAAATGAGCAGACTTACCTCAGTCTTTGAAATGAAGAAATCTCAGCTTTGAGAATGCCAAATTAGACTGTCATTCTGAGTTTTCCCTTAATTGTGAGCACCTTCACCTACAGAAAAAGTAGCAGTTGCAGTGTGATTCCTCCTCATTCAGCTTTAGTCTGAACTTCATCTCATAACCCAGCTGTAATGGGGAAAACTGAAAAACCAAAGCCATCATATAGGAAGATAACATGGTTCACGTCTGAAATTTGGAGCTCAGCACGGTGCAGCCCCCACCTGCATTTTTAGATTTTTGTATGTGTGTGTTCTTTAGACATTGCATTTGAAATATATACAGGAAACTAAGCCTAGCTGGAAGATTATAACTTGTAAACATTTTCCTGCGTATGTTTTGATAGAATGGTATGGGGGCGGAGGGCAGGGCTGTGGATTTAAAAAATATTTTTATGCTTTCGTAACACAAACCGTAGTCCATTTTAGACTTAGTTCTGATTAAACAAAGATATTCAGATGTGCTGTGAAAGTTAGCAGATTGTGAAACAGGTTCCTTAGCATTGTGACACCAACACTCCAAAGCAGCCTCACCAAGTGGGAGGTTGCACCCTACGTTGTTAGGTCAATTTGTGATGTTTTTCCAGCTGCCATACAGTGTCTTTAAAGATTATTTCATGTCATTTACAGTTGTCTTCTTTCATATAGGAGCACTGCAGGCCAGAGGGTCCAGGGGAAAGGGCCCGTTTCCACAAACAGCAGGTGACAAGGACATGGCTTACCTATTGTCTGTAACATGCTGTCTTATACAGTCAAACAGGAATCTCTCTTTTATCTTTTTCAGTCTTGGGTATTAGAGTATATAGGCAATGAGTCCAAACCAACAGGGAGCCAGAGGGTAGATTGCACATCTGACTGTGAGAGTCATCAGCAGGCCAAGTACTCCATCAGGCCAGTTGGAAAAGCATCTTGTTACTGAGAGGTAGGGCTGGATTTATGTTCTGCCCAGCATGCTCAATTAGAGAGGGAGGATTAGATAGCCCATAATAGAGCTGTGATACTCTTGAGCACCGAGGGCTTACAAGTCCTTCTGCTGTGCTCAGAGGAGCACGTATGTGAATAGGGTAAGGACTTGGAAGCAGCCCCAGTACCCCCAAACTCTCTGAGTTATTCCAACAAAGTAGCATAGACCTCTGTGGAGCACATTCTTTGCCAGTTCGCATGCATTTGTGTTCTGTTGGTCTTGGAAAACATTGTGCCTCCTGCGATCGCTTTCTCAGACAACGTTCCTATTTCCCTCATGATCTAACAGCTGCCTTGCAGTTGTGGTTCTTAGATCTACCTTTCTTAGATCTCCAGTTTGCCCCATGGCCTCTTTCATCTTCCTTTCCCAGGGCCCTGGACAGATTCTGAGCTTCCTGCTAGCTTGCTGTTGCTTTGTATCTGCCCTCCGATTGCGGGTGCTGGTGTTCTGACAGTCTACCCAAATCCTTCGTTACTCAGAGGAAATAATAACTCTCATTCAGCTGCTTTCTTAGCATTTATTGTGACATCCGAAGACAAATGCAAACTCATCTCTAGAATCATTATTCTCTTTGAAGAACAACGGATTGTCAGGGGAGACATTTTTTTGTGTGGATTCACTTAGAAGTTCTGTCCCCCAGTGTGGTTCTCCAGCTGCCCCTGTCATATCCTCCGTTGTTGTTTATCCAACTTTTAATAATTTCCTTTTCATGCTAGAAAGGGCCACATAATTTTCTCTCTGTGTGTGCATGTATTTGTATCTACTTCATGTTTTTTCATTTCTTTCAATTCATAACATACAAAGTATACAGGAAGAGACATACATTGCACTAAAAACATTCATTATTTATACATGTTTTATACTATTTTTCCTAAATTTCAATAAGTACTTAAGGATTTTGCAGACCTCCATTTTAAGAGCAATATTAGTAATTAAGATATCTCTTAATCACCTCTCATGAAGACTAATTTTTGGAAGAGACATACTGATAAGTGAATAGCTACACTATACCTGCTTCTGTATAGAAACAAATGGAGGGGACCCTTGTTGGGACTACTAGAAGAGGTAAAGACTATGGATATTGTTCTATGTAACTAAAAGAAGGAATATAACTTAATATATTACCAACAGCATTGCTTCCCACACCTGGGTATCAGCTATTTACTTAGGTCTTCTGGATCACCATAGATGCTTTGAGATACCAGTGTAATACTTGAGTGGCTTTGGTTAAATTGTTTTGGTGTCCAGTCATCAATCTTTTCTGATGGGAGATCAGGCGTGACCTGGAGCCAGCCAGAGGTGGTGTGAAACTGCATAGCTTAATTTGCTCTATTAACATAAGCTTTCGCCTGAAAGTGTGGAGATCAGCACAAGGCTTGTCTTTGCAGTGGCATGCACAGATATGAGGGTGGAAAATTGCTCAGAGAAACTGTCATTCAAGTTCTCTGGGTAGTGTAGGAATGTTGTTTATTCCTCTTCAAATAACAATGGCACCTTTACCTGTAGCTAAATGAACGAACAGCAGAGAGAATGCCCCTACAGTCATGACTTTGGTTTTGACAGTTTAAGCATGGGCTATTATTCAAAAAATTTTAAAAAAAAAAGAAAAAGAAAAAAGCGATGGTGGGGAAAAGGGAATAGGGAAAAATGGAGGAGAATCAGTGGAGGATGTTAGAAAGTGCAGCCCTTGTCCCGCTGGAGTGAGCAGGATTTTTGTTGGCATGTTTTTTTCAGTTCAATGTCCCTAAAAAAACCCCTCTAAAACTTGTAGCATGCACTTAAGATGAAAACCAAACAGCATACCAGCCTGAAACACATAAGCCCTAGGCTGTCTCACGCTTTGCCACTGCTCTCCCAGAGGACCCTGGGGAAACATCCTGCTCTGCCTGCCAGGGGCATTGGGAATGGAGGCACTAGAGATGGAGAGAAGCTCAGGCATGATGGTAACAGTAGCCTTCCCAAGAAGTTAGAGAGATACCAAGGCTTGATTGATCTGAAGGTAGAAATGGTGAATCTGGGATGAAAATGGTTCCTCGTACTGGGATCTGCTCTGTGGACTCCAGATATCTGCCAGGCTGTGCATTGCTGCACAGCTTTTCTTGATATGTTTTGTTTAAAATTTACACCAAAGTGTTTGTAGTGTAATAGTGACCTTTTTCTTCCTTGTATTAACAGAAGTGTAATCTATATATTGTATTTATAAAATAAGGATTTTACAGGCATGTAAAATGCTGGTATTTTACATCCATACATGGTGTAAAATACAGGCATTTTACAGGCATACAGAGAAACATCCAACTGTGTTACATAAACATAGGTACCTTTTGGTTTCTTTCTCCTTTTCTTTCCATGTTTATCCTGCACTAAGAACTTATTAAAGCAGATACAGTTATGAAGTTTCCAGCTTTAATCTGCACAAAGTTTTTAAACCCTTTCTCACATTATAACATACTTAACTGCTGCTTTAATGGCAAAGAGGAATTCTGTGGCTGCAAGCAGAGGAATATAAGAGGTATAGTGGCTTTCCTGTGAGCGGAATATGAGAATGTTCACGGACAGAGGAACTATGAGGAACAATTATCCCAAGCTGTGTCTTTGACAATGCTGTCAGATTTTCCACTTCCATGAGCACAGCTGGGCATGTGGTGCCAGGGTGAGAAATTTCACAGTGGCTGGAGGCAGAGTGCATTGGGTGCTGGCCTGGCTGGCAGTGTTGGAAGTAAGGAGTTGGAGCTAGAAAGAAAAGAAAAATGACTTTCTACAGCGTTGGGACAGTAAGGAAAAAACAAAAAAAACAAAACAAACAAACAAACAAAAAAAACCAACAAAACAAAAAACCAAAAACCAAACCAAAAACCAACCAAACAAAAAACCCACAAAAACCCCCACCAGTTTGGAATGCAAGGGAAGAGTCTTTGAAAGATACCCCTTCCCGGACTGTTTCTCCGCAGAGGTAGAGTTTGATCTTGGGGTTCAGATTCTTAACATATCTGTACTGCCTTCTAAGACATTTTCTCCCCTAATTCCAACTAAAGATTTGATTTTATGCAAATTTACAGCTTACTTATAGATAATTTGAAAGCTTAGTGGCTGGTTTATTTATTCATTGAATTTTCTGTATCATTAGTACTTTACCTAGGGTTTTTTGTGGTTTAGGTTTGCTGTGTTGATGTTTGGGGTTTTTTTTGGGGGTAGGGTGGTCTGATGAGAGTGGTTTTTTGGCAACCAAAGTATTTGCCCAATATTATCTAACTGAATCTGGGAGGATAAGGAAGTGATGCAGGTCACACTCTTGTGGGCACTGAGGTCTGAGGTGAGTTTGGGTGCAGTTTCAGCTGTGCGTGGTTTCATTGGGGTCAGCCAAGGATATTGACTTTCTGACTTACAAGTATAGCAGTGTATTAGCTAGACTTCAAGAGGATGAAGTTGGTTGCATCCAGAAAGGCAAAGAGTTGAACAGGTTCTGAACAAGAAAGAGGTGATTTCCTCATTTGCTGCTGCTCAAAGTGCTAGAGATTGTTTCTCTTGTGTACCTCTCATTTTATATGTTGTTTGAAATTGAAAATGGTATAGCCATATGTTACACCTTGTTTTGAGCACTATGTGCTGTTCTTCATAACTTGTAGGATTTCTAGCTGTTTAAGAATGGTTTGCTGAATACTTAAGTTTTATAATCTTTGGGACTCCATCTGAAAGATTACCTTCTCAAATTATCATATAGTTTGCTTGTTACATCAGATGGCCTTGATTTTTACCTGCTGCCTTGTCTTACTGTTTGGAAGGAATGCTATTATCATTCTTTGTATGAGTTGTTTCATAGAGCTGTTCCCTGGCCTACCTTTTTAATGTTTTCTAATTTCTCTGTTGAAAACTTGGGAATTCTGGATAATTCCCTAGTCAGGCAGACAGCTCAAATAATGGACCCCAAAATGTAGGCTGTTAATTATTTTTCAGTGCAACAGCAATGTAATGTGTGACAACGGAGCTTTTTGGTAACAAGTGAAATAATTTTGGACATACTGAAGACTAGAGTGATTAGTACTTAAATAACACCATGCTTCTGAGGATATCGAAGCACTTCATAGCATTTAATGAAGGAGGCTTTCCTTACATACCCAAAGGATGCACTTCACTGCCTTTAACTCTCCTCATAGGGAAGAGAGAAAACTGGTTCAGGGAGAGGTGAGGGACAAGACAAAGTTATAATCAGTGGCTATATTGTCTGATGATGATCTCAGTCAAACACAGACCAAAAGACTACATTTTAGTTCTTTGCATGAACCCTAGAGGGACCCATTCCCAGCAGGGAATTTCTGCAGCAGCTACTGCCCTACTGGGCTCTCCATAACCTGACAGGAGGGTGGCTCCTGGAGGAGAGAGCCTCGCTGCAGGCTCATGCAATGGCTAAAGAGAAAAGGGAGAGTATGAACACCTTGTAAATCCATGGGCCGATAGCTGGTTGTGGACAGAGAGGTTGGAGGAATGCAAGAGCAAAGGAGAAACTAAATGAGTCAGTGTGTTTTGAGGGAGAGAATTTGTGCATTTGTGAGCCCCGGAATTAATGGGCAACGGAGTGAAAGATGTGGAATACAATCATATTTGCTTTCAGCCACTGGGACACAGCAACTCATTTGGTTTCCTGTGTAATCAGCACTGAAAAGCCAAGTTTTTTTGTTGTTAATGCTCAACTCTGAAAAACCAGGTTCTCCACCTGTGTTTTGCAACACCTTTGAACTAGACACACATAGCAAATATCACCATGTGGTGGCCTAACAGGATTATTTTAGGATAATGGTCAACTTCAACTTTTTAACCTTTATGTGGAAAGGGTTGAGGCCCTTGGCTTGTGTTGCTCTGGCTAATAGTTTTAGCAATTTAAGATTACTGTACTGTGAATATCTTCCCTGTGTGCTCAGCCTATCCATGAGAAAAGGATATCACACCCCAAAGTTGATCTTAAATTCCCATGCAAATAGGCACAGCTAGTTTGCTGTGATGTTTTTCCTTGATAATATCACTAAACATGAATTTTAAGTTGTATCAAGTCTTAATGTGTTGGGTTTTTCTCTTTTACTTTGGCTTCAGCAACATTTTTAAATCTGTGAACTAGGGATTTGTTTTAAAATTTTAAGAGAAACTCCCCTAGGCATAGAAATACAGGATTAAATTTGCTCTCTGGGCGTTAACTTAGCCTTAAAGCAGGCAAAGTGGTCATGAAGGTGATAGCTGTGCTTGACTCTTAGGATTGATTTTGCTGTATTAGACAAGCTACCTTTTAAATTCACTATTCTGGTCTTAGGAATACCCAGGGAGGAAGGCAGATATCTTCAGACATGTATGTGTTTGTGACATTTAAAAATCATCTGACTTGAAAAATACCATCACTGTTACAATTTATTCACTGCTGAAGCATGCATACAGTTGAAAAAGGTCTGTGCTGATTAATGAGACAATTATACACATTAATACCAGAGTAATCAGACCTCATACTTTTAAGACACCAACAGAAAGACACAAATACATTTTTGAAAAGCATTATTCTATCTGCAGTTGTCATTGGCTACCTTGGCTGAGGTGTACATAATGATAGTTGGACTTAATAGTACTAAAGCACTGTCACTCAAGATAAGTCCCATGCATTACTAATTGAGGAAACAAAACACCAATAATTTGAAAGATTTAACCAAGCCCGTGAAGCAACTTTCTCATTGGCAGGTGACACAGGAATGCCACCACTCAGACCATGCCATGCTGTTATGTCCTGCATCCTGAATCCAGGTGCAGCTTGAAAAGTCTGTAACCAAATAATTGGATCCTGTTCTAGGGATCCGTATTTTGTAGCATCCTGGATACATTTTCCTGCTCTTTTTGAAGACTATGGCTCTCATGCAGGTGTATTTGACTCTGACATAAGACAATGCTAGTGTGAAATAATGAGAGTTTTATCAGAGGTTTGGCTATGAGCAAACAAATGTACATTGAAGTCCCACTACTACAATCAGCCAACAAAAGAGGACCTGTGAAAAATCACACATTTACTGCATAAAACACATTTTCAGGCAGAATAGTAGTGTATTTCTTTAATTCTTCCTGTGGTAGAAGGTAGTCCTTGGCCTAGTTTCATATTGTGTCTTCACTGTGAAATGGATTAACCTTGAGCATGTGGCATTTGCAATGAGTTTGAAGGCAGTCTCATTTAATGCTGAAGAACCCTACTGTTTCTCATCTAAGGGATTCTTACGGCCAACAGTTTGGTGTTTAGTTTTGAATATCAGGTTGTACCACCATTCTTGGCTTTAGCACACCTCCGCGACTCCTCACCAGCTCTTGAGAGGCCTTTTGGATGTATGTTTTATGATTTGTATTTATTATTTTCAGTCTTCTTGCAGTTTTCTTTTTAAACAGTAGACAGAGCTGACTTGCTGCTATTGACTCCATGACCTGCTTCCCATTTCAACCCCCACCTGCTTAAAAAGTTTAGTAGTTGGCAGCATGTCTCCCGGGACTGATGTCTGAGCAATGGACCATTAAAAAGCAAAATGAAACGTAAAACTCCTTTTTGCCTGTGTGTCAGGAGCTCTGGATCTGCAAGTGAACACTTGCTTTGCTGATCACTGAACCTCAGGAAGGGAGGAAAGAGAAGGACTCTTTTTCGAAACAAAATGGCCAACTGGAAGTCAAACCCCCATCTTGCTTGCTGTATTAGCTAGTAAGAGTACAAGTGAAAAAAAGCTTTTTTTTGTTCTTCATAAAAATACATTGAAATGTCAAGAAGAAACTAAGTAGTTTAGTGAGGAGTGAGTGGTACAGGCTATGGATTTTATTTTGGTTTTATTATCAACTCACTGTGTGACTTTGATCATGTGTCTTAGTTTTCTCCTGCATTAAGTGAAGACTGGAAAAATACTGTACTGTAGTTTTTGATGTTACACTTTATTTATATAGATTCGAAGAGACCCTGCGGTGTTTTGGGCCCTGTCCGCCTGTTATGAAAGTGCCACGTAGACTTCAACAATTTAGAGTTTAGCTAAACTCTGACAGGTAAAAACTTCATTATGCTAACTTTCCCCACAGCCAGCTTCTCCCGTCAAAAGCAAACCTCTGCTTTAAGCTTCTGTGAAGTAACAGTGCATCTCTGGATATCTGAAAAGGCTCAAGTATAGTGGAATTAATTTATTAATTATGTATTCCCTCACAACAAACAGATTTGTGGTCTCCTATAACTAAGCAATACAGAAGTAGTACTTGTCATCCTCCCTTTAGAAAAAGTTAAAATAAGCACCACACAATGCTAGGCAGTTTTCCCCAAAATTGAAGTTTTATTGTTGAATTTTGCAAGTCTTATATTAACAAAAACATATGTTTTATTTTCTTAGATGTTAATACAGCTTTTTGTTTGCATTTAAATGTTCTTGTGGAGTGTTTATACCACTCCCAAGGAAGAACATTGTTCACACATGAAAATATGTAAATGAAACCGACTTGAAACAAAAGTAAAGCTAGGACATCTGTTTTAATATCTCAGAGAGTAAACCAGCTGTGTGTATATATATAATATATACATGCTAGTAGTAGATGTTAAATTAGATTTTAAGAATTTGTTTCAGCTTAATAGCCTAAAATGTTATTAGTAACATAGATAAGGAAATTACTTAATGAAAAATACATGATTTTTAACCTGACAGTGTCCCTCTTAATTAAGTTATGAGATCCTTAGATGAATTATGTTATAAAAGTGCAGTGTGTAGCTTCTATTATTTATAAGACAATGCCAAAGAGCTAGCTCAAACCGATTAAAGCAAGGAAAATCTCACTGAAACTTGCCATTCTGAGCAAGTGAATGCTGAATGTTTCTAGAGAATTCATACAGCTTTAGCATCTCAAACATAGTACCCAGCTAGTTCTTTCTGATGCAGGAATTGCATATTTTGGGAAAATAATGATACTAATATTAAATTAATAAAAAGTATGATCTTCACATGTTTTAAAATGTGAACAAAAATCTAAGCATTTTAGTTGTGGTGACCGATAAAATTTGCATCAGAAGTCTGGGTATCCTGACCTACCTTAAAATGTCAGCCCTGCAGTAAAATTTTGGGGGGTTTTATAAAAATCTTCAATTATTCCTATCAGGCAGCTAATTGAGTTCCTCTGTTAAAGACCTCTATGGGGCCTATTTCCACTTGCCCTGAGCTGGTCCAGGTATATCTGCCCTTCAGCACAGCAAGCAGTATAGACCCACAGACCTTTAACCTACAGGTCTCCTAATGGTGGTAGCAAAAAAATGTAGTACTTAGCTGTACTCAGGCGTGTGAGCACTTTAAGTTCAGCGCAGTTTCAGGGCTGAGGAGGGATGATGTATGATGCACAGCAGGGCCGTGCTGGCACAGGGCACCGCTGAATCATTTCCGTCCCTCACTGCGAGGACCAGGGAGGCCAATATTAGCAACTCGCTCAGCGTCCCAGCTGCAAGCTCAGCTCAGCCCAGTTGTGCAGTAAAACAGCAGGATCCTTGAGAGAGTTTGTGATCTCCAACTTGTGAATGGCTTTTGGAGGTTCCATAACTCATATCTTTCTTTGTCTGTGGAATGTGTCTTGTGGCTTTCAGCTGTATAGAGATTAGGTATGGTGCATGGCTTTAAAGGCAAGAAGGCTAGTTGCTCATGATGTAAGAGAATTAAAAGGGTAAATATTGGTTTTGTTGGTGGTTAACTTATTGTTAGTGATGGTTTTATCTCTGCCCGGTTATTTTATCAATTAGGTACTTTAATAATTAAATTATCTACAATTTAAGCAAAAAAGAAAACCGAAATCCCAGATAAATTGAAATCAGTTGTAGGTGTTTTCTTTCTGGGTCCATAAATATCCAAATCATTGACCTACAGTTGATTAATATCTCTTACTTTCCCTTTCCTGTGCTTATTGCTCTTGAGGGCTGTAAAAATCATAAATTATGTGGAATTTCAATCAAACTGTATGCAGCACAAGCAGTTTATAGAGAAGAACTTGGAACATCTTTGAAACTTTTTTCCTACTCTGCCTTCAGAAATATCCAAAGCAACACAAATAATGAAGTAGTCAATTTTAAAGGCTTGATTCTGGGAATATTGTTGGAGCAGTCAAAATATGAAATTGCTAAGCAGATCTTTAAGAAAATACATGTAATATCTTAACATGATTATAATTTTAAGCTAGTTTTCTTTAGTGGTTCAAGCTATAACCCCTAGAACTGATAGACTATAATCATGTCTTATACTGATCATGCTTGGCATGGAAAATGAACGTACACAAGGCTTCGGCTTAGATTAACCATGCACCACAGATGTGTTCAATGAGCCTGTTTCCTGTTTTGCTTTATAAGCCCCCCCAGTGCAATCCTTTAGAGACATTTTTATCTGCTAATAAGCATAATTGCAGTCATTCCTGCTGTCATTTATAAAATTATAAGATATTTACTTAGTCAGTTGTGGTGCTTAAGGCTGCTAAGTTTCCCTGACCAGAATTGAAGCTCTGCTGGCAAATGTTTAAGACTTCAGGGGTACACTTGGTCTCCAGGTCCTTGCTCCAACAGATCATTAGTCTGTGATGAGCCATTTACTCATGTGGAGGTTTGCACCAGATAAGCAAAATGTTCTCTATCCACTCCATACCATTTGTGGTTGCACAGAGATGATCCAGTTTTCCTCTGAGTCTTTCAGACTGAGAATATAGACCCTGGAATGTTTCAGCACTGTACATCTCTTTGAGGAGAAATCCAGACCCAAGGGGTTTAAAGCAGAGAAATGGGGTATGTGATGTCGTGCAGATTGGGTGAGACTGTTTCAGAGGAGTGGAAGTGTGCTGAGGAGATCACCATAAAGGTCACATCTTATCACAAAAGCACAGAATGGCTTGGGTTGAAATGGTCCTTAAAGATCATCTCATTCCAATTGCCCTGGACAGGCCATTAGATCAGGGTGCTCAAACACCCATCCTCAAGGGAGAGGAGACCATCATGCAGGCCTTCTGCTACTCATGATAGCTAGTGGGGCTACCTTTAACTTCAGGCATCATTTCTCCTGCAAACCATTTGAAAACTCTTTTTCTTTTTCCTTCTGCCATATTTTTAAACTGCAAATAATGAAAACAATTGATGAATACATCTGGAGACTGGAATTTCTGTATTTAGTCTGGTGTTACATACAAAGTGTCTGACACTCAAGCCCAGTTTCCTATTTCAAGAGTTGAGCATATCTTTTTAGATCAATAGCAGTTTTGCCATTGACTTGAATTTAAATTGTTGAAAGGACTCTTGTTTTGAGGTATAACTAAAAGTTTCAGAACAAGCACATCTGTTAGCCAGACATCACTTCAAAATCCTGAATTTAGTAGAAAGTTTTCAAGGCTTTGTGGCGAATAATGGACTGCTCTGGGGAACTGCAAAGTATTCAGATTAATCATCTGGGCAGAAGTTTGTGGGTTTAGGGACTCTTCAGTATAGAAATGCTGGAATCACGAGCTAAATGTTATGGTACATCACTTAGTTCTACTAAAAAAAGTATATTATCCTTTTAACTTGTGAAATCCTACTGTATAAGGATATATCAAAGTAAAATAGTTCAGGCAGGGCAACATTGGTAAAAACTGTGACTGTTACTAATTTCACCCTCACTGGTGTTTGTTCCATGCAACTGCTGTTTCTTCTTCCTTATTCATAATATAGTTGATTTTTTTTTTGTGTATCCACATGAATAGACAAGCTTGTGAAACGGTCTCAAGCAACAAATGGCTTTGGAAGTCAGACAAAGTGAACTAATCTCCAGTTTATAAACGTATGGGGATGCTGAAAGGACAAATGCTTCAGCAAGCAACTTTAAAGAGCTATTGGGATGTGGAGTTCCTGAAGGAAAGGAATTGGTGGTGACAGAGCACAATGCAGCCTGAGCATAATGACACAGAGTAGAGAAATTTAATTACATAAAGAGGGATAATAGATGAATCAACTAGAAAAACAGACAGCAGAGAGAGCAGGGAGAAAAGAAAAAGAAAAGAACCATCTGACCGTAGGAAAACAAAATAGAGAACTTTGCAGTATCTTACTAGCCAGCCTTTGAAACTGAAGAGCTTATATGAAATTTTTAAAAACTCATTTGTTTCTTAGGCTGCCGGGGGAAGGAGACTGCAAGGGAAGAAGTGACTCTGCTCTCATACGGCTCAAACTGCTTCAAAGGTCTGCCCGGTGTGATAAATAGTGCAAACCCCTTTGTGATCTCTGGATGAAAGTCACGATAGTAAGTCCAAAAAATCATTCAAAGGCCAAGTTCAGCAATCCTCAGTCCTGATTCAGGCAAAACTGCCATTGTTTCACACATGAGTGTCTGGAAAACAGAGGATACAGGGGCACGGAGCCAACTGTTCTTTTTTCTTTTTTTTTTCCCTCTCCTTTTATTACTTTTTTTTTTTAATTTAGTGTAAGGAAAAAAAAAAAAGCAGAACGGCTTTTCAGAGCAGAGAAAATTGTGAGAAGGGGAGGGGGCCACACACTTGTGGTGGCCTGTCAAGGCCAAGCAGACCCTCCACTGCTTTAATTCCACCTGTCCCAAATCTGCCTTATACTTTGCATCATTCGAGGCTGGTCTTTCAGCCCCAAAGGAGAACTTAGCAGAAAGTTACGGGCAAACAATCTGAATGGAAACGGTTCTGCAAACTTAATTATAGCATTTGCAGTTAAATGCAAACTAGTAGCAAAGCTGTGGGAATAACTGGGTGCTCAGCAGAGAGAGGCCAGGTAAAAATGCTTTGATAGTTAGATGGATCTGAATTTGAATTAGACACCTTTTTAGCATCTTAGAAGAAACAGTCTCATGTCTGGCTCAGGATGGATCCTTTTTTGTTTTTTTTTCCTCTCGTTTTCCCCCTTTGCCTGTGTGTACAATGAAATCATAATCAAAGCAAAGCAAGCAGCTATGGTCCTCGTAAGGGCTGGATTGAAATTAATGAAGCATCTTCGTGATCTATTGTTCTTAAAAGTGTTCATACCAAGTCACTTCCTCAGCATCTCCTTCTTGCAGTTCAGGGTAGAATTTCACCTCAGGTTTCAGTGATAGTTTGTGAGGCTGGGGGGGATTGTGACTGCTTTCGTTTTCCTGGGGAGTAAGCTTTTCTAGTTCTGGTAACTTTTGCAATTACTAAGTAATAAGAAAGTCAGTTATTTGGGTGCCATTCCTTTCAAGTGTTGAAGCCACTGCGAGTTTGGAAGAGCTCAGCAGAATGCTTAACACATTGCAGAGACAGGCTTCACGCTGTGCTTCACAGGCAGTCTTAACTCAGGCAAACTCATACCAAAGTCAGCTGAGGTTTTCCTTGAGTGAGAAATGAGTTAAAAACTGAGGCAAGATCCTGATCTTTTACCCAGGCACAACTCCAGCAACTTCAGAAGAGTTGCCTTTGACTTAGGGCATTGTAACAAAGATCAGAATCTGGGCTTCAGTAAAGACTTCAGCATTTGGCCCCAGTCCTGTGAAGGCCTTTATTAATTTATTTATTTATTAAAATGGACAATTGCATTGACTTTAATAACCCTTACCTCAAAGTTCACTTGAAAGAAAACTAATAAGACTTTTTATTGAAAGGAGAAAAAAAAAGAAGTCTAGCTATGGTCAGCCAGGGTGGGAAATTCCATTGTGGCTGCAAGCCCATGGCAGGTAGAGTGGAATTTAATGAAGGAAACTGCTGTGTTTTTGTGTCTTTCTGTATGTTTTTCCTTTAAAACCAAGAGCTGGGCAGGCTTCCCATTTGACCTGATGTGACCCAAGCAAATTGCTTCTTATATAAAAACAACTGCAGACTTGGAGAATGTGAAAATGCACTGTATCCTTTTTCCAACTCAGGGAAAATGAAAGCCTGAGAAACAGGACGGCCCTGTCAATACTCGTTGAGCAAAACTATCACTCAAGCCTTATAAAGGGAGATTAGAACAGGCTTCCTTATGCCAGAGGGATTCATTATAAGTTAGATCTCTTTAGGTGTTTTTTTTTTAAACAGGGACACTTACCGTCAGTAAGAAAAAATCCCTTTTTCAGAGTTCTTTTTTTTTCTGTGTGAAGGGAGGAGAAAAAGAAGCCCTCATAAAGGAGGAGAAAGAGGGAGTGAGGGGAAGAAAAAGGTTTTAACTAATGCAGCCAAACAAAAAGAAATAAATTGATAATTGTTAAAATTCAGGCAAAAAGCCCAACTTTTAGCGTTTGCTGTAACTTGGGAGAGCACAGGCACAGGGATTCAGGGTGTGTCTACTGATATTGTATTCAGATGTGTTGCCTTGGCATGTGTACTGATGGATTTATTTAAAAAACAAAGCAAAAAAAAAAAGGCATTGTGTGCTCGTGAAATGACTTCATAAAATCCTTCCCTTTATGAATTATTTTGATCACAGGGCTTGTTGTTTAAATTTCTAAAGTACTGTGCTTTTTTTTTTTTAATTGCCTTCTTTTCAGAACTGTCTGTTCTCAAGTTGGCACCTTCCGCATAGCAGCATGCAGAGATTAAAGGAGAGGGGAGGGAGGGGAGGTGCGCAGGCTTTCATCAGACCAAGGGGGTGACGTGGTGCATAAGCAAACTCACATCTTCTGCTGGTCACCCCCAAAACAAATCCTAGCTCTCAGCCACTCTCTCTCTTATAGGCATGTCTAATCTGTAGCACCTACTCTGAGGAGAGACAAGCAAACAGTTGGACCGTCACATGCTGCCATGTTACAGGAGACAGAGTAGACTTTTGTTTGCTGTGTCTTGCTTAAAATGGAGGTGAAGAGCTTCCTACACAGGAAAGCAAGATATGGTAATGCTTTCCAGGTTCAGGGAGGCCTACTTCTCCAAAACACAGCTTTTGCTTGTGCTCTGTGGGCTTCTGACTGCTGCCGGGGGGTTTTTCCTGCTGTGGCTCATGAGTGTGGCTGATAGACACCATGGGAACTCCTGGCATTGCACACTAAATGGGCAACATGTAGAAGGAAACTCTTGACTGTTTTGCTCCAGATATGGTGTTGAGGATCTGCAAAGTCAGTGTATTACTCCCATAAGATCAGCATTCACCATCATCAGCATCCAGACCGTGCGTTTATCCAGAGGTTACGATGGAATTTTCAGACTGGGCATGAAACCTAGGGTTCAGGAGTCCAGGGGTTCACATGCTGTGTCTTCTTTTTATTTGCTGTGGAACGTTCACAAGGTCCTTATTATATTTTTTGTTACTTGATAGAATCTGATGTTAGGTAGTACTTGTGACAGTCCCTCCCAGGACTATTTCTGCTCATGTAAAGGAGGAGGTCAGAATAGTACTGACCTGAAAAGGGCTGTGAGCTTTTTATGGTAAGGTCATATTTATAACATTAGGATTTCCAAACAAAGGTGCTACTTTTGTCAGGAATGCTTGTATTTTCAGAAGGCAGTACACTGATTCATGAGCCTGGCACTGATTTGAGGATAGGATTAATAGATTTATGTTATATGTATTGACTTCTTGGGTCTCTTCTCATTGCTCTGTCCTACTGGGCAGACAGATGACAGATGCACATATAAATGGGTGTAAGGTAACAGCAAACAGTGATTCAGGGTTCTAGATTATGTCAGAAAGGATGCTGATTCCCATGGAAGCAAAGAATCCTTGTTTGGCTGCCTGGATGCCATGTTAGAGCTTTGTCTTAGTCTTCAGTGGTAAGACCAGCTGTTCCTCAGATACCCAGCCCCCTGCGCTGGAAGACAGGGATGGTGAGCAGAATGAAGCCCTCATAATCCAAGGAGAAATGTAGTTAGCAACCTGCTACACCACTGAGACACACAGTCTATGGGGCCAGACGAAATCCACCCAAGCGTACTGTGTGGGTGTACTGGCTGAAGTGCTCACTGAGCCCCTTTTTGTCATCTATCAGCAGTCCTGGCTGAAAGGGCAGATCCCAGGTGACTGGAGGTTAGCCAGTGTGATGCCCATCTATGGGAAGGGCTGGAAGGAGGATCCAGGAAACTACAGGTCTGTCAGGCTGATCTCTGTGCAGGGGAAAACAAGGTCATCTTGAGTGCCATCACATGGCACATGCAGGACAATTGGGATATCAGGCCCCAACAACATGGGTTTAGGAAAGGCAGGTCTTCCTTGACCAGCGAGACCTCCTTCTATGACAGGGTGACCTGCCTGGTGGATGAGGGAAGGGCTATGGATGTTGTTTACCTGGACTTTAGTAAAGCCTTTGACACCCTTTCCTACAGTGTTTTCCTGCAGAGCCTGGCCTGGCCTGGACAGGTGCACTGTTCACTGGATGAAAAGGTGGCTGGGTGGTCTGGCCCAGACAGTGGTGAGGAATGGAGCTGCATCCAGCTGGTGGCCGGTCACTAGTAGAGTTCCCCAGGGCTCAGAATTGGGGCCTGTCCTGTTTATCTTCATTGACAATCAAGTGCACCCTCACTCAGTTTGCAGACAACACAAAGTTGGGTAAGGAGTGTTAAGGGGTGTTGATCTGCTGGAAGGTAAGAAGGCTCTGCAGAGGCATCTGGGCAGGCTGGATAATGGGCTGAGCCCAGCGGTAGGAGGTTCAACAAGTCCAGTGCTGGGTCCTGCACTTGGGTCACAACAACCCCAGACACCCCATACAACCCCTACAGGCTGGGGGAAGAGTGGCTGGAAAACTGCCTGGTGGAAAAGGCCCTGGGGGTGCTGGTTGACCACGGCTGAACATGAACCAGCAGTGCCCAGGGGGCCAAGAAGCCCAGTGGCATCCTGGCTTGTATCAGCAATAGCATGGCCAGCAGGACCGGGGAAGCAATTGTCTCCTTGTCAGCACTGGTGAGGCCACACCTCAAATCCTGTCTTTAGTTTTGGTCCTCTCACTACAACAAACACTTCAAGGTGCTGGAGGGTGTCCAGAGAAGGGCAATGGAGCTGGTGAAGGATTTGGAGCACAGGTCTTACAGGGAGTGGCTGAGGGAGATGGGGGTGTTTACCCTGGAGAAAAGGAGGCTCAGGAGGATCTTATGGCTTCTCAACTGCCTGAAAGGAGGTTGTGGCAGGATGGGGGTCATCCTCTTTTCCCAAATAACAAACAATACGACAAGAAACGACCTCAAGTTGCACCAAGGGAGGTTTGGATTGGATATTAGAAAAAATTTCTTCACTGCAAGGGCTTTCAAGCCCTGGAACATTCTGCCTAGAGAAGTGATGGAGTCACCATTCCTGGATGAATTTAAAAGACATGTAGGTGTGACACTTGGGGAACATGGTTTAGTGGTGGGCTTGGCAGTGCTGGGGGAATGGGTGAACTCAATGATGTTAAAGTCTTTTCCAACCTAAATGATTCTATGATTTTTTAGCTGCGTGGAATTTTGTGCAGGTAGCACAGCTTCTGGGTCCTGGTAGGCTTGTTTTCGACTGTGTACAGGAAGTTTCCAAAGTGACAAATAGTGGAAACCCTATTATCTTATTCTAGAGAATTTTCTTCACCATTTAGAGAGACTTTGTTCCCAGAAAGTCTTTTCCATAGCCTAATAGATCATTTTGATGAAGAGAAGTAAGATGTATGCAGACATTTTCTGTTTACTTCAGGTCTTTTCCCTTTCCAGATTAGACATCATTCTCATTTCCAGAACTGCACGTAATCCATTCATCCAGTAGCAGATGAATTATTTCTTTTAAATATGATTTGCGTTTGATTGTGTAATTTCGGGGGTTTTGTGATCTACTATCCACACAGATGTTTTCCAGCCTGGACTGTTTCTGCGGCATCTAATGTAAAGTGCAACATGCACATCAACAAAATGTTGTGACATTCTTACTGTGTAACTTTGGAAAGAATGCCTACTTTAGGAGCTTGTTGGGACATACAGTAATTTCTGTGAAATATATCTTAAAGAAAATAAAATAAGTAATGCGCACTGGGTTTAGGTTAGTCTTAGTGTTACTTATGGATGCTTAGCAATACCTAATTTCAGCAGTAGAATGCAGTGCCTAACCTGTCAAATCAGTCCTTTTCTATGATTTTACTGGACAAAGCATTTGGCAGAGTGAGGAGAACAGTTTAGGTACATGGGTGTCTTTCTGAGATTTGAAAGTGAAGCTCTGTAAGGTGTCTGCATTTTTGACAATGGACTCTAGAACTGTTTTGAATTCCAGCAAAAGGCTTAAGGAAATTACTAAAAAGAGGTCAAAGTGCATTTGGCAGGTCATGGAAGAAATCCTTTTGCATGTCAGTTCTTCCCGTTTGGGCAGACTGTCACAGGACAGATATATACATAATATGTCATCTGTTATTTGAGTAAGATAAATTCTCAGCAGCTTTTTTTAGCCCATACTCTTATAGATCTCAGAGGGAATTTCACTCGAGAAAGAAGTGAGTGGTGCTTCAGCATTTAGTGCTGGATTTTTATGTTCCTCGTCTTGGCCATGTATATGACCAGATTTCTGAGTGAAAGGCAGGACAAAATGAAGATGTTGCTATATGAAAAGCAGATGAAGGAATTTCTAGTTAAAAAATCCAAATTAAGGCATCAGCAGGAGATTTGCAGTCTGTTTAGACTATTTCTAATTTGTACAAGCCTACGTGGACCTATTTCTTTCTCATTTAATGGCACACCCAGAACTTTCATTGGCTTCAGTGCATTGTTTTTAAAGCTCCAGGAACTTTCCCAAAAGCCTACACTAAAACTCCATTTATCTAAGTGTGAATGTTTCCAGTAACACCTATATGCCCTGGTCTGGGCTACATATGCAGGTACCTCTGAGCTGAGTACTATTGAAAATAGTCTGTGTTCTTGTTTGAACAGGAGGTAAAATAAAATAGATGTTCTGATCAATAGTAGCTCTTTTGAATTCAGAAGCAGTAACTACATGAAAAGCTACCAATAAGAGTTATAAAAATAACATGATGTGTACTGCAATTTGCAATATATAGTAGCTCAGAAAGATTTGTTTCTTTTGACATTTGAGAATGTCACTGATTTTGGGATATCTCAGTTCTGCTGGGAACTGGATTTGTAAATATTGCAATATTTATGTTACATATGCATTTTATGTTATAGATTTGTTATATTTTCAGAGCAGTAATATAAACCATGGTATTAGTATTATGAATTTTGGTAGGTTTGTTTACCTGAAAAAATTCTAGTGGAACTTATAAACTCTTGTGAGTACTTATAACTGCTTACTATTTAACGGTGTGACTAGTCCTGTAGGACTGAAAATTCAGGGGAATAGCTAACCAGCTGTAAGCTAACTGTATGAGTGCATGTTTTCATAATCAGGGATTTAAATTTTTTAAGAAACTGCACAGGATTCTTACAATCTACTTTAAAAAACCCCAAAAAACAAAAACAAAACAGGACCCCTTTTGGAATAAGAAACAAGGGCATTACTAACCTAAAATAGAGAAATAGGGAGAAAACAGACTGTTGAAACTGCAAAATGGACTGAAATGAGAAAATTGTATTTACCCAGTTTGGAATCTGGCAAGTGCACTTAAAATACTCTTATTTTTCTTTCTTTCTTATTCACAGAGTTGCAGGATTTGAGCTAGGTCTAAAGTCAAAATAAATATGATGCCTCACTCAAGAAGAACTTACCTCCTTTATTTAAGAATTCATATAAAGCATTCAGCGAGGTTGAGTGGTATTTTATTTGGTTAAATTAGGGTTTGAGGTTTGTAAAGTTTAAACTTGGTCCCCTTTTGAGAATGATTTAAGACAGGAATGCTATAATCATCCAGTTATATGAGGCTGGAGCAGGTGCCGGGTATGGAAAAATGTTTTTTTTCTCCTTCCATCTGTTCTCTGAAGAACTGTTTAATTCTTCTTGCAGGAATCTGTTAAAAGCTTTTCCTAAGGTTTCCCTGTAGGCAGACAATTCACTGCAGAACCCCACAGGCAGTGCCTTTGGATGTACTGGGAGTAACTTGTGCACAGGCTTGTCCTTTTCCAGGTGGAATGAGAAAAACAGGAAAGTAAGCTTGGGGATCCTCTCTGTATTTTTCTTTTGAGTGCAGCAGAGATTGGACAAACTGAAGAGCAGCTTCGTGATCCGTTTCTGCTAATGGGAATAGCATTACTTTCTGTTATATTTAAAACAATGAAGGGAATTGGGTTGCTTGCCCTTCTGTGTGAACATCTGTCAGTTCTTCCAATTTTGGGTTTTTTGAATATCCAAACAAATGATAAACGAAAGTGAAACCACCTTGAAGATGTTTAACTTGTTACTGTTTATGAATCAAGACAACTTCGAGTTTATCAGGCTAAATGTCCTGTTCTTGAGCAAATAAGTTGTGCTGCATTCCTTACTACTTTGTTTATCTTTGTGACAGGGATCCCCACATGTCTGAGCTTTCACATTTTTTTTAAACTCAGGGTCACATTCTCTTCTTAGTGCAGATTTCTTCACAATACCTCTGCTAATATTAATGGGATTCATACATAAAACCTTTTTGTAGATACAGAGGAAGGGATCCCAAATGTTTTGGTCTTCTCATCTGTAGCTGAGACCACCATGAGATGAGAAGGAAGAAAAGAGTACCAGTTTACAGCAGAAAAATGAATTCCTCCAACACATACCTCCCCTGCAGGAAAACAGGAACATGTACATGCAGAAAAAGTCTTACTAGTTTGATGTGAGTTGGGATTTCAACTTCCTTCAAGCTCTGAAGTTCAGGAATCTAGCATTTGGGTCTAACCCATCACTACTTTGTGAGCTAACAGAGTCAAAGTTGCAGGTACGGGTAAAAATCCTTCCTGCTTAACTCTGAAAATCTGAAAGTCAGGATTTTAGATTTTTCTCTAAAATAAATTGAGATAAATGAACCCTTCCAGAATGTGAATTATTCCCCTCCTTTGATAGTCCTGTGTAGAAAGAACAGATCTCTGTTTATAGATTCCTGTCTCTATCCACTGATTAGCAAGGATACCTGGCCAAATGCAGACTTTACAGATAGCTACAGTAAGTGAGTTGAACACTATCTAATATTGCCACACTTGGGTGTGTTCAAAAAAATTATAGCAAGTCTTCTTCATTTCTAATTTGAGCTTTCCTGTTGGGTTTTCCCTGAGCTGACATTGATTGATTAAAGTAGTCCTTTATCTTGGACAGTGATCAGGCTCACAGCACAAGTGTTAATGCAGGGAAATCTTCCATATTTCCAGAGTGTTTAAATTTTTTTTGTTACCCTTTATTTCCAAATTACTTGCTGTCTCAACTAAATCAGTGAAGGAAGGAGAGTATTGTGGGAAGTTCTGACAAGAGGCTTCTCTTGGTTTTTATACCTTTTCTTCTAGATGAATATTCTTGACCTCTATTGGAGAGAGAGGACAGGGCTAATTGGAGCATCTGCCCCCATATGTCCCCATGTTATTCAGGAGACTTTATGCACATACACAAATATCTGCACATACACCTATCAGGTCTTCCAGTTTCCCAAGTGCTGTGGGTAATTATTTTCATTCCTTTTCTAAGAATAGGTAAGTGGAAGCACAAACTCTTCCTTTGGCATGGGTAGCAGGTCCCAGAAACATCTGAATCAGGAACACAGAGCCTCTTGGTTCAGGTTCAGGTCATAGTTCCCCTTACCTACACACGCATCCTTTCCTCTAGAAGCCTGTGATATACATCATAGGGGCAACTTCAGCTCTCTCACCAGGAGATGGAAAAGGATAGTTCTCTCAAAGAAACCCTATACGGGTTCCTTTGAGCACTTTATGGGACTAGACTGCTGTGTGGGACTTTCATGCTTTCCAGTTTGTTTGCAAATCCCAAGTGTCCAGTGTTGCTACAATGGCAATGAATTGTTCATTAGTCACTTTATATTGCATGTTTGTGCTCAAACATATGTAGATGTATTATATATATATAGCTTATGTATAAATATGTGACAGTATTCAAATGTATCTACGTGCACCCAAAGGAAGCTCTGTATTTGGCAGCTTCAATTCAAATGACTTGGTAGTGAAGGCTTGAAGGTAATTTGAATACCCATAGTAGTCCTTTCTTCTCTGTAAAAAGACCATGCAGGTCACATATATCCTCCTTGCAAACTTGTTCTTTCCAGACACTTTCAAATAATCGGATCAGGACTGTATTTGTCTTAAAGAAGTGTGGGTGATGTGAGCAGTTATTTCTGTGACAATGAAAGCATGTTTCAGATACATGAAAATTTTCTGCTAGTCCTGGTTTCTACCAGTGCTGCCTCTGACAGTGTTTTCCTTTTGTGGCCTTGAGTAGATGACAAAAGCCTCATGCCACTGTTCTCCCATCTTAGCTGTTGTGAGTCTTGACTAAGTAACATTTGGAAGCATTTTTGCAAATGAAACTAGTTGTGGAAAGGCATGGATAGAAAAGCAAACAGTATGATCCTAAATTTGTGTTTTCCAAAAGCATCCTGATGAACTTTCCCTGAAACCTAGCTCTGCATCAGTGAGCTTTAAAAAGCAGAGACAATATCTCTAGTATTACATTTACTTTTATTCATTAAAGAAATGTTTGAAATACATTATTCTGTTTAACCCAGCAAGGAGCCCCAAGTTAAGTGATGTGTTATGGTCTGCTTCATGGCACAAAAGCATAACAGGAGAAAATACTCCTGTTTTTGCATTGTGACCTGACATTTATGTATATTGCATAAAGCAACTTTTGAGTACTACAGCTTCACTGACTTGGGACTGACAAACATTTTTTTGTCCTTTTTACTTGCTTTTTGTCATTTTCTGAGAAGTAAACATATTGTACTATGCAGCTCTTTTCAGGTAGCACAGAAAGGCTTGGTCATAGATGAGGCTGCACTATAACTTTTTTTCATGTCCAGCTTTTCAGTACAAAAATAATGTGTACCTGAGTTCAACCAAAATGGCTGTGTCTGCCTGATCATATCATCTACAGAGCCAAATAATCTAAAGTATGCATGGTTTGATAGACTAAGCATCCAACAAAAGCTTCCTTAAAATGAGTCATATCTTTGATTCAAGAGTCACATTAGTTGAAATTAATCAGTCTTCCTCTTGCTGGCACTGGGAAATTTAAGAAGAAAAGCAGGAGAATTGCTGCAACATAACAATGCCATCCATTGTAAGGCAGTGCCAGCCAGGGATACCAGGCAGCAAGCAGCCAGGCCAAATCAGCACTTATTTATTAATTCCAGGAATGTCTCAAATATTTGAGGGCAGTGTCTGGACAGAGCAGTGATGGCAGAGGGTTCTGGCATTACAGTTTGTCAAGACATCATGGATCTCCTGTTGGGAAGTGTTCACATTAAGGCACTCATTTCATTACACTTTAAATAATTGTCCTTCATGCTGTTCTAGCAGGAGTGGCAAAAAAACTTCATGGACGAATAAAGGAAACAGCACTTCTCTTAGCATCTCATCTGGAAGCCAAGTTCATTTTTCCTTTTTCTCCTTTTGAAACTTAATTTTGCATCAAGCAAGAGGTCAAAATTCAAGATAGTTCAGATGTGCTCACCTAAAAAGCATGTATTATAGTTACTATGTCCTTCGTCATTTTTAAGCATAAAGGGAATCCATCCTTATATTTCCTTATTCCCTTGCTGTCCTAGTGCTGTCTTCTCTATATTTGCATTACAGATTTATTAGATCTTTCGCAAGTACCTCCACTCAGTGTACAGACACTATTCCTTCAAGTGTTTCTCTCCATTACCTCTTCTTAACTGACAGTTATTCTCCTATGCCAGGTCAAGCTCTCATTTCCTTGATCTCTCTCTTACCTACTTTTTTTCCTACTGTTCTCACAATTGAAAGAAGTTTCTTGCCTTATGGATTGAATGCAGACATAACCCAGTAAAATTCTCCAGCTTAAATTACTAAGGAAGTAAAACTGTGCTACTTGGGTAGACTGTTTGAGCCATAAATCTATTAATTTATTCATTTTGATTCCACAAATAAGTGTTTCCTTCTGAACTCTTGAGTTGCACCCAGACTATTGCCTGAGCAATATTTTAGATTTCTCTGTGCAAACAAGATGCATACACATCAGTCAGTCCCAACCTTGCAGCATAAATTCATACAGAAAAAAGAAATTCAATCTAAAGAACAATAAAATGCAAGGAAAAATAAACATGCCTGTAAAAGTTCTCAATTCTATTTTATAGGTCATCGTTCTGCACTCATAGTGTTTGAGCATGTCACAGAAGTTCATTAAGCAATGCAGCTAATATCTGGCATGAATTTATGGACTTGTTTAGCTTTTGCTTTTCCTCATCCAGCAACAGAATACAGTACCCAACTTATAACCTGCATTTCTGTCACCATGCCTTTTCCAGCTCTGTTTCTGCTCCAACCTGCTTACCCACTTCTCTCAGCTGTTCTCTCTAATTTGTGACTACAGGTCTAGTGTGTTTCCTAGAGAGACATGGTTTTCAATTTCCTTAAAGCAACCTTTTCTTTTCTCGTATAACCAATATTGTTCTTGTCCACTTCTCATGTATTCAGACCTGGAATGTTAGGCCAGACCTGCTGTTCTTCAGAACTGAATGAGTGATGTTCACAGTAGCCCACCTGGCTGCTGAAAATTTGCCTCCTAAATTTTTCTCCACCAAAGGCTGGTGGAATTCATGGGGTTCCTGGTTTTACACCCTGCTCCAAACATTGGCTAAGGATGACTGTTTCCCACTTAACACTAGCTTGGTCTTGTTTGCTATACTTCTCCCTTTCAACCATAAAGTGCAAAACAGGGTTAAGATTAACTGCTTACCCAACAGCAGTCTGCATTGCCAAGCAAGATACCCAAGATAAACAGTCTCTTTCGAGTTCACAAACTGACTTGAGGTCGGAGCAATGAAGGTTTGCTGGGATCAGAGAAGGCAGGCAAATGCAGGGTGGCTGTAGAGCTAGCCAAAAATGGTGAGTACAGTCTGACATGGAAAACAGTCCCAGGAAAAACAGTTAAAACTGAGAGCAACTGTAGCTTAATATTTTGGGAGTGGTGAGGAAACAATTCTTCATTAGTAGGCTGCAGCCTCAATAAAATGTGGGGATTCTTCCTGAATTTATGCTTAGGTCTCGGCAGGCTGTCCTTTTCCCTGTTTTTTAATGTATTAACCAAATGTGTAAAAAATTAAAACTGCACAATGAGCAGCATTTGCTCTCTGCAAACTTGCCGTGAACCAGCTACGAGAGGGAATGTGTTCCTGGGGATATGCATTTTTTATACTCTTTTCTGACGAGCACCATATCCTTACATCTTCAGTCAATAAAAGTATGTGGGTTTAATATATATATATATATATATAGTCACGCATATATATATCATTCCAGTAAATAGGTGTGGAAAGGAGGAAAATAGTTATAAAAGTAAGCATTCTGAACAACAAACAAGCTTAGTGTATAACTAAAAGAAACTTTGAAGAAACAGGCCTTCATGAAGGAATAACATTGTTGAAACCATATGTTTTCCATGTACCAGGGGACTGTTTTAATAGTTTATGAATGTATTTAACCACAAATAGTCTAAAATTAGTGAGTGTTTTAAAGAGCTAAAGATTGACACAAGTCATTCCAGTTAATGAAGGATTTCTTTTCATCCACATCCAGTGAATAAACTTATGTGACTGAGCAGGAGGAGATGTTTGTGGGGGACTGGTATGTCTGTGGCTGCTGGTTAGAGTTGTATGAAACTTTGCTGCTCATTTGTAGTATTCATTTTCTTCAGGCATTGTGTCTAGTGAGAAATATGGTGGGCTACATCACAAGTAACCCAAGTCCTGTCCCTGCTGTGCTGCTGCTATGCTAAATGGTGTTGAACGAGGTGTTCCTCCTCACTCTGCTAGTTTGCCCTCATAAAATAGGAAATCCCTTTGTAAACTCCTTGGGAACTGCTGGTTGAAGGTGCTGGCTGTGAGCTCTGTCAGTCTTTTCTCTTGAAGTTTGCTTGAGTTTAGTAGCCTAAAGCAAAACTCAGGTGAGTCTTCAGTGCCTTGAGGATTTGTGCTGAAGTTGTACAGAACTTTGTATATAGCATGTTTTCACTTTAACAGCTCTGGGGTTAGTCTGAGCTGGGCCCCCCATCATTAAGAGGGCTTGCAAACCTCAGGAAATCCTTCATCATCTGATCTGAATTATGAATTGGCAATGAAATCAACATCTTCTGTTGAGCAGCAAAGGTTTTATGAGTCTGTGCAACACAGCCTCCACTAAAACTTTTTCGGCAATGCTCAAATGCCAGCACTGCTCTGTTGCACACCCTATTAATTCTGCTCTTCATCCTCAGATGAACTTCATCCCAGATGGCTTCATCCTTCATGGATTCTGTACTGTGTACAACCACAGCTGAGGCATGTGGAATGATGTCAGCTTGTTCTGTGATATCACAGGCTTCTGCTGAACATGATCTGGGTTCTTGCCTCCATGATACCACGTTTTCAAATGCAGCACAGGTTTGCCCTTTCAATCCAACTGGGCATCTTCCTCATCATGACCGCTCTTTTCATTGTGGTTTGAGCTACTTAGAGAGAAAACTAAGTCACAGAGTTACCTGACAATGTCAGTCATTGAATAGTGTTTGAGCATTCTTTCCTACTAGTTCTGTAGTGGCTCTATGCTTGCGTGAAGGTTTTCATCCTGATGGCTTTTCTACTGGGTTTCTAGTCTGTAAGGAACTCATCTTTATTGTATACAGTCCTTAGTGGGAGCAAGCTTAAGAAAAAAAAATGTAACCAAAAGAAGGGAGGAAAGTTTTAGTGCTTTACCAGAAATCTGGACGGGATTTCCTTTTTTTCTTTCCCTATAGTTAAAATACAGTAATGCAAAGAAACCTGCAGACAAAAAAAGTCTTACTAGGTTTTCTGCGTTACTAGAAATCTTATCCAAATCTTTTATTTAAAAGAAATGGTCAAAATCTATGTAAGAAAAGGATCTATATTAGCTCCTTTAATAAAGTATTCCTTTCATTCTTTGTCAAAAATGGTCACATGGTAAACATTCAACAAAAAAATTTGAAATGTTAAAGGAATAAAACTCTTCAGGGAATAAATTATTTTTACAACTGGCCAATATAAAATAATACAGTACAAGTCTCTTAAAGTAGTAATTGATAAAGGAATAAAACTGCTAAAAGAGTGTATTTTTCATTCGCTGGAGCTAACTGTATAATAGCACTCAGCTGTATTTAATCTCTGGGGGTCTACGGAACAGGCACAAAAATGAACTTAACTTAAAATCGGCGAGTGATCTTTCATGAGATCTGTGGTACCTGCTGCCTGCTGGCAACAGCCATGTTACTGCAGCAAGCCTGCTCACTCAGCCCCACAGTACTTTGCCATTCTGAGCCCTTTTTTATTTGGATGTTAGGTAGATAATTCCCAAGACATTTCTTTTAAGTGAAAAGGAATGGACCTTCCAGCCTGACACCCAGGGAAACTGAGGTACAGGGAGGATAAAGTCTTTGCCTGGGGTCAGACTGGTTTGTTCTATCATGTAGTACAGCTGTAATGGGTCTCAGTCCCACAGAATGCTGGATGAAAACACGCTAGAATAAAAATTCTCAATTGTGGTTTCACTAGATGCCATGAAACAGGATTACAACTGTGTTGGACCCAGATCCTTGAGCTTCCTACAGTGCATACATGAATCTCAGTATGGAAACCATGTATCAATTTTATATTAGTGTCTGGTTAATTAAAGAACTCTCACATTATACTGTAGACCTATGTGGGTGACCTTCAAAGGCTGACCTCACACGGGGACAAAAAGAGAGCATTCCAAGAGGGAGAAAATTCTCCCACTGTGTGGCTACAGTGTGGTTCTTGTTTGACTTCTAAACAGGTCTGTCCCAGAAACTTCTTAAACTTTCATTGAGGGAAAGAAGATAAATTTTTCATTAGGTAGATATATGCAGAAAGATTCCTGGTTGAGGAGAGTGGAAAGAGAGTGAAGACATGGAAGAATGCATACAAAATGGTATTTCATTTATCCTTCTTATGTCTTGGTGGGTCTTTGAGAGGCCGAGTGATTTCTAGCTCATGCAGGCTTCACCCAGTGATGTTCTCTCCCCAGTGTCTTCCTGTTTTTTCATCCACTGCTCAGACCATCTGTCCCTGCAGAACTAGTTTATTCTTCTTGAGATAAGGCACACTGAAGCAACTGTATGAAATTAGGCCTTTTAACTGTGTCTTTTTGGTTTGCTGGTGCTTCTCTCAGTGCCTGGGATCTCGTTCTCCATTAATTTCATCAGAAGTAAAACCAAGGGCTTTTGTCTGAATAGTCTTAAATTTGGAATGTGTTTTAAAATTTAACCTTTCTTTAGATTAAAATTACAAAGCTACCTTCTTTTCATAGCATTTCCTTTTAAAACTATTGACCCAATTGTATTAAAGTTTAACATTTGAAATTTAGAAATGTGTCTACATTTTACAGCATTTCTAGTTTTAACAGGCCCTAAAAAAGGAAATAACTGGCTTCCTTGTTTTCTTGCACTGTTTACTTTGTTTATTTCTAGATGAGAATATGCAAGAGACTTTGATGAGTAGGGTAAAATAGTAAAATATAAATATGTCATTGTAAAGTTCTGCTCCATGCATACCCTGTGCCCTTGCATCATATAAACTCACTTCAATGTAAACAGAGAGCATCAATTCAGAAATAATAGCATGCTTTTATCAATAAAACAGAATTTTTTTCCCATTATAATCCACAGTATCAGTTACAAATTTCTCTCACTAATTATTTTAGGATAGAAACTGTTATACTTTGAGACCTGGTGGGCTGAAGTTAAAAAAAAAAAAGGAAGAAAAAAAGGCAGTTAGAAAAAAAAAGCTTTCTTTTTCTTAATGGTGGTTTTAAGCATATAGAAAAAGTAAGCAAAGAGAGAATGAGAATAAATTGCAGTATTCCTAACATACCAAATAATATATTTTGTTTCTGCCTCACTTAAAAATGACGCAAATGAATGTTGTTTAAACTTGGCTTATTCGGTAGATACCCTTGAGAGTCTGCTAATAAATCAAATGCCATTTGAACAAGTTAGTTCAGTAGTTTCAAAGTGGTATATACATAACATATGTAGACAGAATATCACTTGTGCCTGAACCTCACTATTTTTCTTAGTTGAGATCTGTCTCCATTCTCATGGAAACCAACCACTGATTGACAGTAATGCTGTGAACTTCCACTTATTAGCTAATGCTGGCTTTTCATGAAAATAGGAGCTGAGTGTAGCATTATGGAATATTCATGGAACAAAATTCCAGAGAGAGAGGTCTCAGGGTCAGGAGGAGGGAGGGAATGAGAGACAGATGCCAGATTGCCTGTAGAGAGTCCAAGCATGTGTTTTTGTTTGTAGCAATGATGCACATGCCTTTTGCGGGTGCAATTATTGCTTCTGCCTTTGAAAGTTTTACCATAAATCTGTTTCTCAATCTTCCATCATTTTTGACCCAAATTAACCTCTTCTTCATACAGTTCTGTTACTTAACCTCAGTTTCTCTTGGGAATATCTGTGCACCACCATGCTGTAGGTGTTCTCTCTTGAATTATAGAGATCACTCTGAATTCAAATCTGTTTCTGATCAGATTTAATTCATTAGTATTTCTGTCTTTTCATGATCTTCATGCACTGGATTTTGTACTTCACTGAGTCATTGCAATGAACAACACCACATGAGTGGAGAAAAAATTCGCCCTTTATTTTTGGTCTCTGCCTACCATCCAGCTTTAAGCAAAGGCATACAATCTGTAAGTAGATGAAAACTGAGACCTAAAGTATTTGAATATCCATTTAACATATCATGACACTTTCCTTTTAATCTATCAAATGCTTTAAAATCTGAGTTCTCTTGTTCTAGCAATAGCTTGTCTTATTTGAGTGACACTTCAGGTCTAATGAAGCTGACTGCAGGTGACTCACAGCTAACTATGCAACAGATGTAGGGTGAAAGCTTTTAGCAGCCATGCACCTCCAAGTGGGAATTCCCAGCCTGTAGTATCTGTGACATTGATACTGTGCTATTTTCCCGTGTCAGACTCAGCCTTTATTGTGGACCTGACAGGTTCGAAGTCACATAAGCTACATCTTGTCATAGAGTGTTTCAGAGAAGAGGCATTTAACAGTGTATTAGCATTTGTTAGTTTTATTTAGGAAATGGACAAAAAATTGCATCTCAATATTCTTGCACTCTTAAGGAGCTTTGAACCTTCTGGGAATTTTCTAACCTGGTTCCTGTTCCTAGGCTGGAATGCCAGCAAATATGCTTGAGCTTACTAGGTGAAGAGATTGCAGTTAAATTCAGCTGCCAGTTGTGTGATACCTGACTGAATAGAATATGCACTGGTTTTAAATGCTGTCCAAGTTACCATGAAGAGCTAAGGATCAGAATACCGATTCATATCATACTATCTACACAGATAGGAATTTTCTTTCCCCTTGTCTTCTGGGAAGAGAAGCTCTTTGATAGCTTAGGAGTTTGTTTTGGGGAGATATAGCATGTTGCCTGCAAGATTCCCCAAATGCCTGAGGTGCTTAGTACCTCCAGGACTAATGCTGGGAAAGTAAGATCTGTGGAGTAGCTCACAAATATGAGCCTTGTGGTGCTGGGCAAAACAAGGAGGGTCAGATGGGTTGGCAGAGTTTCATGGTTTCTGGTGTGCTGCCCACAGTGGTTTGAAGTAACTGCAGCCTGCATCAGTTCTGTCACAGCTGAGTGGCAGACTTCATGCCACGTGGGATGCAACCACCCGAATAGGGTCAGTCACTTGGGATGGCTGTTCAGTGTGGATACCTGCTGTCCTAAAGGATTCCAGCCTAGAGCTCTCTGCAACAATATTTATCAAGAAAGCCATTCTTTTGAGCCAGAGGTGTGTATGTGGGCCCTCAAAATAGAAGTCATTTAAATGCATATATATGTATTTTTATTTTATTTTATATAGGGCAGAGTTGCCTGAAGCCTGTTTATTAGTTAATAACCCCCTCCAGGTTACCGTCTCTAATCTTGTAATGAAATTGAGTTAATAAATCCAAGATATTATTAAATAAAGTAAGTATTTAATATTGCTTGTCCTCTTTGAATCCAAGTTGCAATACAACAGAATTTCATTTTATAAATAACACCTTTCGTGCTAGCACCACAGGGCATGATTCAAAAGAATCTAAATAGAACATGAATGCTGTAATCAAATGCAGACCCCAGGAAGGCAGATTAAAAAGGCATGTTGCTGGTTAGCACAGCAGACAGGGTAAGTATAGCAGGTCACAGCAGCAAAGCTAGTTACAAAAACAAGGGCACAATCAAATGAAAATTGTTTGCTTGCCCACTCCAAACCATGACTGACTGCTTCTGTGCCCATGACCTATTTTTTTAAATAAAGGAAGATTTTGAGAGGTTTTTACATTTTAATTGCTTTGTACTAAACACGAAAACAACAAAAATCTCAACTCTGTGTTTGCATCTGGAGGACACCAGGAGAATCTGTATTTATAGGTAGAGACACTACATCTGTAGGAGATTTTTCCACTAGGTTAATTTCATCTCTTTCTGTTCATATCATCTGTTTGCACCCACTGCCAAGGGCTGTGTATCTCCTCCTATAGAGAGGAACATACAGCAGAGGGAAAGGCTATAGGGAACTGCCATGAAGCTTGCCTTGCAGAGTAGGGGAATACTTGCATCCTGCAAGCACTCAGTGCTGAGGCAGAACTGGCAGGAGCAAAGGAAAGTAGTCTCCAAATCCTGTGAGGCCTGGGATCCAGAGGCAGCCCTATCATGGCATGACTCCCCTTGCAGTGCTGCCTGGTTCCCCTGTCCACACCGTCCTGCTGTCTTTCCTCCTTGAGGGTGCCACAAAGGTGGAGCAGAGGTTAATGGAGCAAAAAGCAGAATTAAGCTCCATGTGCTTATTTGCAGCTGCTCCCGAGGTCTGGTCACAGCATGGCCTTTCTCTAAGCACAGAGCTTTAGCTGCATGGAGGGTAGGAGAGGAAAGTCAGGGGCTCCACGCACTCTCGTGCTTCTGCTGGGGTTCTTCCCTCTGTCTCTGCTGACATGGGGAAAGTGTCAGCCTGTTTGAAGCTTGTCCTCTCCGGACTTATACAAGGCAGGTAGTGAAACCCTTAGGTCATACTGTTGGTTTTAAATTTATTTTGTTTAGTTCTATATTTTGTGTGTGTGCACGTATGTAGAATTGAACACATTCAGTCTTCTAGTTCAAGGGCTAACAGTCAAGTCAGGGGGCAGAAATAAAACTGATGATTTTATTTGTATGTATGAGTGTATGTACAGACGTATACATTTATATTTGTGTGTGTAACAGTTATGAATATTAAAAAATATTTTATGGAAGAGGCTTGTGCTATAATTAGATACCACCTTCAAGACTCCCAGTTATTTGCATATAGGTCCCAAGAAGAAGGAACGTTAGTACAGCTGCCTCACTGAGCTACTTAAAGAATGAAAACATTTCTGTAGGCAGTCTATTAATTTACTTAAACAGGTAGGATCAAAGTAGCCTAATGCAAATAAGGAATCACAAAAACTAGCCTGTAAACAGTATTGTGGAAAGGAAAAAAACCCCAAACCTTCCAGAGTGGTCTGCTGTACTCAGGGTAAATGAAATATTTAGTGGTGGCAGCAGCAAAAAATGAAATATGAGATCTTGCATCCCAAGTTATTAGTGACCTGTTAAAAGACAGGCTGAAAAGTGCCTTTACCAAATTAAAACTTTGAAAAAGGGCACAAATGGGAAATGTCAAAATAAAAAATCTGAGGAAAATGATTGTCCTCCTGGCTCTTATTATTTTGCAGTTCTGAGGCTGCGGCCACTGTTAATGCTAGCGAAACAAGAATGGTACAGTTCAGTCTCCTGAAGTCTGTAATGGAAATAGTCTGCACTGACAGGCAGACACTTGGAATTTACTGAGATTTTGATCTGTTCGCTGCATGTGTTTTTTTGTTTAGTCTAATTCCCAGAAACTTTATAGGCTTTTTTTTTTATTATTATTTTAAATAGAAGATTTCATTTCATTCTCTGTACCCTGTGTTTACAGTACAACCATCCCTAATGTTTAATGATACTAAATAATAAGAATGCCAGAGTACTTAATTTAATGTCTGCTATTGATCTCAGGACTGTTTAGCAAATGACTTATTAAACAGAGGGCCATATACTGCCCCCACTTCCATCTACGTAAATCCCCTAAAGGCAGCTAAGGTATTGGGAACCTAAGGTCAGTTGATCAGCCTGCTAATTGTGTTTCCTGCTTAGAAATGTTAAAGGTTTTCCTCGTCACAGACAGGAATTACTATTTCAAATTCTGTTCCATTATTCTTTGCGTGCCACTCTGCTCTCTGAGCACCTGGTTCTCTGGACACCTCTCACTATAATAAGGTTTCACTTGCAAGAGCTCACATTTGTCTCAGTTTTCATAAGTATTTCTGGCAATGCTAGTAAATATAAAGGTAGTGAGAGGGGTGAATGCTGAGCTGATTTGTAAATGAGCAAAGCATTTCTTAGTGAGGTCAGATCAGCCTAGAGCTTTTCTCTGTCACCCAGCATCCTTCAAGGCTAAGGGCCTTTTTAGTACCACATGTATGAGCTAGATGGTCAGATTTAGAATTTTCCGATTAGTCTGGTAAGATCAATGAGACTCATGTCCTTCCCACAGCTCCCCTGATGTTGTGTTGGTGATGTCACTTCTACTGCTCTGTCCTAAGAAATCTCTTGAAAATGCCTCCTTTTATTTTATCAAGATCACCTTGATATTGTAGATCTAGAAATGTTTTAACAATACCTTCTTCTAAAGATCTGAGTCTGAAGAAACAGGGATTTACTATAAATTTTGCATTAAAGTCTTGCCTTTTATTTTCAAACATACTTCAAATCTTAAGCTTGTCTCTGCTTTACCCACCTGCATTTTAGACTGATAGTTGCTCACAAAAGTCTATGACAGCATTACTTCAACAGCAAGAATGCACAGATGTAAAACTAATTAGTTTAAAAAAACATGTTTTCATTTGTGCCTTGTGAATATGGTAGTCCTCGGGAACTCGACAGGTTAGGCAAATTTTTGAGAGTTAGTAAACTGAATTTTGGGGTGGGCACTGTATGCTTTCAGCATTGCATCTCTGTCTCGAATGGTGGAGTCCCCTAGAACCAAAGTGCAGGTTGAGACGGCCAAGCCATTTTCATGATCTTTTAGTCTTTTGCCCCACTTCTCCTCTGAAGTATGTCCTCACCTCCTGTGCTCTGCTTTCCTAGTTGTAACCCAAGACACAGCATGGCCAAGCACCTCGGTTCTCATCAACAATCTCTGATCTTTTGCTGCTGTACATGTGAGGCAGGTTTAATAAGCTTGCTAATAATGACTTGTAGCATACTGGTTTCTCGTACACTCAGGCCATCCCCCATTCTAGGTCTCCAAATGTGCTTGATAAATTATTTGAATTACTCTTCCAATTGCCATCTGTAGTTCCTCATAAAGAGACTGCTATTTGCTGTGCGTCGTGCCAAATCACGCAATAGTTTTTTGCAAAGCTAGGGACTGTACTGAAATCACCAAACTCATGCCACTTGTGAGCTGCAGTATGATAACAGGTTGGTTTTAAGTACATTACAGTTGCAGTCTTGTGAGGTGAGAAAGAAGGCCTTGGAACGTGAGCCCATAAATCTCAAAAATTATGGGGAGGTGCAAGAGAAGAGAATTTCATGTACCCCAGGTTTTTAAATACATATATAAAAATATTCTTATAAATATGACTCAAAAAATGCATAAAATGTGGCCATTAGGCATACATAAATATACACACATATGCATACAGATCTGCACATACAGTGACCTCCTCCTCCTTCCCCTTGCCTTGAACTTCCTCCTTGAATGTGTCCTCATGGCCGAACGATGATCATCAGACCTAAAGAAATTTAGCACTGTGTGAGACCTTGGAATACTGACATCTGTTGAATTCGGACAGTTTTGTTTGTCTACTGGAAAATCGCATGAACTTCCCAATATTTTTTTTAAGTTCTCGTTGCCCTCCTCCTCCTCCTCCCCACCCCCTCGCTCAAGGGAGGGTGGCTTCAGGAGACATGGCTGCTTTCTTGCTTTCTGGTGTGGTGTAAAGTTTTCCGTCGAGAGACAATAATGTACATTCCTCTGGCAGGACGGGATGGATTTTTTTGTTTCTCTTGCTGTTGTTTATTTATAAGACATTTCCTCTTGCTTAGTGGAAGTTTGATCGTAAGAGGCTCCAGTGATTTTCCTTCCCACCTCTCCCCTCCCTAATTTCTCTGCCTCGGCACTCGCTCTGGAACAGAGCGAACTCAAAAAGCCCATCGGCGCAGGGCGCGCTTCGCAGCCAAGCCCTGCCACTCTCCAGAGACTGTGAGGTGATTCTCCTTCGTCACTGCTTGGACCAGGAACCACAGCCCTGGTGAGTGGTGAGCTCCCAGAATTTGATGTGTCAAGGCTTCTATTCTCGGGGCCGCCGCGGCAAAGCAGGAAATAAAGGTTTTATTTTTTTAATGTTTTTTTTTTTTTGGTTGTGTTTTGCTTTTTCTCTTCTTTTTTTTTTTTTTGGATATAAGAAAACAAAACCAGCAACAAGCAGAGGAGGAGGAATACGAAGCTGGGAGCGCGGAGGCTGCGGAGCTGAGCGCAGGGGGGGCTGCGGCATCCCCCGGGCCACCAGCGGGGGTCAGGCTGGGCAGCGCGGCCGGGGGGGCAGGCAGCAGGGGCTGGGTGAGCCGGGAACCGAGAGCGGGGGGAGAGAGAATGTTAATCCTGCGCTTGGAGTTTCTGTCTGGCAAGTTTTCATGCCTCTGTGTTCTGAGCATTTACATTATGCTCTGAATACCTGATTGCCCAGCCAAGCAGAAAAGAAACTCTACAGTGGATGCATGGTAAAAGAAAATGCTTCTGTGGAAGCCACCTCTGGGAATAGGAAGAACTAGTTGGTTTATAGGCTGCTGGTCCATTTGAGGGAGAGTGAAGGGTTGGATATTCTTTTTTTCTCCCTTTTTTTTCTTTTTTTTAACTCTTTCACTTTCCTTCTGTTTTCTTTGGTCTGTATGGGGAACTGGGAATCAGGAGGGAAAAAATGCACTTTGAAGAAATTGATATACAAAATCTTAGATGCTAAAGAATTGAGTGTCTCAGCCAACATCAAGGTACTTACACAGAGTTATTTTCAGCTGTTGGATAGGGAAGATGAGACTTAGAAATCTGCAGTGATTTGCTCTCAGCCGCATGGGAAAGTCGGCAAAAGAAAAAGGGGTAGAATGAGTATCTCTATCTTCAGGTCCAGATTGTATCCTTTTGTCCTTCTCCTGCCCCACTGAATGTATCACTTCTGTTAATATTTTTCTTCTGTAGTGATAAAGAAGGCCAGGGCAATGTGTGGGCTGTTCCATTCATCCTTCATCATCTTCCACATTATATGACTTGAAGAAATGAGTCATTTCTTGACTAACATTTTCTACTCTTAACCAAGTAGGCATATATGAAACACAGGGTAGCAGTCAAAATATTTGTATTTTGAGTTATTATCCTGTTCTTTGAAACATGTCCCTGGCAAAAGACCAAGATCTTTAATGGCACCAATACATCTCACATGGGATATTAACTAGGAAGCGTTCTTCTCGCCCTTGTCTTGCTTTTGAGTAGGATTCATTCAGCACACGTATCAACAAGCATGTCTCTCTGACACCCAGGGAGACAGCCCCTCTTCAAATGCTGCTGATCACCTGTGACATACAGAGAAGCCCAGTCACCTTTTCCCTGGTTTCGTGCCCAGTGTAAGTCCTGAGGATGGTACGTAAAGGCTGGCGCTGAGCAGTGTTGCACTGAAGTTGTTGGAGTCTTTGACATTGACTTCAGAACTGAGCTCAGTATCAAATCACGTCCAACCCATATTAAAGTACTTGCTATTTCTTATAACCAATAAGTAAAGTCATGTAAGATTTGGTGGTTTTACTGCTTGGCAATTTTTGCAAATATTTTTGTTGGTTTCAATCCATGTGGGTTGTCAGTCCCTCCCCCTGCTTCAGTTTCAGCCTGCAGTTTGACTAAGCCTGAAAACTTCAAGTGAAAGATAGACAAAACCTCTGAGTTTCATCTGGTTTTGCATTAGAACCATAAAGAACTGTGAACTCCTCTTTTTTCGTATACAAACCCCTAAGTTGACCGCAGATGTTTTTCAGCACTGAGCAGCAAGGGTTAGCTGTTTCTCTTCATTCCCTGGTGCTGCAGACCTCTCTCTGAACTTCAACTAAATCGCCAGCTCTCAACAAAACCCGCAATTAAGTTGGCTGATCCCTTCAGTAAAGAGTCTTACATACACATAGAAATAACCTTTACATACATCAAAGCCTCAATCCAAATGGTCCGAGCTTTTGACTAAATTGATGTTAAGATCCCGACTTGGCTGTTGCATCACCTTTCTGCAGTGTACTCAAAGCAGCAGACAGATCAGAACATCCCAAACTTTCAGGCAGTTCACATCACAGATAGAAACATAATGGATTTTTTTTCTTTTCTCTAAATGGGCTATACTGAACGCCCACACACACTTTTGGGTCTGATCTTTGAAGCTTATCTCTGATTTACTTTCTCCCTCCAGGCAGTGTAAGTCTGAAAGACATAAGTACTTCTGAAATGGAAAGTTCTCAAAGCACAGTGCTAAATGTCTGAAACTTCAAACTTCTGCCTGTATAACACTTGTTCTCTGGATATACTGTAGTCAAGGGCTGTCACTCTGGCATTTTTCACCAAGAAGGCAAAATCTCTTTTTTAAGAGTCCCTGTGTTGCTCTAAACCTCTCGATATTTAAATTATTTAATTAATTTTTTTTGTTCTGCAAGTCTCTCTGGTAGCAAAGGAACTTGTCTTTGCTGGTATTTGTGTACAGCAATGTGGAAAAAATCAGCAGTCTTTCTTATTATGGCATAAGCTGCTTATTGACTGTAAGCCAAGGTTATAACGGCTTGTCCATGGTCTAAAATCATTAGGGTGAAAATCTGCAATTTCAAATAATTTTCTAACAGTCCGTTTAAGCACTTTGGGATGGTAAGATGATAAAATGTCACATTAGTAGTAGCTTCTTTGTCTACTATGTAATAGTTTATCATAGTTCCTTTAAAAAATGAAAATTAATACATGTGGTCATTTCTTTTATAGGTGCGCTGTTTGCTTCTAGCAGTAGCCCTTTCAGTTACAGCATCCCTTCCAGCTGGTAATCCAGAAGTGCTATACATGCACTGCCAAATTAAAGCCTCTTTTACCCACAGATAAAGTGGGAAAGTTATCCTTTCTCTGACATCAGCAAAGAGAAAATGTATTCTTTTGCTTGTGTTCAAACCACCAGTTTATACTTTTAGGGAAGAGGATATATATTTATGTAGTAGAATGAAAACCACTGTTTTCTGCACAACAATTGTTTGATGTGATATGCTTGTTATTCTATAACTGTTAACTGCATCAGACAAGAACAAAGCACAGAGAAAGATGTAATGATAAAGGTACACAGATTCATAGGTACTGGGATGCTTCAGAAATACAAGAACTTAAGCAATATCCAGAGACAATTTTTGCAGTAAAAGTACACAAAAGCAACTCCCTTGTTTTGAGTACATTGCCCGCTTTCAGGTATTTTCAGTTTGTTTTCTTATTGTATATTGTAAGCCCATCTTTTCCAAAAGTTGAACAACAGCTTGTTTTCCTGGGTTACAGCAGTGAAACAGCACTAATTTTCCTTCCTGTAATTCAAAAAAGAAAGTGAAACTTGATTTTGAATTAAGTCATGTGACGGGGAAAGTTAGAAAAGTGAAAAGGATTTGCAAATTACCGAGGTAAAGCAGCCACTAACTGCAGATCTCTAATTATCAAGTGCAGTCATGGCCTCATCTAAAGGATAAAGAAATAGCAAGTTTCATGAACGGTAAGATGAAGGGTTTTTCTTTCTGTCCTGGGCTGAGAAGGGGAATGTATGAGTAACCTAATGAAAGGGGAGAGAAACGGAATAGGCTTTCGGAGACCTGAATCTGTATCCCAGATCTATCAGTGTGATCTTTACCTCTGTCTGTTTCTCACTTACACATCTGAAAAGTGGAATTTTATTTTTTTCCTGCCCTCACAGGACTAGTAACCAGATCTAGCCAGGCTCAGGCATGCTTTAAAAAAAAGAGGAAAAAATGTAGCAAGCCCGTAAATACAGCATGTAGATTCCCTCATTGCTGCCTTGTTTGTTTTTTTGTCTTCGCAAGCTTCGAGTTCCTGGAACTGAGGCGAGTTCCAGAGCTAGCATGGGTCTGTGCTGCTGGCAAAACAAAGCAGGTGCAAATTACAGTGGAAATGAAATAGTGGTGCTTTGAGGCAGTGGAGTGCCCAGTTCACCTCAGGGTATATGTCTGCGTTCACAAAACATGACTATCACGCATACCCTGATTCATTAGATGTGTTATCTGGCAAACAAGAAGCCTAATCATATTTTAGCGAGAACATTCTTATGATAAACTCTGCTTTAGTGAAACTCTGCGTATAGTGCAATTTCTCCCGGCCGGGTATATTACACGGTGAAGAAAAGCTACCCCGCTGCGTATCAGAAGGCTGTAATTTCATTTAGGGGTTCTATTGACATCATAAACTGCAAGAGCAGAGCTCAAGTGGCTATTTAAGTCATAGGAACTTCAGACTGAAATTACTGCCTGGCAGTAACTGGCCCTCCCCCCACGGGCCCCCATGTACATACTTCATGTTTTCATCCCTCTGCCTATAAATAATAAATCTCTTCAGTGGCTTCAGAAGAGAGCAGTTCCAAAATACTGGCGTTATCTGCCACCCTCGCTGGCAGTGGCGCCTTCTCAAGAGGCAGGGAAGGAGAGGGAGCCCCAAGCCAAGGTGGGAGCGTGCCCGGGGATAGCCGGTGCTCCAGGGCTGCTGCTCCCGCTCCAGCTCAGGAGGCACCTGCCACTGTGAGCAGCGAAAGGTGAACACACCCGTGCCTGCTAGTGAGGCTGTTTGTTGCCATCATAGCTGACATACCTGACCTTTCCCACTCATAAGCTGTAGATATCCAGCCCGGCGAGTGTGAAGATAAATGCTCTGTGCCACCTGCGATCCACAAGGCTACAGCACATCTCCTATTTATACCGCGCCTCGCTGGAATCGCTGCCTGCTGCCCCAGGGCTGCCCTGCTGCTGGCAGGGCAGGAAAGGCGATGGCTGAGGGGAGAGGGCTTGGCGCTGCCCCAGGTCTGTGCTTGGGAGAGCAGAGCTGAACTTCCCCTCAGTGGAACCTGCCACGCCTGAGTGGGGAAAAAAAAAAATCCCCCTTTTTTTATTTTAGCATTTAAATAATGCACAGAGCAGCAGTCGTGTTGACAGAAGTTTGTATATTTCATCCATATGGACTTGTTTCAAGAGAAGAGGGAAGTCAGGGAGCATTTGCTTTTTATCAAGAAAGCAAGGTTAACCATTCATTAGAGCTTGTCAAGAAACCTCAAATTTAAGCCAGGCACAGAAAGAAACTTTTAGTAGGACAATGGAAAAGAGTAGTTAGTTTTGTGTGCCATAGATACTCAGTGTATGCATTTTAGTTTGGCTATCTTAAAACCAATGCATCTCAAGTTAACGTAATAATCTTTGATTCCCTTACCCTCATTTTTTTTTCCCAGATGGTGGGAAAGAACTGTTTTTTGTACGCAGTGTTTTCAAGACCTTAGGGTAGGAGATAGGTGTTATATTACCAGTGGGAACAGAATTAATATTTATCTATTTTCTCTGAACTGGTTTGTCCCTTATTACATTACATTTAACAGAATGATGGTTCAGGATGTTAAATGATAAAAAGTGCTCATTTATATTCTAGGTATTTCCATTCTGTGTAAAGGAGACTTTATTTTGCTTTTGGACCTAGCCTTTTCCTGGAAAATCAATGAAATCATGGCCTCTACTTCTTAAATGCCACCATCTTGTGATTCCTGAGACTGTGGTACAGCTTAAGTGAAGCAGCAGCTTTGAAATTAAGTAAACAAGGTTTATATACTTATTAGACATGGCAGTCTGCAGTAGCAGGGTGGACTTCTCTGGGCTGACAGTAAGCTGTTCACGCTTGTGTTTCCTCTGACTTTGCCCAATAAACTGCCCTAGTGAGTCTGGATAGGCACTTATCCTAGAGAATATGCTTTCAGTGTTCCCCATGGGTCTGCAAGAGCAGCTTATGCACATGCACACAGGATAAGTGGGAGAAGGGAATTTTGAACTCCGTGTTGCTGACAGGGGGCTAGGGATGTGGGTATCAGTAGCACCTGTGCTCTTTCTGCTGCCGTCCTAAAAACCTCTAGCCAGGTTTTCTTGTGCCAGTTCTTACCCATTTCCCTCTACTTTGGGGATTTCTGAACCTTGTTATGACTGAAGTTACTGTGCTGGCTGTATGCAAGCTGCAAGTGAGAAAAAAAACGAAGTCCGCAAACTGTGGATAACAGCAGGTCCTGCACTAGAGTGAAATCAAAATGGGATGTTGTATGCCAAGGCACAAAGTTCTCATGGTCCTTAATCTCTGTGTGGAATAACTGGAAGTGGTTACAGTTTCCTTCATTTAGTATAACTGAATGTATTTGGGTCTGAGTTTCTTCAGTGAGGTATTGACTGCCTGATGGCATGCATCCTAATTTCAGGATGTGATGTCCTGGCATGAAGATAGAGTAGCCTTTTGTCCCACAGAGTCTTGAGTGCCTGAAATGAAAAGCTATGTTACTGTATTGGTGTCTGTCCAACAAAGATGTGTGTTCTACTTGTACCATGTGGAAAAATGAATAAAATATCTAAAGTTAAAAAACAATTCATAAACACCATATGCACATACATACTGCATGCACAACTTCTCTTTGAAAATATTACAATGGGACACCCTTCCAGATTCTGGTTGTAAAAGACTGTAACGATTTCTTCTACAGGTTTTTAGTCAAAAAATACTGCAACAGAGTCTGTTTTCTTTCAAATCAGCAAAAGTAGAATAGAAACTGTTCTTTAAAATGAAATATCGATCTGTCTGTCTGACATACAGTTCTTCTGAAGCTGCCGACCTCTTAACTTGTAGGTGCCAAAAACTAATTCACGCTTGGGGATACTGAGGCAGAAATCAGTGAGGTGACTAATCTAACACCATGCCCTCGTGGAGTCTGTCTGACTCTTGAATCCCCTGCCAAAGCTGCTTTGATTAAGAAGAGCTGGTGTAGCCTGTGTGAGGATGTGGGAGCAGAGGACCCTCCAGGTCCCCGAGTCATGCTGTGGGTTGAAACTGCTGGGGAACCAGAGCCTCTTAGGGCAGTGATACCTGGCCCTAGGGGAGGAAAGGGGCTGTTCCCAGCCATGGAGCACTGAACTGCTCGTGTATCCTCTGGGGGAGGCATCATTGTTTCTGCTGAATGCCTGGCTCAACAGAAAAAAACACAAAGAGAGCTTGAGTGCTCTTCTAGTCCCGTCTCCTGTTTACTACAGCAGTACCATAATTTGTTTTGCTGGAATAGTGCTGCAGTGTCTTTGTAAGACTGGCGAGAAGCTGTGACACTGGGTTGGAAATCAGATAGATGACATTTTTGCAGCAGGGAAAGAGTAGAAATACCTGACATGCTTTTTCCCCCTAACCCTGAGATCTGCATCTGGGTTTAAGATTAGACAGGATCACTGAGGAAAATTGTGGTTGGCAAATTTTACTTTTTAATGACTTAAAATGACCTGTGATGTGTTGGGCTCAGGAGCATCACTCTGTAGCACGACTTCATTGTGAGATTTCTTGCCTCCACCAGAATGAGGGGTGCTGATGGTACCACTGCTTTCAGTGTGTGCTACCCTGCCATGTAGCTACAGCTGTTTTTACTTTAGCAATATTAGTAGTCTGTCTGATATTATATCAAGGGGACATGCTGCTCTGTAAAACTGACTGCTCTGTAGAGCAAAGACACAAGTACAAGGACAAGCTGAGTCACTGGCTGTATTTGGATGTGTTTTCACATACTTTTGTGGGGAAAAGATGTATACTTGACAGGAGGAAGGCTAATTCTTCTCTGTCAGTCAGTGGAAGGCAGAAAGTTTAGTGAGAAGAGCTCAGATGGGCTTGAATGAATTTTGTAATTCTGAACGTATCTAGGAAATAGAACTGAATGATGTATAGAGAACTTCTCTGTCAGTGTGGAAAATTAGAGATTTGAACAAGATGAGTTTAATACTGAAATGAAATGAGAAGAAGTTTATGATTAATATGTTCTGACAGAGACAGCATACTTATATATAATTTTGAAGGCTTAGGAAATGATCCTTGAGTAGATGTGGGTCTGAGGGCTTAAGGAGAGAGGGGTGGGGTAGCCCCACAGGGAATCCCAGTTGGCTTGTCTCTTTTCAGTGAAAGACCCAAAAGTTTAACACCACAGGCAGAAAAGGGAAGAGGTAAATTTTAAATTTCAGAAATTCAGAGCATCTTTTAAAATATTTTACAAGGCTGAAAAGGAATAAGGTATGTGTTGAGCTGAAACGGGATTTTGGTTTATCTCATCTTTATACCTTCTTCTGCCATCACTTGCTTCAGGGCAAGACATTTTCCTTCTGGATACTTTCCTTCCAGCTGGGCAATACTGAATGCTGGACATGGAGACTGGGTTTTCTTACCCCTTTGACAATCAACCTGTGTCCTCAAACATCACTTTATTACATTCATCCATAAATGGCAGGATATGCAGATAGAGGAAATTTGCCTTGTCTTACATGGCTACAGATGCAGCTCATAATCATTAAAATTACTCATTGGCCTGTGAGGAAAACATAAAGAAAATTATTTTGTGGAAACTAACAGAAAAGGGTAAGATTCACAGCTCACTCGTTATCTTCATTCTAGGCAAACAATTAGCTGCTTTATTATATTCTAAGGAACTTTAGAAACTTGGGTTGTATTCTTCCCCCAGGACATGGTTGAGGGTCTATATATTTTACCTTGTGCACTTCCTACTTTGAAATTTTCCTTCAGAGTGAGAATTATTTCTCCTGTGAACACCTTTATATTTTTTCCCTGTGTAAGAGAAAAGCCATGTTCTCATACTGATGTTTTCTGACTTACAATTATCCATGTAAAGTCAGCAAACATGGAGTAATTACTTCTAATGCAGTCTTTGCAATAAGCAAGTTTTATTAAAAATGGGGAAAGGTGCAACTCTGGTCTTTGCCTGCCTCTCTCTAGAGTCCCATCCTAGTGCACTTCCCTTTAGGTGGCACTCCTACATTAACTTGTGTATGACCTGAACAGCTGTTTGTGATCTGTCATCTGTTTCTTGAAATATGATGGAGAGACTTAGAAATTATATTAATTGTGGTGTCCACATCCTCTCTTCATTAAAACTTGAAAATTGCTGTTCAAATATTTCATAATCAAAAATTAATCCCAGTCTACCTGTTCCAAATCATACATTATGCCCTCTGGGAATGAATCCCAAATCCCCGTTACAATTTGGATGCTCTCTCTTCTGGGTATTGATTACAAATTCTGGTTATTGTTCACATGCTTTGTCATAGGGGGAATTAATCTCAAGTTCCTGTCTACTGTTCTGGGACTGAAAGCTATCTATAATTAAGATTTTTCTATTAAATGGATATTGGTGATGAGCTTTTTCGTCTACATTTTTGGGGTTATCTCGTGGCAGGGAAACTGTTTCAGCTCATGGACGTATTCATCATGCTGAGTATTCTGACCACCAGTCTTCACGCCAGTGCGAGTGCAGGCATTTTGCAGGAGCTGGTGGCACGGCTGGACTGTTCTCTAATGTTGATGTTGGGTAAGAAGATGCAAACATTTTCACAAGGTCTCAGCAAAGTGGAGCAAATAAATGGATGAATAAAACCAGAAGAGTTGCATCAGAAATGTAGAGGAAGATGTGAGCATGCAATTGTGAAGTGCTCTACAATTGCAAACCGTTGCCTTACAAAATCATAACAATCTTAGATATGTAGAAGGGAGGAATAATTTGACCTCTTTTTCAGCAGTGGGTAGAATAAGAATGAAAATACTGTGGTGAAAGGTAGCAGTATAAAAGTACTAGAGAGGCCATGTATTTTGAATGTGTGAATCTGTTCCATCTGATTAGTTTCAGCATCTTTGACTACAAAACTAACTGCTCTTCCTTCCACATAGATAGAGTTATTTTCCATATAACGATGCAAAGTACAGGAAAAAAAAAAAAGGAAAAAGTCTTCAGTCCCATAGCTGTGTCTCTCCCTGTTTCTTCATGGGCAGAAAATCTGTTCAGAACACCCCTGTTTTTCAGAGAATCTGGAATCTGGACCTGGGTTTTCATGTTTCAGACCCACTGCTGCTGCTAATAGACATAGTGTTTCCAGTGGCAACAGTTGGCTCATGCATTCTTTCACACTTTAGAAAAGATCTCCGTTTCCTTTTTTCCCTCTCTTCTTTAGCAGTGGGCAGCCCTGCAACCTTTTGATCATACCGACTTTGTACGTTACATGACTGAACTCAGCTATGCCAAACATCCTTTTGGAAAGTTTGACATTTGTGCCATTTGAAAAAAGGGAGGGAGAGAGGAGAAGAGAGGGGGAAGAATGAATCCTGGCGGCTTCCTCCTGCCCTTTTGATTAAGAGTGCAGTAAGTCAGCAGAAGAGGTGGGACTTCTGAAAAGGAGCGGGGTCTAAGCTGATTGTGATCTGTGATGTATGCACACACATGCCCATGGAGGAAAGAAAAGAAAAAGACAGAAGGTAGAGAACATTAATGAGAAATGACTACAAGAAATTAATTAATTGACAGAAACTTTATGGTGACAATCAAAGAGACGAGATGAGACAAAGGAGATCGCCTTTGATACTATTCTAAACCTGGCAAAGTAGTTTGAACTCAGGAACTTAGAAGGTCCCTTTCAGACCTAATGATTTTAATTCTGTAACAGATTTGCTCCTATTCATTACCTTGCCATTGCTATTTTGTGTGCATATTTTATTCTTTTTTCTCTTCTGTGATAAATTTTGTGCTATCACTAATACTTCCAGTCTTCTAAATTTTTGCCCACCTCTGTTATCCTGGTCTTGGAGCTGGTACCAAGTTTATGGAACTGGAACGGCTGTTGTAATGTTGGCATGCAAAGGGAGCAGGGACAAGGCTTATTAGGTATTGTAGTATTTGCAAAAGAAGACAGGGAGAGAAGGCTGTTGCGTAAGTTTGAACAAGTCATAAGACTTTGCTGTGTCTTCTAACTCAGGCCCTTTATTTAATTAAAATGGCAGAGGCTCATTAGAATAAAATGTCTTAGCCTTGCAGTGAGTTAGAAAATTGCCCAGCTTGCTCCCTTCCCAACATGCTTGCTTAGAGTTTTGCTAGTTTTTAGAAATGTCAGCTTCCTTTTTCTATTCCTTCAGAAAACAGGCAAATCTCCCAAGGAAGTTTTGTTACTGGCTACCATGTGAGGCAGTCTTGGAGGAGACAGTGTTTGCACTGCCTGGGGATACACACCATGCTCCTGGAAAGAGATGTGTCAGGCAAGCTCTTCCATGAGCCTGCTGTGCCACAGCACATGCTCAAGACATGAAGTCACTCAGAAGGGACGTCATCGTGCCTGTATTGCAGAGTCTGGGTAGTCAGCCCTTGTGAAGAGCAACTTCATAGCTTGGGCACTTGGGCTTCTCTGTGAGGCTCAGCGATCATCCCAGATGATGCTTGACTTCAATCTTTAGGCTCAGGCTGATCTCTGTTGATTTATTTAAAGACTTTTGTAACAAAGAATACTGAGGTTTTTTACATCTTCCTTCAGTATAACCGATGATGGCCTTTGCTGAAGGTGTGCTACTGGACTGAAGGAAATGCTGAGTCAGTGTTTTGTGATAGCTCCTCAGTTACTGTTTTTTAAAAAGAGAGAGAGGGGAAGAAAGGAGAAAGGAAAAGGGGCATGTGAGGAGAAATAACAGGCCAGAATGGGCAGTAAGGTTGCACAGGCTCTTTGAAAGTCCTAAAGAAAAAGTACTGAGTATTTTAAAGTAAGATTGCAATGATGTGTAAAATAGTTCCCTGTGTGAAAATCTATATTGATTTTCTTTTTTTTTGTTTGTATAGAGATTGTTCTCAGAATAGAAAGGCTTTGACATTTTGCCTTCTCGTGTACTTAATCAGTCATTTGTGTCACCCCCTCTTACGCACACATGTGCTCTGTCTTCTCTGGCTGTTGGCGAAGCATGGCTACTTCCTGCTTTATCCAGATCATTTGTAGAGTTATGGGTAATGGATAATGGTTTTGGCGACCCTGCTGCAACTCTGGTGGTCATGGGATGTGTGGTGGATCTATGGGGGTAGGGAGGACGTGTTTTGGGTGGTGATAGAAGTGGATAACACAAATTGCTGACTGTTACAGTCCACAATGCAGCTACTTGTCAGATGTGCCAACCTGCAGAAGTGTGTTGACTTTTGAAAACTGAAGACTTCAGGAGAGGGAGGTTGCCATCAGAGTCCTTGCAGTCATTTCCACTTGGCTTCACAGTCAGAAAGGTAGCTTTGTTGAAAAAAAAAATTTGTTTTACTTTGGCAAAGGTTGCCACAAATAATCTGACTGACAAGATGATGTGAAAATAAGCACCTCTTGAACACTGCACATGCTAATCTTCATTCTTCCAGTGAGATTTTATAGCTGCCATGGTGAACAAAGCCTCATGTGGCCAGAGACAGAGAGAAGTTAAGGGTACGGTTTTCAGTGAAGAATACTGACTTTTCTGCAGTTATAATAGTAGAATCATAAAATGGTTTGGGTTTGAAGTGATCTTTAGATCACCTAGTTCCAAACTCCCTGCCATGGGCAGTGACACCTTCCACTAGATCTCATTGCTCAAAGCCCCACCCAGCTTGGTCTTGGACACTTTTGGGATAGAGTATCCACAGCTTCTCTGGCAACCAGTGCCAGTGCTTCACCACCCTCGTCACAGAGAATTCTTCCTAATATCCAATTCAAATCTGCCATCTCTCAGTTTAAGGTCATTATCCTTTGTCCTATTACTTCACGCCCCTGTAAAATGTCCCTCACGGTCTTTCTTGTCAGCTCCCTTTAGGTATTGGAAGGCTGCTATAAGGTCTTCCCAAAGTCTCCTCTTCTCTGGGCTGATCAACCCCAGCTCTCTCAGCTTGTCTTCATAGGAGAGGTGCTCCAGCCCTTCAAGCTTCCTCATTGCCCTCCTCTTGACTCTCTCCAACAAAGTGGAAAACCACAGTGTCTTGCTGTCCCACCAACAGGTCTTGCTGCTTGGCTTTTCTAACAGCACTCTTCAAGGTGCTCTCAGCTTCTCTGTATTTTCCTGCAACAGGCCTTGCTGTTGTGGTGGTGCCAACTTCCCTTTCTTTGTCAAACAGCTGTGTTTCTGAGGGGGAAAGAGGCAGACAGCAAAGAGCTGGGTGTGTTGGTGGTCACCCCACTTGCATTGAAGACAAATCCTGTGGGACAGCGTGGGGGCCGTGGAGGCATAGAGCCTTGCAGGAATCAGTGCCTATGCCTTTGGGAACAAGGGAGAAAAGGGCTCATGGAGCCCCCCTTCCAAGTGGCTGTGTGCAGAGGGACTCACTGAAGCTGTATTTTTAACACAGTTGGGTATAAATGACCCATTTTTACCTTTGCATACATCATCTACACCATCCCTTCACTTCCTTACTCTTCAAGTGATGTGTTATGCATAGATTTGTCATTTACACTCCAACTGCATTTTGCATTATTACATTTTAATGATATTTGAAGTTCTTGCATACATATTTGAGTTCACTGATATAAATGAAAAAAGAGAAATAATCAGCATACTTGGTTTATCTGATGGCATAAAAATGTTCTATCATAACTTTGGCAATTTCTTGGATAAGATCAAGCACAAGATCAAATACTAAGAGAGGGTCCAAGTAGAGCTGTCTGTCTCAATGGCTCTAAAGTTAGGGTCATTCAATGTCAACAGCTGAACTTTGCAGTTTGGCCCCTTTTGTACCTCAGATAAAAAATGTTTAACCAGCTCTACCCCTTAAGATTTGTAACTTGCAGGTTAGGTTAAAATGAAACTGAGACGTGAGTGGCCCTTTACTCTCATTGTTTTTTTGTAAAAATGAACATCTCGCATATTGGCTTTGTTTGAGGATGCTCTGCATGATCTACAGGGTCTAACCTCCTCATCCCGTATCTCATGCCGACTTACAATCTGTTATAATCTATTAGAAATCTTGAGGCTTGAGGGCAGAATTTTGTGTGGGGATAAAAGATGCTTTCATGTCGGTGCTATGGGATATTTTCTTTTTTAATTCTTTCTCTCATTCTCCGTTTCATGAAAATTCATTAATCTCTGACATTTAAAGACTCTGTCTGAGAGGTGTCTGGAGCAGCGGCCGGCTGCATACATCAATAGTTTCTCAGAGTCTGGCACTCTGTCAATATTTGGGGGCCTCGGTAACAGCACTTAAATGCACTGCCTGCCAGCCGTCACGCTCTTAGCATGTCTGTAAGAGTCTGAATGAGCGGATATTAGCACGTCGAGTCCTTTCACAACTGGCAACACTTTAGAGACAAACTGCTTGGTAGGTATCTCTCCTCTTCCCTCCCCTCCTGTTTTCTGGCATGTCTTCTTTGTTTATCTGACGTGATTTATGTATTTACACACAAATATGCATCCTGTGAGGAGGCATCATAAATCCTGAGGCTAGAGGTGGTATTATGGCATAATCTATATAACAATGGAAATGGGCTGAAGCTGGATTTGGACCCAGAACCAGATTAAGCTTGGGTTGACTTCTGGGCCAGTTGAGTTAGGAACAGAGTTTTGTTTGGATTTCATGGTGCCAAAATCTTTAGAGTTCAGTTCCAAATAATGAGAATCTTGGACAAAAATTTTGCAGGAAGTGCTACTGTGGCAGTATTTCAACCAGCTCCAAACCAGAAGTGGAAAACAAGCCATTTCAAGACTTGGGTTGTATTCAAATCAAAACTGTTACAGCAGGTTCAGAATCCAGACCTTCTGTTCCTTTTTTAATCCTATCCCACTGCATAAATTGGATTCACAGCTGAATATTACTCTGGATTATCCATGAAAACTCCCTTTTCAAACTGGAAAAAAATCAGGGAAGCAAAATACAACTTTTTCGTCGTTCCTCTGGTGGAATAGGAAGTATGGTAAAAGAAATTTGAATTCACAGACCTTTGTTGATATCCTCCTTCTCCCTTTTGTTTGGTTGGACTGTTATGGCCAGAGAGCAATTACTGTCTTTTATAATACAGTCATGTTTATTCTCTCTTTACTCGTTGTGCTTCACCTCTTTCCCAGGGTGCTGGATATGGCTCTGAAATCAGATTTTCTAGAGAAGTGAAAGGCCACAGTGTCTGGAAGTTTGCCTTGGATTTTTAGAGCTGAATTGTGGATGAAAATCAGGTCATGAAACTCTGTCTGAATCTTTCAGTTTCTAAGTCTCCTTAGAATATTAATTTTTTCAACCTATTTTGTGCCATATATACCAAAAGGAGACAAAGGGATTGGTGCAGAGTAAGCCCACCATTATGAACATTTTCCTGACTGACTTTTGGGAAAAAATTCTTAGAAGAATAATTCTGAACTTAGAAATTATCTGAAACCACTTCCTTATCATTCCTACTTCACAAGACCAGTAACATCAGCCAGTGCCCCTCAGCACATCCTTTAGTGCTAGCTTGAGTGGACGACTTCTTCATCCTTTTCCAGTAATGTTCAGAAACCTTTTTTTTTCAACAAACTTCCAAACTTCCCCTGGTAACACCTGCAAAAATTTGGCATGATAACAAAATAGACAAAATTATTCTGTTATAGCTACCTTGCAAGAGTAAGTTGGCAACAAAAATAGCTAACTAGCCCTTCTCAATAATTTCTTTGCTTGTTTTAGCACTCTCTTATCTGCTGCCTTTATCTTGATTTTTCCCTTACTCCAACTACAGCTGCATCTGATCTCCATTTTCCTGTTTATGCCCCAGAGTACCTGCAGTTATACAGTATTTTCTAACCTGGTGGAAAAAAGGAAAACCCTGTGAAAGTTTACAAATGTCTCTGCAGAGGCAGCAAGTAACAAGGGATGCATTTATCCCTGCTTCAGGCCAAGCATCAATGGAAAATAAACAGGCTCAGGGCTTCTGTGAATATTGGAAATGCATCTGGCTAGATGGCAGCAATGGCCAATAAGTACAGTCAATCGACAGGGAGGATGATTTTTTTTTTAATGATAATAATTGCTCCTTTAGCATGGCGTGGGGGCACACAAATGCAGAGGGGAAAGGCCACTTGCAAATGCTGCCTTTGGACAGAGCGTGGTGACTTTGGCACCAACCAGCACAGTTGGTACAGCTGTCACAGTCCCCTAACAGGACACGGGGGCTGAGGGGCAGCTGTGGGGGCTGAAAAATAGCAGTGGGGTCTCGCAGAGCAGAGCAGCAGCCCCAAGGATGGAGCAAAGTAGCATGAGGTTAACGCTGCAATGAGGCTCCAAGACACCCGGTGCACCCAGGAGCAACCTGTACAGTAGGAATAACCCCCCTGTATTCTCCACAGTTCCTTCTTCCTCAGTCTGTACTTTGCACTGCCTTTTACGATCTCAGCCAAGTAACACATGAGCTTAATGTAACCCACGCACCCTTTGTACCCAGGGAGTACATCTCAAGACATAATGGGGCACATTTGCAACTCTGTCCCCAGTGTCTTAAAAACGTGACTGACTTTATTGTCAGTGACAGCCATGTGTGCGCTGAGAAACCTCCCCACCCCCAGCCCTGAGTGCTGCGCATGGAAGTTGAAGAGTTCATATTGTTGCAGTCGTTTCTGTTTCTGTGTTGTTTATTTTCTAATGAGCTCTACAGTTGTCTTTCAGCTAGGTAAGTTGGCCTCGTGAGGTGCTAGGGGTCCTCAAAAAGAGGCAGGCAAGACCTCTTCCCTGCAGTCCCACAGGCTGTTTCCACCTCTCTGCAGATATTGAACTTGCATTTCCCATTCCTACTGGTGACAATTGTGTGCCTAAAGCCCTGCACAGAGAATTTGGAGGTTGCCTGTGAGGCTTTTTACTAATCAGCTCTTTCAATCCAGCTAGCTTTGCTTCCCTGGAGGGAGAAGAGTATTTGTCCCCAAATAATGGGGGTACAAAAGTGCTGAGGGGATCTTGGGTTTCAAGGCTTCATTCAGTACATTTCCCTGTTGGTTCCTGGTTGCTGTAAACGAGATGCTTTCTTTGAGTGCTGAAATTGATGAAGCAGGAAAAATCTAGACTTGCTGTCCGTTCATATTTTACATCTATTAATAAGTAATTAATTAAAAAGGAAGATGATGTTCCCATGATGGACATGATATGCAAGTGAAACTATTGGCATTAAAAAGAGATTTGACTGCAGTTGAGGAGTTATTTATATTACAGTAAATCATGTAGGCCCCAGTTGAGATGAGCAATCTATTGTTTTAGACACTGTAGAGACGTGTTGTAGGAGGTGCACCTAACCCCAGCGAGCTCAGAGACTGCAGAGATGAAGTGTGGACGGAGAGACAGCCACAGAGAAATTAAATAATAACTCACCTTGGACACAAAAACAGGGGTTAAACCAAGAAGAGAATGCAGATCCCCTGCCTCCCTGCTCTCTTTTCATTAACTCAAGAGCTAGTCAACTCACAGTTCAGCCATTAGATTTAAATCTGGGTAAAACTGTTGAGTTAAATGATTTATTTGCTGAAAGCTGCTTGCCTCTGATACGGGTTAGCCAAAATTATGCAAAAAAATAAACTGAGAAAAAAATGAAAAGTTTTGGAAAGCCAAAAGGTTTTGTTTTGCTATTTCTGAACAAGGTTTCTGGTTTTGTTTTAAAACTCAGTCAATTTTAATGGAAATGTATCAAACACAAACAAAAAATCTAACTAATTTTATTAAACACGTAGGTGATTTTTGTCCAGTTTTTTGGGTTTTTTTCCCCTTTCATTGTTCTCAGTTTGGTCAGCTAGCCAAATAAATCAGTTATTTGCACGACTGTAATTCTAATTAAAATGTTGGGCCCTGGGGACTTGGGCTATATATTTCAATACAGTACATGTTTATAATAACAAGTACCCTGCCTGGAACTCCATATATAATAACAGCAAGAAGCCCAGTGCTCTGGGGAGATGAGGGCACTGGGGAAGACCCACTGCCTTTTAGCTCTTCATATTTTTAGTGTCAGTCGTAGTTCTGTTTTGGACAGTATTGCTTACAAGATAAAATTTACATTTATATGGGCATCTCACAAATGGGGTTCACTGCAAAGCTGTCACTAGAGGGAAATAATGCAGAAGAAGGAACAAAAGATGTATTCTCAGCAAAGTTGGACATGTGGACAGTTTCAAAGATCCTTGTCACCACAGGAAAAAGGCTGTCTTCTCACTCTGCCACAACCACCCAAAATCCTGAAAACCAAGCCGTTAAGTGCAGGGCTTATTCATAAAATGTTCTGCTATACTTTTATCTATTTCCACTGTTTCTACCTTGCAAAGAGTTTTGTCATTTCTCTGTGATCATTCCTGTCTAGAAGCAGTATCCTCTTACTCCAGTTCAAAACTACAGAGCCCATTTTCCCCAAGAGGGCAACTCTGGTATCAGATATTCCTGATAAGCTTTTTGCTTGTGTAAGTGTTGCCACTCTACTGTAGGTAGCTGGTAGGAACTAAAGGAGTCACTTTAAGTTCATCTGTATATTATTCTTCCTCTACTGATATGATTTAGTGTTTTCTCCATTTACATATGTCTGTGAGCAATAAATCTTTGAAGTCATTCAACCTTACAATACCACGTTAGAGAAGCACCGATAGGACAGGGTGAGATGTTTTCTTCTGAGCATGGTCAGCGTGGTATTCGTTCTGCTCCTCTCTTGCAGAAGAGCCCCATGGCCTGAGCTCTGGTACCCAGGGCACTCTGCCACCCTCTCTGTGTGCCTCTGCCTGTGATTTGGCAGCTGTGATTCTCCTTCCAGGTGATGTTCTCTGTAGTGTGCAGAGCCAATGCCAGTTTTGGCACTGTCCCAGTTGAAGGGCTTGGACGTACATCTCATATGATCTTTATGTAATGAAACAGACTTCTTCCTATGAACCTCTAATGGGTTAGCAGTGAAGGAAAATGCCTATAGGATTGCTAGGCCTTGACTGCCAAGTCCTTGAAGACTAGAACCAGGCTTTCTCATGGAGAATTCTTCAGTATTCACTTCCCTTGACTGAAGAATTGTAACTGTAGAAAACACCACTGCCAGTCTTGCTCTGATAGTCCAGCTGCAGAATGACAACCAAATAGAGAACCATAAATAACATCTAAGAAATGAGACTTGACCAAGCCCTTTCTAACTCCTCACAGGTACTCTTTGATGAGATTAGGTTTATGCACACTTTTGAAAACTTCTTTTGAGATCTCTGAGGGCCTCCTATCACTTTGTCCTTACCTCCAGAAGTCTGGGGCATTGCTGGACAAAGTGAAGTTCTTCTCCAAGCTGCCAGATTTCTTTCTCCATTACCTCACAGCTGCCCCATTTAATACTGTCTGATGGTGAGCAAGGCACTTGAATAGGATGCCAAGAGAGGTGGTAGATGCCCAATCCCTGGAAACATTCAAGATCAGGTTGGAAGGGGCTCTTAGAAAGCTGATCTTGGTGAAGATGTCCCTGCTCATTGCAGGAGCGTTGGACTGGGTGACCTTTAAAGGTCCCCTCCGGCCCAAACTATTCTATGGTTCTTATTCTGTGGTAAGTACCGTGGGATTCAAGATAAGTGAAAATGTCATAGGAAAAAAAGGTAGATAAGATGGGTGGGACTGGAGATTTGACTAGGGGAGCTGAGAGTATGCTGTATTATGTAGGAGGGTGGGCAAACATAATTACTGAGTGCATATAATAGAATCATGCATGTAGGGAGGTGCCTTCGTTAGTCTTTATTTGTTCAGGAGTTCTGCTGTTGGGTTTCAGCAGTCCTAGTACTCAACCCTAATATTCCCATGAGATTACTCGATGCCTGTGATAGTTGCACCCCCAGAAAGAAACATAGGCCCTCCTGCTGTTGTTACCAGTGTCCTGGTGTAGAAAATTGTGCAGAAGTGGATTTTTTACCTCTGGTTCTTGCTGTTTTCTTTGTGTGCCTACTACTACTGTACCAAGTAAAGGTTTGTCTAGACCAGAGCTCGGGGTTACTTATTATCCTCATAATCCATTTCCTTTGCCAACAGCATTGACTTATGTGGCTAAGTCAGAAGGGAACGCTCTCATCACGGGCAGCCTCTTTTCTGTGATCTTCATTAAGCTTTGGACCATTAACTCAAGATGCGTGATTATTTTGTTTGTTTGAACAGCAAGACAAGCAGAGTCTCCTCCGAGTGTTTCTTTCAAGCAAACCAGCATGACTGAAAACTGGGAGCTTGCCAGAAAACGTTACGTGAAATAGTAGTGGCAGGTTCATCTTAGTGTGGGCGGAGAGAGATCAATGTACCCTCTATTTTACTACTTCAAACATGCAGTGTCCATATGCCATAGTGGAGTTGCTTTATGGATGGAGTATAGAGGATACTACTTCATCTACTCCATGCAAACACTGTGTGAGTGCTGTAGAATATATAGTCTCCTGGATATGAGTATCAGCTGTTGTTGCAGTCCAAACACACGGCATCAATATTCAGTATGCTATAGACAGTACTGTTTTCCTCCTTTATATTTAGTGTTAGTACACAGAGCCAAATACTAAAAGGGGAGTGGGTGGGTCACATGATTAAATTAATACCATTAATTATTTAGAAACAATCAAAGGAAATACAAGACATCTGGCTTTAAGCCCAAACAACTCATGGCACTGCTGTTGCCTTGTAACCTCATCAGCTCTTAGTCCAGTCATCTCTCTTCTTTCATTATGAACACAAGAGATGCTCCCCACCACCACCCCCCTACACACACCCCTCTTTCCTGCCTTTTTTCTGGCAGCTTGGAACACAGATCACAAGACTGGACTATCCTGTTGTCTGGGTTTTTGTGTATAAACTCTGATTAGTTCTACAATGAAAAGCCATCTCCCTGCAGCACAATGCTACAGAATAGTGTTCGACTAGCAGAGTGTTACAGCCATAGGTCACATTTTTCTCCTCTTCTCAATATCAGGAATTAGCTGCTTTAGGAGGGACAAACACTAGTGCTGGAAGTCATTAAACACACGTGTTACAGTAGGCTGTGTACAATATACAGTGAGAGATGGTTCCTACTCTGAAGCGTGGAGAGTCTACGCAAGCAGAAAAGCTGGAGGAGAAGTAACATCATGGAGGATAGATGTGCCATGCCTGTGATTTTGCAAGAGGGCTGTGACGTACCCAGTCCACTGACCTTAGTATTTGCCTTCACCTGGCTGAGGTCAGCAACCCTATCCTTTGTAACCATGGCCAAATGTTTTCTACTGGAATGATTTTTCAGTGAAAACTCTTTTCCTTGAAATGAAAATTTTCTTGGAGAACACAGGTTTTACCCAAGAAAATTAAAAATAAGTGTTTCCCAACTGCTAGATCTAGAAGACTGCTCTTTTTTTTTTTCTCCCCTCGTTTTCCTTGGCAGTTGATGGAAATTTTCTATTTTGATTACCTGAGAGGTGTATTTTTGTGTAAACACCTCATGGGGAAAAAAGACCCACTTGGCGGTTTTGTTTGGGTTGGGTTTTCTTCTTCCATCTCAGGGATAGAGTGTTTTGGGGCCCATTTCCCTCAAGTGATTGTATCTTCATGATAAGATAGTTCTATTTTCTCTTCAGCTCAATCTTTCATAGTACAGATAATTGAATACATTGTAATCATGTGGTTCTCATCTCCTGTAGGCAAATTAGTATATACAACTTCCTGACATGGTCTTACAGTTATCGGGGCAAAACAATGTTCCTGCTGATCATTAGGATTCCAGTTTTCTGTGCGCTGGTGAATGTGGACCCATTTTGATTACTAGCAGATGTATTGAAGTCATTCTCATTATGTCTACGTCTGTAGGGAAGCACTGACTTTCATTTTCTTGCTTTAATCCGAAAAGCGTAGGTTCACTGACTGTTCTCTTAATGGTTACTGAGAGTTGCTTTGAAGAACTCTTATTTTATGAGAAGGCATTGAGAATTCTGTCACTGTAAATATCTCTAGACAGTCTTTACCTACTCTTGACTACTATTTTGAAGATGCTTGTTCCCAATTATCTGTGAAAAAGCATCGAACTATGCTTTCTTGGTTCTGTAAAGCTTACTTTAGACTACTGCTCTCTATTATTTGTAGTATTCCATAGCCTACACTTGTCCTCAGGGAACGGTGGCATCAGTTGAACATATTGGGTGTGATTTTTCAAAGTATGCAGTTACCCTCATTCGGTTCCTTCTGTATGCAGTGTGTGTTAACACTACCTTCAACAAAGGCAGAGTTAGGCCTATGCAGAAGACTTTAAAAACCAAAAAATGAAACCCACCTCTTGCACCCTGGGCTATTTGCAGGCAAGAACATATGTTGTGAGTGCTTCTGCTGCTTTGAAGGGTGTTTGTTAAAGGGGCTTAGGCTGCTGTCTGAGTAATGGAGTAGTTAATTTTGGTGCTATGATAGGTTTGTTTCTTTAATGTTGTCCCTTTAAGATTATCAGATGTTTTCAAAGTATTTTATCTCTTGGAACTAAATGTAAAAAAAATCCTCTGTGTCCAATAAAATAAAAAGTAATAATAATAATAATAATAATTTAAAAAAAATACAAAACCAAAAAAGTAAACCCACAACCAACCTCTTAGATGAAGCTGTTCCAAGGTTTTGTTTATTTGTTTCCTTATGGCTAAAGCCAGTACTTTTTATTTGGTTTTCCTCAGATGTAGTCATTAGGTATGGGTTTTTGTTTGTGTAAAACTTAGAATTTTATTTTGCTTTTTCTTCTCTCCCTTTACTTTTGCCTTTGCTGACATCTGCATCACATGTTGATGTGAAGAGCAGCAGCGGTTGGCAGTTTTCCTCAGCTTTGCAAGAGAGAGAGAGATTTGGTTGGAATGAAACCTTGCTCTCCGTACAGCCTGCTTGAGATGCAGCACTGAAAGGTATAATCTCATTTTCTGTCTTGAAACCAGAGATGAAAACCACAAACAGGTAGAAATCTCGGTGCCAAACCACCTGTTGAGTCACAGCCGAAAAGCCCTTGGCAATACTTTTCTCACTGTATCCAGTTGGAACAGTTACATGGCTGATTCCCACAGTATCTGTCTGTACCTGCGAGTTTGGTAAAGAAGCTAATTCATTTGAGAAGATTTGGCTTGAAAATTTAGGTAAAGCTAGCATGGAAAATAATCTTCTGATATTAGGCTTGCTTTTTGCCTAGAGCAGCCTACATCACTCTTATGACTCGGTTCAGCATTGAAAATACCAATCCTGAAGTCACACGCTATACATTGTAGAGAAAAATGAGATTTGTTGAAAAAGCTTTGTGTGGAAAGTCCAGATCTGCAATAGCATGATATCCTGGAAGTTAGAATTGAAGTGACTGGATGAAACTGTGAAGATGAAGGTTGTTAGTAATGTAGTAGCATCAATACTTCATCTTTTGAGAGTATTACAGTTCAGAAAATCACTTGAAATCAAGTTAAAATGCTATCCTTGAACTGCTACACATATGCTCCCTGTGACATATGCATTACAGAAACAGCCACTGTGTGTTAATATGGCATTAAAATTTTGGACTCCACCCACAAAAATTAATAACAATCTTGAAATAAGAGTGATGTAGGATGCTGACACATTTAAGCCCATATGTTCCTGGACTTGTGTCCTCCAGTGCATGAGAGAACCAGAAATCCCAGATACTCTAATTTTTCTTATTTCCTGTAAAGCCATGCTGGGAAAGTAGGAAAATGTAAGTGATGGCAGGCTGGCAGGCTTTGGACTGTGAATAGTAGAGCCATGTTTTATATTTTTATGAGCTCTTATCTTTTCTATTCTGTTAGTGGTACTAGTTGACATCCATGGGTTTGTAGAAGCATAATTTAGAACAGATTTGGGCCACACTATTTATATTCATGCAGATTGCTTCATGTTTGTGAAACAATTATTTCCTGTGGATCTGTAGCATTGTCCAGTGTTGTGAAATGCTTTCATATGTATATATGACTGGTGGAAACATGAAGCGTGTTTTGAAGCAACATGACAAAGAACAGTAAAAGCTGCACAGTAACTGAGCTATACTTGGCTGTCCATATAATGTCCAATTAATGTGGTTACTGTGCTCTGAAGCCTTTCCAAGGCTGAATAAGACATGCTGTGGCCTTGTAAAAGACGCAGTTTTTCCCTGAATTTTCTAAAGATTTCCGTTACAGATGCTACAATGACATGAGGACACTGTAATCTGTGTCTTTAGTGGCAGTAACAATGCAGGGTGTGAAGTATATCCCCAAAATCTGAAGGTGTGAATTCTAACCCATTAGCAAGCTGTGTGTGAGAGTACTATACAGTAAAACCTAATTCTGTGCTGAAGAGGAACACTGTGAACACCCAGAGTAAAATAGAAGATGTTCTGTTCTCTACTGCACTATCTTGAGCCAAACTTGGGATCTAAAAGCCAAGCGAGGTTCTTTCATCACCAGTCATAAAGATGCTGTAAGTCAGATTGTCCCCTTAGGCTATATTTTGACAATGTAGTAAATTGAGCTTTGGGAACTTTCTACCAGATCGAGAACTCTGTCACCTCAAAATGCAAAGCACGGATCCATTATAAATTCTCTGATGCAGTTTTTTAAATATATTTTGATGTGTTGACTTTTACCAGCAAGCTCCATGCCTTATCTGATACCTTTTGTTCCCTGCTGTTAATGTTAACACATACAAGGCTGGCAGAAATGTGATCTTGTGCCCTCCCATGATCCAGGTGAAATCTGTACTGTGGAGTTATCTGTTAGTACAGTCTGTTAAAGTTTCAATGATCGTGCACCATCAACTCAGTTACAACCCTGCATTTTGTTGTCTTCATTTTCTTCCCTTAGTACTGGGAGGTGGCACAGACATCAGAAAGTACAAAATTTGTTCTGTGTTACAAGTGGGATCAGAGACTGTCTTGGATTTTGTGCATGTGTGTCAATACTTTCAATTTGGTGAACTGTGTTGAAAAGAGTGAAAAAAGCTAAGTCATGTTTCTTGCACTGAATGAAGACAGGGTGCTACAGGAAAAGTATGTGGGCAAATTCATTTTTGCCTAAACTCTAGGGAGGCTAATGAAGAGGCAAACCTTCAGAATTTTGATTTGAGAATGAATTTGGCCCGTATGAAAATGTGTCTAGAATTCTTATTGTTTTATTCTGCCTTCCTCTCCTTTGCTTTTCTGGTTTGTGTGATGAATGTGTCATGTCCACATTTTGTGACTGGAGCTTTGTGTTTAAAAGCCACATTGGCACAATGAATGTCTTTACTAAATTATATTTCAGAATTTTTCCAGGGAGTTTATAGTTTGGAAAGACAGAGTTTCTGCAAAATCCTCAATTTCCGAAATGTTTTGTACTTGAATGTAAACGGTTTCCTTGACCTTGGTGGGCCAAGATGATTTTCAATCTGATGATTTTGGTCTCTGAAAAGAAGAATAGGGGAAGGGGAGGGAATAACTTTATAGTGAGGTTGTTGATACTGCTGTGTTTGAAACTTATTGTTTCCTGGAGTCTTGAGAAGTTTTCAATTTGTTTTCCTTCCCTCTCTGACCTAATTAATTTTCAGGGATATCTCCAGGGATGTAATTTGTAAGACAAATGAATTACACTAAAAGTTGCTGTCTTGGTATAACCCCCCTTGTTTATGGTAAATTTAATATGTTTCTATATTCTTTCTATCTATAAATAGTGATCTACCAGTGATGGTCTGTTTTCTTTATTTTTCACAAAATTTTGGGTCCACAGTAACTTATTGTCGGTATTAAAAATACTAAAAAAATTAAATTAAAAAGGAGAAATATTACTGTAATTCATCTGTGGCTAGCAAAAACCTTCGGAAATGGCACTAACTTAGATGCAACCCTCTTTGCTTTGACTTTTTTTGTCTTTAAAAATAGATTTATGTAGAAAAGAGGTAATTAATAACTACTATACAAGTCTACTCACCAGTTTTCAGCTTACTGTAAGATTGAAACATTCACCCTCAAGAAAGGAGTTTTAGGAAGGAAAAGCACATACTGCTTTCATTGCTCTGTTCAAGACTGTCCCAGCTGCAGTGTTTTTATTAGTGAAGCTGTTTAACCTTTTGAAGCCCATGAATCTTTGTACTGTCTTTTCAGGCAACCTCTTTTTAATATCCATGCAACCTACTGACTTCAGTAAGATAATACACACATTAAAACATTTACCTTGGGCTTCCAAGGCTGTGCATTCTTTTCTGAAGGATTAAGGAGACACAAGGGATAATTGCTGCTTCTGGTAGAAGCAGTGGGAGTTTTGAGAGGAGGAACAAGTTTGCTGTAAATTCAGGCCAAAATACAAGTTTGGAATTTATTTGGATTCCAAAATTTTCCAGTAGCATTGCAGCTAGGTCCTTATTCCTGAGGCTGGATACTGACACTGACTTTCCTTTTCCATAAAGAATGAAATGCAGAAAATAGCTGAAATGGGGATAAGACAAAGTGCATCTTTCCCCATTTTTGGTTTTGTTTTGATTAGATGGAATAATCCAAGGAAGAGAACTTCTGTTGTAAAAACGTGCTAAACATAGCAAAACATCCCAACATTAGTTCAGCAGGATCTCCAAGCCAGGGTTTAAAGCTGAGCTTGTGCTCCGGTGCTGCACTGACATGGAGCGCCTGGGCCCTGGCATGGACCTTTTGACCTGAGCATGGCTGGGTCCCAGCGTGTCACTCACACCCTGAGCAGGATTTGGGGAGGATCTTTTGGTAACTGAGAGGCACTGCTGAGCTGGGAAGTTTGCCTCAGGAGGTGATAGCAGGGAAAGGGTGTTGTTCAGGGAGTTTATTTTGAAACACTGGATGCACTTTTTTTAGTTTTCTATTTCCATCCTGTGTTCCCGGCTTTTCTAAAGGAATCCTAAGTAATTTCAAAACTAAATTACTTCACTAGCAGTTTTGTGGCCCTCCTGAATATAACAAAGCCTGACACTCTCTCTGTCTCACTTTTTCTTGGGGTGCTTAACAGTCTTACGGCATTTTAAAAATCTTCCTTCTGCATCCAGACAGCATATTTCTTTAGTTAAAGATAAGGTTCAGAGGCAAATATAAAATAGTTATTTATTTTAGGTCTGCACTAACTGAGGCGCTTTTTTTTGCCTTTTTTTTTTTTTTTTTGAGATGATAAGTTATTTTGCTTTCTTTAGACAGATTATAGAGAACACAGTGCTATCCTACAGTCCCCAGCTTCAGTTTTAAAATGGATCAAGTTTAGGTTCTGACATAATTGGCAGAGTACCATCATTTTTCTACCCCTCCCTCAATCTGGGCCATAATTGTGGATATCCTGTGGACTGCAGCCCAGAGACTGCCAGTACTGGGAGCATACGGAAGGGAAGAGATGATGGCAATAGCTTTGTAGCTTGACCTGACATTTGCATTGTTTCTCAGCCGCTAAGTGTGATGAGGGGAGCAGAGGGTTTGGCATGAACTGCAAGAAATTGGCCACGATTTGGAGGAGAAATATCACCTACCTGGCTCAGATGTTATTAATAGGTGCTGTTTGCACACTGAAAAAAAAATACAACGAAGGGGTATTTTAAATAAAGAGAAAGAAAGCAAATAGATAGAAAGTCATACTCTAGGCAATTCCACTGCTTGCAATGAAGTTGCACTGGGGATAGATATTGACCCTATAAAATCCCTGGGTCACAGACAGCCTTATGACAGATCCTGATAGCTTTGTGAAGACAGATTATGTCAAGCCCTCAAATTTGGAAACATAGCAATTCCTCTGTAGTAAGATTGCAAATGAACACCCATTTGGAGATTGCCAACATTATCACAGTTTGTCAGGGTGATCTCACAGCCCACAAAGCGCCGTAAGAGATTGCTTTACAAGTTCTGAAAGATTAGAGCGTTGAAGTATTTGACACCAAATGATGCTTTGATGCCTGGCTTTGTCAGTCAGCCAGACAAATAAATAATATCCAGTGTTTTTATTAGTGCAAAGCATAACAGGTAGTGGAAATGTATGGAGAAACGCTTTCTTGTCACAGCTACACGGAGCACAGAAATGCAGCCTAAAAGAAAATGGGATGTGTTAATGCCAAATCCTTCCAACAGGCAGTTGTGTATCTGTGTGGGTCAGTAACTGCAGTGCAGAACTTATTGCAATTTCAGCAGGTAGTAGTTTAAAGCATTAGAATTATTGCAATGAAACAGCAGAAATAATTTGGCAGCTTTGGATTTTGGTCATCTACTGAAGCATGAAAACATACAATCTGGTAAAATAAGGACGGAGTGTTGACTGGCGAGGAGGAAAGGGCCTGGGCTGCAGAAACCGTGGGTTCCTCTCATGGATTGTGAGAGAAAGCGATGCAGGTGTACACTTAGGAAGTGGCATGAAATTAAACAGTAGAAGAGTATAAAATCCAATGTTTTTTCATGGTCTGGAATTGTGGAAAAGCTTTTGGGTAATGTGGCATGCTCAGATTTTTATTGAGTTTCAGGTCTCTTAAAACTTCAGATGTCAATGTGAGGATAGTCTACAAGCACGAAATTGGTGTTTGGGATTTTCTATAACCACTGAACTTCACAGGGTGCCCTTAGTCTGAAAACCATTTGTGGAGTCTCAGAGGAAAGCCATTCACACTGCTAAAGAGTTCCAAACAAGGCAAATTTGTTAATCTTTGTGCTTTGAGACAACATAATGGTATATTTTTGCATATACCGGCGTTCCACCAAAGATCAGCCCTGGATCTGATTTACGTCAATTTCCAGCCTCTAAACTTTGCGGAATAGAAGATCTAAGATGCACATTTGTTGCATTCCTTCATTCTTACAGAGCCATTAAGTTGTAGAAACATCAGATCCGCTACAAACTTCTGAATCTCTGATCCACCTGTTGTTAGAAGAGCATCATCTGCAACTCTTTCCTACCTGGAAAGCAAGTGATAATTTGTCCTTGACCCTGGAGAGCTTTTGCCCCTGTTTCTCCATCCTTACGGGCAGCAGAGTACTCCTGAGTATCCAAGCTTTAGTTAATAATCGCTTATGCAAACCTGGAGAAGCTTGTATGAAAGACCTTGTGTAAGGGCATAGAATTGCTATGACTATTATTAACTGAATTCCTAAACCTAGACAATGTATTTGCACATGTAAGTAATTATGATGCACTTCAAGGCATTCTGTTTATAATGCTTTGTAATGCTTTGCTCTCCATTTCCTACAAATCAAATTACTCAGGGATAGATTTGATTTCCACATCATTTTGAAAATATTTTCTTTTTCTTTTTTTAATTTCCTTTGTATTAATTTTTTTCAAAGTTCAAAACACAACCAACTGTGACTAAATGCATAAACCCAAACAAAAACCCCCTAAAGTATAACAAAATTAAAGACAGTCTAAGATGATATGCAGCAAACAATGTAAATCATACCTAACAAACATGGTTGTAATAATATACCTTATCCATGTCTGATCCACTAATAACAAATACTTATTCAGAGAACAAATAGCTCATTCTTTTTCTTAGAGAGAGAGAGAGAGGCAAGACCCAAATTCAAATTATACCTTACAGTCTAAACAAATATGAAAAACCTGCCAAATCTTCTTATAGAAATCCCAACAATCTTGTGTTTTCTTGGTATCTTTTGGGAATGAGGAGATTGGGAGGAGGGGAAAGAAAGGCCAGCTTTTACTGGAAATGTGTGTTCTGATCTTGTAGCTTTTCCCTGAGAAGTCTTTGCTGCCTTCTGTCGAAAGGTTTCTGTTGTCAGTACTGGATCCAAACCAAAACCTGAAAGCACAGCTTAGGATTGTTTTTAATAATTAGGGATTTTTCTCCTGCCTTGTAAGACATTTCTTCAGAGTGTTGAGGAGCATTGAGTTGACAAAGCATATTACAAGTGATAACTCTGGTCAGTTTATGAAGGTTGTTACAGGGATAAAGACCGTTATTAGAAATTAATGAATGCTTTCCTTTCTCCTTCATGTCAAAATAGGTTTTTGACATCCTCACATTTCCTTTCGGGTTAAATAAACTATTACTCTTTGCTTAGCAGAATAGCATTATTCTCCCTGTCCTACACTGTGGGTAGGGCATCTTCTCTAGGCCCCCTCACCCTTCCCTCCCCTTCATGGAGTTAGTCCAGCTCAGTCTAGTTCTGAACCATGAATTGCCATCAGTGTGGTTGTTGGAACAACTACTTTCCAAAGCAGGAAAAGGAAGATGTTTGGGTATCTTGCAAGCTGTGGCACACCTTAGATGCCACACAGTGAATGTTTGTCATTTGTGGCCAGGTCCTGATTCAGCTGACTGCAGTGCCAGCTTTGCCACTTGTCCCTGTCAGTGTGCGAGGAGTTCTGGCCTCACTGCCTGCTGGTGAGAACTCCTGTCTAATGGCACTTAGAGAAACTGAGAAGTATTTGCCCTTTCACACTGGAGACCTCAGCGTAGAAAGCAGCTGTCTGTCTCATGTCTCTTCTGTTGCCCTTGTTGTGCCCTCTGCTCCTCACTCCTCCTCTGTGGGCTGTGGTCCTTGTGGGGAGAAGAAACTCAGTCCTCTGCCTGTCTGTGCTGGTGAAACCGCTGCCTTGCAGGGGCTCTGTGCTAGGAGGTGTACAGGGACAAAGGACAGGGTGCTTCTTTTGATCTTGCCTTGAGGCCTCTTGTCATTCAGCAATGCCCTCAACTCCTTGCCTGCTCCTCTCCCACTGTCCCCACATGTCTTTTTAGCTGCTGGTCTACCCAAAATGCCCAGAGTGGTCGCGCAGGATGAAGGCAGCGGCAAAGGATGGAGGAGACCAGGGTTGGCCAGGCAAAGAGCACTGCTTCAGTGGCTGTGTGAAGGAGAGCAGTGGTGTGCTCAGTCATACTGCTACTGCTGGCAGTGGGCTGTGCCCCTTCCCCAGCCTTGCACACAGTCCTACACAGCTACCTGTGATATATATATACGTCAGGATCGAGCAGCCCAGCAATGATCAATGCCAGAAGGACCCCAGTGGCTGGGTTGTGTTTGAAACTTGAGGGTTTTTTCCATACATATTTTCAATATCTGTATAAATACCTGAATCATCTTGGAATCTGCTATTCTCCTTGCCTGCGAGGTTATGGTCAGGAATTTTGCAGTTTCCAAGGATTACTTCTTGTCACTGTTGTTACTTGAAGTTTAAAAGGCACCACTGGCTGAGTCCAGGCTGCCTCTTGCAAAGACCCACTGCCTAGTATATACAAATAACATGTGTACACCATGAAAACAAACGGGAGGTGAGTAGAATGACTAGAGTGATGTAAGGTAAGGAATCACTTTTAGAGCTTAGCTATTGTATTTTGCCTCATGAACTTCAGTTTAAAATCTGTTGACAACAATTTGCATTTAAAACCAAAGCCATAGAAATTTCTCAACGTCATAGCTGAGAAATATGCCTTATAAGTGTGAGCCAAGCATAGCTGGTACAGTATCATGTTCCAGTGTGAGAGATACCAGATTACTGCCACTTACGTTGTTTTCTTTTTTTATCGAGGAATACTCTATTCCACAGTCATGATTTCGAGTGAAGATACTTTCCTTCCAGGACAAAAAATGAACCTTATTAGGTGGAGTGTAAAATGTAAAAGCAAAATGGCTGTGCCAGCTGCAAAACCAGATATCCCACTTTCAGATACAGACCAATCCCCTAGCAATGGACAAACAGCATTCACTCCTTTCTGAGTACCAGGGAGAAAATCTTAATGCACTTTGTGCGTATTCTCTTTGAGATTCTTATTAAATGTCAGATACCAGGCCGTTTCCCCCTATGCATCTGTATAAAGTCCTGTCAGGGGAAAGAACGATTAGGGAAAAGGGAGAATGTTTATAGCACATGTTCTGAGGGGCTGTGTAGGGTAAATTGACTTCTGTTATAGATGGACTAAGGAAGGAAATGGGGTAACAGGAGGGAGAAAAAAAAAGAGAAATTCATGTGTAGGCAGAACTTCAAAGGTGAGAATTAGATTATATTATTTCTTTTCATAGTAAAGTTGTCTGCTTTATGAAGCAATGTCTTAGGTATTTAGCCTGTAATGTTTTCATAAGAATGCATTTGCATTTCCAAAGAGTCAAAGAGCCCTGGACATGGTTTAGGCATTGGAGAGAATGTATATCAGTTACATCTGAGTAACTGCTCTTTTTATTACAATGAAAATTAAATTTATGGTACTGGTGTCGTTCTTTGATTGAGAGATGTGAAGCTGTAGAATTAAGCTTACAGTGCCTGCCATTTAATTGGGCTCTCCTTTAGTCAACTTGGACAAACCATCAGAGAGAATTGGGCTTCTGAATTTAACTCTGTAACCTCTTGTTTCTAGCATTGCAGCACATCACTGCACTGCCCTGTAGCCCAAGAAGTGCTCAAAGTAAGGTTCAGAACTTGAACTGGTGGTGTGCTGGTCCAGAGCTGCACTCTGACACCTTCAGTTAATCTTTCCAGATCAGGATAGTAATTTAAATGTCTCTGTTGAGATCTAGTCTCTTTTCCTGTGTTTGCATATCTCTCAACCTGTCCATGATTATAGGTGTTTAAATGGGTTTAGATTTTAACCTTGTTGGTTTGTTGCTTTAAAATTTGCACTCATTTAGTCAGCGTGGAGATGATGTCTCTACTAGAGGCCCACATGGGTTTTTCCCTTGTGTCTGCATTTTGAATTCTCACCAGCAAGAGGTTGCATGCATAAGATTTGTTCAAGGAGGCTGCATTCATTTACAGGAGACATGTCTCCTGTTGAACTGTGATAACATGGACTAGATAAGGTTGCCTTTATTCTGCAAGAGCTTAATTCTGTTACTACCTACTGACAGAACATCAGTGGTGTAGTCCATGTAAGTAGAAAGCGTTTGCTTGCGTGTTGGAAGACTGTGGTGAGACCTTAAGATGCAAGGCCTCCTCTAAGGCACAGCCCAACTAGTGCATTGTCCCCAGAGGGTGGCAATAGCAGATGTTTGTGAATGGCAAGACCAAGCCTGCAATATGATCAGCAAAATAATTCTCAGCAGAAATTTCACTTCATTGTGCTAAAAGGAAGTGAAGCACCATTTATTGATATGGCTGAAGAGTTTTACACTCTGTTGTGTTACGGATAGAGAAGAATAGTAAAGCAGTCTATTTGGCATGTTATCTCTGCAGCCACCAATTATAGGGAATTCAGTCATGCACAATGCCTTCACACCAGGGAAAGTAAACTTCTGTGGTACGTAGCATAGTCATCAAACCCTCTGCATGCACATCTAATCTGTGCAGCCATTTCCAGGGTTATGGTCTAGTATGAATACAGGTATATATTACTGCTTCCCATAATCCTGCCAGTGGACAGCAAAAAGAGACATACAAAGTCTTCGGAAGGCATGAAAACAAACATGCACAGGTTCTTCATCTCTCTGTGCAGTCACCATCAAAAGTACAAATATGATGATGCATCATATGTCAGGGGATAAAAACCTGACTACACCCCATGCAGCCATCACACCTTGAAAACAGACATAAAATGTTAAGTCAGTATGAATACACAGCTCCTAACAGCCTAATAGAATAGATCACACCACAGCCAGGTACATCTGTTCTCAGCACTAACCATTATCATTAGCTTAAAACACTTAAAATCACTGAGCTTCCTCAGGTCTGGGGACAGATTATAGCAAGAAGAATCTGCTAAATAGATTTAGCAATGTAGCAAGCAGGGACCTTGACTACATTAAAACAATACATTTTGCATCTCAAAGGCTGTAGGCTATTTTCAGAGGAACAGTCCGAATGAAGAATGACACTAACACTGGATAGCAATTTCTTTATCACTGTTTAAATACGGAGCTTGAAACCCTTGGACAAACAATTGTGCCAAACTGGAAAACAATTTCTCTGTGAAAAATCGGGCTTGCCTTGTATGGCAAGTCATCAACCATCCTGTGTTCTCGTCAGATTTCTGCATGGGATGCAAAGACCTGACTGTGACTGGACTTTGGACTGTGTGACTGACAAAAGAAGAATCAAATCTCTCTTATGTAGGAAAAGAAATAGAAAAATGGCATACTTCTCCTTGTCTCTTAGTGTTCACATGCTGGTATCTGATTGCTGTGAAATGTGAGATTCAGGTTCTTGCAGAGACTGTCAGGTCACGAAAGCTTCTGAGGAGGTTTCAAAAGCAAACAAAAAAGCAGTTTCATATACATGCAGCAGTGACTACTAAGGTGGTACCCTGCTTCTTGTTTAAGACCTGCTCTGAAGGAACTGATGAGGAAGGTATGTGACTGGTTCAGCACTTGATTCTTAAAAGAAGCGGAAGTGGCGATAGGGCATTTTGACCATGATAGAAATAAATGCATGAAATACTATTTTCAATGATGAAAAATGTATGAAAGATAGAAAAAAGGCTGTATGTTTTATATGTTAGCTAAGAACAGGTCCAGGGAAAAAGATGAAGGTTTAGCCTGTACTCTCATCCTTCTTGTCAGGAAATTCTTTTAACTTTTTGAATGACCACAAAGGACAAATACCTTTGGCAGAACCTCAGTGTGTGGTTCCATATATCTTCACCCAGACTCAGAGTTCTTCAAGAATACTCCAGCTCTTAAAAGAAAAAGCAATAGAAGGTAGGCATGGAACGCCATCCTGTCGTTTAATCAAATTCACTCTTTTTGGTATCTTCAAAAGAGAGCTGAGATCCCATCTTCTACAGTATCATCTTTTCCATTTCTCCCTCCATTTTGTCTTTTGCCTCAAATTTCTGAGGCATTAAAGCCGACAGGAGATCTGTTTCCCCACAGCTGAGCAGGCTGGTGCCAGCATGGGAACCTCCTTCACCATTCTGATAAGGTGAAATGTCTTTGTTGTTCTCCACTTTCACCTGCAGTTTGTTTTTCCTGTGTCTGAAAGGCCACATAACCTCCTCTTACAAGGTCCTGAGAATGCATCCTGGGGGCAGAATCCTTGCCTTGAGAGTACCCACTCAACTTGCACAAAGTGTACTGAGGTCCTCTCAGAAAACTGCTGTCAACCGCTGTGCTTCTCTGGCACAGTCTCTCCATGCTAAAGGACAATCTATAATTTTCTTGGGAGTCAGTCTGAACCCGTGCAGTTAATTCCCTGAGGGCCTGGTGGTTAGTGCATACCTTACTGAGCCCTGCTTCCTATGGGGAGGGTATTTTTTTCACTATGTCTTCTTAAATAGAAACACAGACCATCAGGCACATAAAAAAAGCCCGTACCAAAACAGGAAAACATATTGCACCCACTTCAGCCTTTGGAGAAAGGAAGGAGTAATTCGTGGTGGGTATGTTGGATGGCATACTCAAAGCAATATCCGAGTGATGCTCTGGTAGCATGGCAATGGTCAGGGAATCAGAACCTGAGTAGGATAGGTGAATGCCATGGACGCTGGCAGGTGGAAAGGACAGCTTATGACAAGAAATAACCCATGATATATGCCTGTTCATTCAGCCTCAGAACAGGGATAGGTGGGATATAATGTTTTTAAGAAAAAAACAACTAATAAAGTTGCCAAGAACAGATATTTTATAATCTGTGCTAAATCTCTGCTGGAAAACATGAACAGCAATGAAACTGAGAAGACACTAAAAGAAATTCGGGGCAAAGTGCCAGACGCCCAGACGGAAGCAGAATGTGGACCAAAAAGCTTGCGACAATTGGGTAATTATGGTTTATGAATTTCAGCTTTAATCTGTAGTTCAGTGAGTCCTGATTAAATATCTGTTAAACACAATTAAAGTTTGTTTTTGTATTTCACCGTCTTGATCAGAATAATTAGAGACTGCGTGTTTCATGTCAAAAGTAGCAAGAGGAATTTTAGTGAATGAACATCGTTTTTAAAAGCCATTTGTAGCACCAGCTGTTGGCATTATTTTATATTTTAGTGTTATCAGCATAAAGATGGGTCCTCTCAATGCTGAATGCTTTCCAGCGGGGCTAAGATTCTGGGAAAGGCGTGATACAGTAGGAACTGTGCAGGGCCATGGGGCTGGGCAGGGAGCCCCGTGTGGGACTCTCCAGCTACAACGCTGAGACTGTGCGCTTTGGCGGCGGAGGGTGAGAAGTGCTGTGAGTGGGTCATGTAGCGCCCAGCCTGCGCTTTTGTGCCAAAGATGTTTTAGATAGCAAGTGTGATGAGTGATAGGAAGGATCATTGGAAAGGGCACGTATCTGATGAGCTGCATTTGGATTCTCTCATCGCAGTGTCTTACCAGAAGCTCCGGGTGTCCCCAGGGTTAGGTGTTAGAGTGTTAGCCCAGAATGATTATTGTGGTGGCGTTACGACTGCTCTTGGGAAGGAACCCTTAAACTGTGCTGGTGGTGCCTTAGCAAGGGCAACAGGCTGCAGTGATGGCCCTATGCAGTTACTGAAAAGGATGGGCATGCCCATGCCAGCTGCTGCGAGGACTACATGTGTTCATCAGAAGCAGTTTTATTTAAGTGAGGAGAGGGAATAAAGTCTTCTAAGTTGTTCCCCTAAAGAATAGGAAATAAGCAGTGGAGGAAAAGCAGGATAATTTTAAATAAAGGAAAGGCACACTGAGTTACAGCTTCCATGGATGGAGCTGTGTTTTTTTCAAGAACCTGAAATGTATCTGAATGTCACCTGAATGTAGTGAGGGTGTATAAATAAATCTGGGGATGTGGGGGGGAGTGTGCACACATGTATGGCTGACCTGGTTTTAGCCTTCATCTGTCTCTTTATACCAGCAAAAATGAATCTTCAGTCGCATTTGCTGGTGCCTGAGGAGGGGGAATAAATCTCAAATATCGTAAGCTAAAAATTGAAAATACCAACTAAAGAGACTTGAAAGGCAGCGTCCGTTTCTCCTTTTGAGAATGTGTTTTGCTGCTCTGTATTTAGTTTACTTCAAATTATATAGTTTCTTTGGCCTTTTCAGCTTCAGCATCTTTGCTGAGTGTCAAAGGAAGGGGAAATGCAAGTGTCCTGTGTGGGGGAGAAAGTCTCCAAGCACAGGACTGAGACCACAGCCTACTGAGTAGTCATCCATTAGTAACAGCTCTCAGTCACCAGTGGCCTTGTGGAAGGTCTATGTGGCTCATTATCATCCTGGAGAATCACTTCATTTGCTGACAGCTTAATGATTCAGTGAGAGAGTTGTTCAGTAAGCATAACTCAAGACTCAAGAAAGGTATTAGCTTATCTATAGTTCTGGGGTTTTTTTTTCAAACACTGGTCATATTTTTTGTGTTGTCTTACCTACTTTCCCAGCTAAGAGAGGGAAAATAGTGTCAGAGAAAACAGAACTTCTAAATTAGCCTTCCAATAAAACTATAGATCTATTAATTCCTAAGTGAAATCAAGGTTAATGGTGAAAGAGTTGAACAGAACTTAAAAATCAAAGATACTTTGGAAGACAACATCAAAGGCATATCAAAATATGGTGGTCTTTTTATAAGCTGCAAGCCCTGAAGAAATGGTGCCCCTAATAGAGCTGAGGGAGAAAGGATCAAAGTGATGATCACATGAGTCTTTAAAGTAAAGAGAATATGTGGAATGAATCTATGAAGAGACAGGTTTTGGATGAAACTTGCATAGCACTGGGATCATTCTTGCGTAGCACTGGGATCATTTATCACGTCTTGAAGCCCGGGTACAGTACAAATGACCAGATTTCACCAGGGAAGGAGGGAAGGGATAGTCGATTCAGAATAGGAAAACGAAGACCAAATGTCTATCTGTGGAATAGCAATATCGATGTTTAAATGTGATCTAGATATATATATATATACATATAAACAAATACATTTTTAAAGTATATTTTATGGATTTTAGCCATGCCCACTTTCTTCAGGAGGAATTTATTCTGCTGAAGCAAAAGACATTGGGGGTATTTGGTTGAGTGTATGATTTTTTATCTTCATCAAGTTACAAGGAGGAAAAATGGAGTTAGAGCTTTTCTGTTATCTTCTGTTGCATTTCTGAATTACTCTGGTTTTCCCTTGGAACCAGCTGCTTAAGTATATCTCATCAAATGGCTGAGCTTGTCCAAATCCACTACCCTTATGTCTGAGATTAAAAAAAAAAACAGGGCAGTGTGTAGGCCTTAATACGAGTTGCTTTATATGGGGGTGGGGATGGAAATACTGATTTATAATTCAATGTGTGTAGGCCTTTCACAAAGTGTATGCAAGCCCAGTGGAAAAAAAAAGGAACTATTTCTTCTTTTGGCAAAGGTGTACATAGTTCTTCCACAGAGTTTTATACTATGCCTGAGGGTCATTTCTCTTTTAAAGAAGCACTGACAGCTGTGATGAATGGCATTACCTGGGAAGAGGGAATATCTAGATGTTTAAACAGATAGAGTTTCTTCTTATAGAAGAGTAAACATTAGGTCACAAATCTGACTGTTCTGCTTTCATGGACAATCAGGATCAGTTCTACGCTACTTAAATGTGAACTGGAAAGGCTTAAGTATGGCTGCATGCTGACATTAACAGAGGAGGGTAGTTTATAACCTGTGTATGTTGTCACAGCTATCCTTTTACATGAAGTCATGGATGAATGCCATGTGCCCATGTTGAGTTGCCTCCTTGTCAGCAGGCAAGATTGCCCGTCCATCACTATTATCTACAACGAGGCTCATTACCTGCCAGCCAGTAAACATCTCACTCTTACCATCTGCAGTGAATTACAAAGTGACTGGAAGAATCAGGATCAGTTTGCCTTGCAAAATGATTGTCAAATTCATTTTCATCTTTGGAGGCCCTTTGGAAATGGGAAAGATGGTGACTGGGATGGGAAAAAGGATGATGTCCATTACCCTGAGCCGTACAAGCTGACTGATTCTATTCTTACATGTCTTCCATTTTACCAAGTGCAGGTGCCTTGAAATTTTCACAGCATGCAGGTGAAATAATTTCTTTTATTCTTGACTGGCTGTATCATTTGTGATAAATAGTGGTGCCATTTTCACATGAGTGGACAATGTGTTCTCTCATTTAGGAAAGATTTTTTTTAATAAAAACATTAATTGCACTCAGTACAAAGGCATCTCCCATTGACAAAGTTGATGTCCAGCCCATCAGTGATGCATTTAGAAAGGAGAATTAGTATATTATAGTAATTTTTGCTGTTAGCATTTTTCCAGTCAGTGGGGTTTTTTTAAAGCTTCCAGGTAGCTTGACAATGATTATAAACCTCGATGTCACTGCATGAGCATACAGTGAATTCTGAGTGTCTGCTTCAGGCAAGGTAGAATCTATTTCATGTGGCAGCTAAAGGAAAACATAAAGTGAGTGGGGCAAATCAAGAATTTGTCAATTCTTGGTATAAGGTCTGCTGGTAATGTGCAGATAGATTAGACACCCTGCTGTTGGTACTGGGAAGGCAGGCAGAGGCAGTGTGTGGAAACAAAAGGCCATTCTAATGGCTCTTCCCTTTGGCTTTCAGGACTCCCCAGCATAGTGCAGAACCTGGCTCTGGGCTTGGGTTTCTGTCTTTTCTTTTTGGCCTCTCTCTCTCAGCAAAATTCAGAGTTAAAAAAAAAAAAAATTGAAAAATAGAGTGATATGTGTTTGGTATGTCAGCCAATGGCCACATGTGCAGTGAGGAAATTTTCTCTGAGAGCTCCCAAAGCTCATAATCATTGTGCAAGACATAATTATACTCTTTAGAAATCCAGATCGGTCCACAGTAAGGGGAGGATGGAAGGGAATGTTACAGACGGATTTTAACAAGTGTATGTGTCTCCTTTCTGCAACAATTTTGGTCTTAAGTGCACTTGGCTAAATTCTCACTCTCCCCCGGGAGGGTTACTGGAGGGATTTCCAGGCTTTTCTGTCTGCCTGCAGCAGGCTCATGGGGAGCAAACACGCTGACTACCATTCTTTGCACCTGCTTCAGAGAGGGGCAGCGTACACTCCCAGATGCTTGCCTGAGGGTGCCAGCAGGAGCGGGGGAATAGGAGGCTGGCATTGCTCTTCAACAGACAGTCATCCCCCTTGGGAGTCCGGAGATGCCAGTGGGCACGATGCACCCAGGACTTTTGAGCTGAGCAATTGCTAATGACACTGTTTTACCTGATCCCAGTTGGATAAATAAAGAGGTTCAGAGAAGAAAGCTCTCCTGAACCCTTCCTTCACTCTCATAAATGCTTCAGAAATAGCTGGTATTTAGCTCTCTGTAAGAGAAGAGCTTTGTGCTCTTTTGTAGAGAGCAAAATCAAATTAAAGTGGAGAGCAACCCTTATTTCTGACTGGGTTTAACCATTTGCTTATCTGACCTAATCATTGTTTTTAGGCTTTCTCTTTTTTTTTATTGTTGTTGATTTTGGAAAACCTATTTAGATCCTTTGAATGGTAAACATTATTTGCTAAGGCAAACGATTTCCTGAACAGTCATTTTTTTTCCCATAAAATAGGGATTCAAAATGGCCTGCCAACCCAATTTTTGCTGATACCAGACATCTGACTGACTAGACATGTTTCATAATTCTCAGATTTGCTATATTTTGAAACTGGAACAAATGCTTTAATAAAGTAAATGAACAATACTAAAGTAAATGAACAATAATTTCTGAACCCTTGAAGTAAATGGAAATTTTGCCTCAGGCAAATAATGTCTGGAGCTTCAGAGACACCCATGCTTTATACAGAAGGAAAATAGATTGCAGTTATTTCTGTGGCATGGAGGGATGATCCGATACCTAGAACCAGATATGGGATTGCTGCATGATGGACAGTGTAGTCTCTCTGGATCGTACCTCGATATTCAGGATGAGAGATGAGTGTCAGCCCTTACAGCAGTGTTTTATATGTTGTGTTTGGCAACACATTCATACTGTTGTCACTTTTCCCATTTACAGAAACTCTGCAATGGAGGGATCTAATTGTTGGATGCCAGATTATCAAAAGCATTTAGATGTTTAAAGATGTCATTGATTGCCTGAAGGTATTTTCAAGAGCGCATTAGCAGGTTAGGGGCGTTCCTTTGGCACTGGATGCCTTTTAAAATTCTGGTTGCTGCCTGCAGTTATGTTTGATTATAACAATTTCTCTAAAGATCTTTGTTGCCACCTCCAAGGCTTGCCTGCTCGCCCACCAGTGTTGTGAGTGCCCTGTAGGCTTCTCCTGTATGAAGCATGTGAGAGGGTGATACGGCCCCAGTCTGCTTTTTTTTCAAAGTACAGAGAAGTACATAAGTATTGAGAAGAGGGAGTAAATAAGAGGGAGCTGGAAAAATAGGGCATTTCAAGCAACTTTGTAAAGGGTAGAAAAACCCTGTACAATGAGCATTGCACTGAGAGCCACAGTGTTGTCATTGTGCTGTGTTTGTTGAGCAGGGATGAGATGGATTTGAAGGATGGCATGCTTGGTGTGGGCTTTGCATTCCCACTGAAATACTGAGCAGATACATCAGCTGCAATATGAACTTCAGTCGTTCAACAGTCAGCATAGCTTGGCTTGATAAACAGCCTCTCAGAAGAAGATACCTACGTCACCAGTCCAGGCACAGAGAAAAGCTCTCCTTTATGTTATGTTTTGACTATTATGTGCTTCCAAATGGTACATTTAGTGACACTGATAGAGAAAAGATGGCTCTAAGTATCAAGCAAGAAGGAAATGTTAAAACACCAAGCTGTTGAAATAGCATATCGACTAGCCAAAAGAATGTCTGGCCACATTTTTAGATGTTGTAAAATCAGTATGATTATTTAGATCTTAGTTGAAACATGCTAAGTTATACTCGCAAGATATCCAGCCCTTTGTTTGTGATAATTCATGTAAGTAAGAGATTTATCCCTGTGTGTGGTTAAGTATTTCTATAGGGGTGTTGATATTCTAAAATTTCAAACGCAGATTTTTAAACCAAATGAATTGAAAATGTCACTCCTTGTAACAGGTCTCATTCTTTGGGGTTTTTGAATTGTAAAACATCTAAAGAAAAACCTGAGACAAACCTGAATCTGCAAATTGCAAAGCCATAGATACCCTTACTCTGGTGAATCAAGGAAAAAGTACAGAGATTTTCCAGCAAAACACCTATGTCAAGTAGCAATAGAATACTTGCAGTTACACAGGGAAGAATTCAACACACTTGACATTTGGCAAGAATTTGGAAGTTTTCATAACTTGTAAAGAGTTTTGGAAGTGCTTTAAATGGCATGCTATAAGAAATAGTTAAAAGATGGAATAACATACCATGATTTCATATCTATCTCTTTATTTAATGATATTTTCCAGAAGGACCACATTTAAAAAAATGTTGGGTTGATAGAGAAATTCATATCAACTTCCCTGTGCCTTAAATCAGGTTAATGATGATTCAGAACCCCAAAAATAGCAGGAAATAGGTTTTGGAAACCTTTTATTCTAAAAAGTGTGATGGCAACACAAATATTGAATTACATTTCTTCCTAGACTTTGTTTGACAGAGCTGAGCTAGTTTAGTTCTCTGGCAACTCCCAATGCAAGTTTTTCAGAGGGAGATGGAGGTGGTATTCTATGCAAAGTGTATGGCAGAATGAATTACAAAATGAGACAGTTGTGGGATTTTAGCTAGTAAAACACCTGCAACGTCTGCTTAGATGTAGGATTTGAGGAGGAGCTTGATTGAACTAAATTATTGGTTTAATGTTTAAGTATATGTGCCACTGTTTGCAAGTGCAGCACTCGTTAAGGCAGTTGTAGATTATTTTGCCATGTACCTTCTTTCCTTTTCATGCGTTGTGTGAAGTTCAGCAGAATTCTCCCTTGAGTTCACTACCTGAAAAGTATCAGCTGTGAAATGGACTTCTAATTCCTTTTCACTTACCATTTCCTCAAGTTGAACAACTTGTTACAGTTGATCACAATTGGGAATTTGTTTGATTTTGTTAGTTTGTTTTGGTGGAGAAGTTTTTAACATCTAGGCAGTTGAGGAATAAACAACATGTCTGTCAGTTGCCAAATCCTCCTAACAAGATGTCTTAGGACGTGGAGAACGACATTTTAATTGAAGTATCACATTCCACAACTGAAGCAGAAAGGTCATGCTGAAGTATGGATATGGCTGGATTTCAAGGCAGAATCAGTGGTTGGTTTGAAGCTTTTCTTATAATGTTCTATCTATATATCTTGAATACAAGTGATGTAAGATTAGCTCTTTTTTTCCCAAGCTTTCTGCACTTTATTTTTCAAGAAGGATTGGTAGAAGAAAATTTTGATGCTATCTAGATGGCACTAGGGAATGCAAACTTTCTGGTTATTTACAGTGGAAATTTGAATCCAATTTAAAATAATTGTACCCTTTTATAAGGGGTTTTGAGACTGCGCCTGCATGTATATAAACAGGGACTTGTGACTGTGTCGTAAGATGACGATGCTATTTGAATGCAGTGCCTGAGTCTGCCTGTCTGTACAGTTCCAGAGCACAAAGATGTGATGTGTACACATAATCATATTTCAGATACCCAGGATGACTGAGACAGGAGTTAAGTTAAAAGGTTGCCACAGAAAGAGTTGCCACTGGAAAGGCAATATCTGGGTGTTTTTGCAGATTGGTACTGTTTGAGCACAGGAAGTTGTGGAAGAGAAAGAAGGTAGGGTCTTGTCAGTGTTTCAGCTAGAGATTACCAGTGCAGGCCGTTGTAGTAATGTGTGATCTTTGGTGTAACATTATTGCTTGCAGGGTTTGGGGACAGTTGCTGTTAATACACGAGGAGAGGTTTTCCTTCATTTCAGAATGCAGCTATCTTGCTTTTGGGTCCTGAGGTCCTTCACTGAATCTTGCGCTGAGATGAATTCTTCAGAAGACAGGATCATCTTTCATTTGTCATTTACTCACTCAATTACCTTCCTGCATTTTGTGCAGGCCACATTAGACTTTTCATATTTTATTTGTTCTCGCCAGACCATATTTATTCATTAGCTGTATTTATTGTAGTTATGGTTGAGACAGCACTTTTATTGCAAGCCTCCTATCTTTGGTGGTTTATAACTTTCTGAAACAATTACCTTTTTGGCTGAAATTTCGCAAGCTTGTTCTAAGCTCAGAAGTGAATAATGTTTCAGTAAGTTTGAAAAAAATCCATTAAGCCATTTATGAGGACTTAGACGTTCCAATAAACGTAGGCGCATTTATTTTTTGATGACCTACTTATTCCAATAAAGTACATTATTATTCTGTTTTCTCCTGTTTTAAATTATGTTGTCTTTTGAAAGAGAATGAGGACATTTTATACCAGATTTTTAGATGAACTTCAAGCAAGGTTTGTTCAAATGCAGTTTTGTGCAGGCGAAAACGCTTGCTGCACTTAGCTCACAAACAGATCTGTTTACGGGTGCAAAATGTTTTGGGGTTCAGCACATTGTTCTCTGCAGGAAAACAGCAGCTCAATAATCCCTTGTGGTTCTGGTGGATAGTTGACAGTGCATATGCAAGTCTGACAACACAGTGCAAGGTTAGATAGACAAAATGAGGCCATCTTTTGAATATAGGTCTTTAGTTGTGCAGTGATGCTAACTCAGTGTGAAGATTCCAATATTGCTTGTGCAACACTACAGTGAATATACTTCTGCTGTCTTGAAGGCATGGAAAACAATTTTTCATCATACCGTCCTGGACAATGTGAAATAATTTGACTAGTGATAAAGTCTTGTGCAATTGAAAAGGCAGTGCTTTTTTCTTCCTTTTTTCTTCCCGTTGAACTTTTGCATAGACTAATTACGTTCAACTATGCTTTGTCTCATGTCTGCAATGTGCCTTTTAGTACACATGTAATGTTTTGTGTATTGCATACATTGTGAGGAAGTTGTAGCATTTATGCACACTGATGTAGGATGGCAGTAAAACAACTCTGCTTAATAAAATAAAGATATTCTAAGTTTGTGCCAATGTAACTGAGAGCAGAATTTGACCCAGTATGATTAAGTGTACTGATGAATTTTGATGCTAAACTCCATGACCTTTGCACAATTAAAGTCTCAACTTTAACATTGCATTAGCCTAGGTTTTCATTTAATTATACATATTTCATTGAAAGCTTCAAAAATGTTAATATTTTAAGTCTCTTCTCATGTTTATAATTGAACTTTTTTGTGTGATTGTTTTCTGCAGTAATCAAGAGGACATTAGCATGGACAGGAAATGAATCTGGAACTCTAGAGATTAATATTAATCTGCTAATGTCCTGTCCTGATGTTCTCAGGAATCCTTTCTTCTCTAGCACATTATGGTACTTTAGTAATCAGCAATTAGGGTAAGGTTTTCTCGTGCCTGCACTATGTCCTCATATGTCTTTCATTTTCTGATTGCTATGGGAATGATGGGTCTCCCCCCCATGGAGTCAGAGCAGAATGTAATGTTTCTTCTTCAAGAGCCATTCTGCTTAGACGAATGCAGGGCTGGAGGCTTAGCATATTATCAAGAAGGAGATTTGTTAGTTAGCTAGGGGAGTTTAACCTCAGTTTATATTTCTGCACGGTATCTGCCATGCTTCCATGTTTTGAAATACTTAGCTTGATCCTTGTGCTAACTCTGAGTAAAGAGGCATGGGCTCAGTAGCGGTGCTTTGGGAAACAGACACATCTGGCCCTGATCCACAGCAGCACTTAGAATCCTGGGCCATTCTGAAATCAACGTCAGGAGGGACAGTCTCAGCCTTTGATTGTGTAGTACAGACAAGACTTTTTTTTGCAGACCCAGTCTTGTAGCATCAGGCAAAAATTCGGAGGGACTGTGCAACCTCAGCCCATTTATTCCCTTGTGCAAGGGACCTTGTTGTCCCAGCCCACAGATACACTGATGCCCCTGCAGAAATTATTGTAGCCCTAGGACTCCAGTAGACTCCACTGATAGTGCTTAAGTTTATATATGTACCATTTAGGCAGGAGAACCTGTATACCCAGCTCTCTAAGCCACAGTATTTCTTGCCTGTTATTTCCTCTTCTTGCCACTCCCCAGATGGTCCTGAAACATTGCAGCTCTGTGGCATTTAGGAAATACAGACCTATCTCCAAGTATCCTACTCTCATTTGCATAACAAAGATGAACTGGTTTTTATTTATTTTAGCATGTGTGCAGAACTAGATCTTTTCAGGTTTTCAGAGCACTGTAGGATTCTATGGGTTGGTTCAGGGGAGGGGGGTTGGTGTGTGTTTTCTTCCTTTTCTGGCATTCAGGCCCCTGGTTTTACTCCAAAAAATTAATTGATAGTCCATTAAAAACTTACTGCATTTGTTCTGACTTCTACTTGTATTTTTAATTTCTATTGCGCAATTCCATCTGAATAAAAAACTCTCTAGAAGGTGCAATATTGAGAAGCAATATTGACTTGATTGTAGCAGATCATTCAATTCTTTCCCTAAACAACATTTCTTTGAAATTGTTGCATTTTCAGTGCTTCACTTTTGATAAATAGGCATCTTCCAGTGGCCATATGTTCTATTGGAAAAATCTCAAGTCATCCTAGTTGTATGCACCCAGATGATACTCAGTTTCATGATATGTTCTGTCGTATGGTATGTAGTACAGAAAGAAGAAAACAAGAAAGTGATAGCGGAAATGACACTGAGTCCGGAGCTTGCACTTTAGAATAAGCAGATTGGAGTCCAAGCATCACTTAAAGCTTCAAGTTCAGTAATATTTTTTGTTTGTTTTAGAATAAAGAATAATTTCCATTTATCTCAAATTGGACTGTGTCCTTTATAGCCTGTTTATTCCAATGAAAAATGCCTGCATAATCTGAACCTTTGACTGGCCAAACACTTATTAGTGTTTTTCCATGATATTCGGGTAATTGAGCTTCCACTCTTCTTAGCAGATGAAGTGGATGATAAAGTTGGTTTGAATTCCTGGGAAATAGGAATCAAAATACCATTGCAGACCTCAGCATTAGGTTTTTTTATCACCATTTCCCACCTGTATGTACATCTGTCTAATTTATAAAGGGTGCTTTAGAGATATTTGCTGCAAAAATTGAGAGGTGCTTGTTGTGGACTATACAAGTACCTAAAAAGGTGAAGAGAATGAGCCCAGAATCTGGGGCCATGGGAGATGAGGGGGTGGTGAGAAAGGCCAGATTTCTCTGACTATACAGTTTCTGCTATGGCATTGGGGTTCAAAGGGGAAAGATTCACTTCAGGTGGGTAAAAAAGCTAAGAATTTTGACTCATGAGTGCAGACAGCTTTTACCGGTTGGTAAGTTACTGCCCAAGCTGACTGCTCTATCCCAACTCTACAAATATCTGACATTCTTTTGAAGCAACCACTAAACCATAACTGTTTATTACCAAATATTTTAAGGAAAATCATCACCACTTATGATTTGGTTTATTACCTTGAACTGTGAGCCACAGCACTTTACAGTCTGCTTTGTGAGCATTTCAGGCAGCATTGTAGCAGTGGTGGATAGAGAGCTGGGTGGCAGCAACATTTGACATCCCAATGTCTAGAACGGATTTTAAGTCATACCAATTCCTTTTGCTCTAGCTTTGAGGTCAGGTGCATCCTCCATCTGTGCTCCATCTGCTCAGCAGGAATGCTGATCTGGTGTTCCGTACCTAATGCAGTATATCTATCTTGCTATTAGATTTAAAAAGGACAAAATGCCCTGAGGAGATCTACAATGTATAAGTATTTTTAAAGATTTGGCTGAAAACATTTAAATTTCATGCTTCAGTGGTCAACAGAATATTTGCGGCAAACAAGATTTCTTTAAGCTCTCTTCAGAGTCCTTCTTTTCTATATTGATCTGGTTTTCCTTTCCCAAAGGATTGCTGATTCTTAGAATATGAACAGAAGTTGCAAGAAAGCTCACTAGAGGCACAGCCTTTTGCTAAGGCTCTCAGCATCTTACTGAGATATCGACTGTCTTAGTAAGGCTGATGGAATTTCAGTCTTCTCCCCTCTTTGAAGTGTGTTATAGGGATCTAGGGCTATTTCTTGAGATAGTGATATATTATCACTTAAAACCAACAGTTTATTTTAGAACTGAATCTATTCCCTAGTGCCAAGGGGAAACTGAGGCAGGAAATGTATCATTCAGTGAAGCGAGTATGAAAGCAGAGAATGAAATCCCACCCTTAATGCTGGCATCTTGAAATCAAAGGCAAAGCTGACTGATGGAACCAGTTTTTCTGAATATAGCTCCAGACTCTTCATCTGTTTTCTGTCCATTTAACTTTGTCTGAGTACTTAGAGCTAAAGTTCTAGGAAGTTCAGCTTAGCTAAGTATACAGAATGGTAGGAACTCCTTTGAATGTTTATATTTTCAAAACTGGACTGTAAGTTTTTCTAAGAGCTGTGTTGAACAGAATACTTTGTCACTTATTGCCGTAGGCATAGCCAAATGCATTGTGTGTCTAAACAAAGGTTTTTTTCAAAAGCTCATTGTAGGTATTTAACAATAAAGAGCTCAGTAATTCCATCAGCATTTTTAAAGTTTGAAGAAGATTCAGAGTCCAAATATGCAACACTTCCCAGAAGAAAATGTCCGTTGCGTTTGTTGTTGCCTCCCAGACTGGCATGGTTAAAGGATTCTTTACTCAGCAGTGTTCTGTGTAAAAGATCAGGCTGGTTTGCATGTTTTTGTAAGGCGGTTCACCCTTCCCCGTGACAGCAAAGGACAGTTGTATTTATACTGACAAGAACTGTAAATCAGAATTGGAATAGATGTTGGCACTGGCTGTTAATTATTCCTGGGGGTTGGGATCAGGTACGGCTTACATTTATGCCACAGCTCTAAAAGGCTGCAGAGTACTTTCCAAAAACTGAACAATGCCCGCGTCCGTTTTCTGTGGGTTTCAGCTATAGTAGGCTGCAGCCCACTGCTCAAACATCTGTTAAAGGAATGAGCCCATTAAAAGAACACAGTGTCGCTGTGGTGTGGTGATGCATTTTAATTGTCTTCTACTGTACTTTTTCATGCATTTTTAGCTCTGTGGAAAACCAAGTTCTCCTCCAGCTGGTCAGAAGTGCTCACACGAACTTGCCCTGAGATTCACTGTGAGTCACCCCGATTTCAGAGGATCCTGCCCAGGTGTTCTTGTTTCTTAGCAGTTTGTTCTAAACAAGTCTTGAAAAATCTCACTTTGCTCTAGAATCCAGGGATGTGGGGAGTTTGGTGTTTGTTGGGTTGTCTATGGAGGTCTTAAACAATCTTTGCTCTTTCTGTTGTTCCACACTGACCCATCAGGCCCATGGTGCCAGATAGCTGTGGTAGGCTCTTCACTGTGGGCCTAGTGGAATGTTGTGATAATTTTGCAAAGCCTCAGTAGCCCCTAGCCCATGCTTCCTTCTCTACTTATGTTTAAAGAGGTGGCTGTAAGTAAGCGCTTGTGCATTCTATTGCAAGCCATCATGTTTTCACAGAAGCATTTACAGATTTGAGTCACAGCTTTCCCATATCTGGCAGCAAATGCTGATTTGAGAAAGGAAGAGATATCACTCACTAGATCAAATTACAATTTTTTATTTTTACATTGCCCCAGCTGGAAATTACTCATTTTCCCAGTACAGCCCTGCTCTTCTACCCACAAAGACACTTCCATACATACATAAAAGGTGAATTGAAGCTGGGAAAGTTGTACTTTTTGTTCATTGTTATTATTTCATTTATTAAAAAAAAAAAAAGTGTCAATTTCATTTGGTTTTTTTTAACGGGAATTTAGAGTCTTGCAGATCAGAATATGCATGACTCTTTCCATATCATTATCAGATAAGGTGCTGAGTACCACAACTTCCTTGGAAGCTGGTGAAAAACAAGAGCATTAGGACCTTTTAGGATCAGTCATCTAAAACCTTTTGAACAGAATTCATCCTCTAGCTACACAGCATATGAGGTTTTACACAATGGGAAATGTAAATGAAGGCATATTTCAGTCTCTTGTTCTGCTGATATTTTGCTGTAGAGTATAGCTTGAATGTCCCAGTCCTCTTTTGGTATTGAGCAAATCCCATGGATGCTTAATCTTATGCACAGTGTTTGTAGGTTAGGGAAGTAAATAATGACTTACCAAAGCATGTTTTTCCTGCTATGGAAAGACTATGACAAGGGATTGATTTAGCATGGTCATTCTGTTTCATTGCCACTGTCCCTAGGTAGTCCGAATCTGTTTTAAAGATTTGGTCAGGATCAGTGGCCAGGCTCACCTGGTACAACTCCTCCCTTTGGGGATGATGATGGCATATAATAGAACCCTTAAAAGAAAAGACCTCCAGGATCATCAAGTCCAACGTTAATACCACTTGGTAATTCCTAGGTTACAGCTATGGGCACAAAGCAATACTTAAGCTCAAATTGGACCTTCTTCAGTCAGAGTTGATGGCCACTTACTGTTGGGACCTTCCGAGAAACTGTTGATCCAGCCTTTGCTTTTGGGGAAATGAGACAGAAAACATCATGCCCTTTGAGTGTACCTGACTCCACAAGGTGGTGGCTCAGTGCCACTGGGAGAGATGTCTCCCTGGAACCTGTATCTTCAGTGCCTCACATGCAGGGACCTTAACCTAAACAAGGAATCTAAAGAAGAGTGCTGCATGTGCCTGTATAAACAGTCTGCAGATCCAATTGTAATGAAACATTCCTGAGGTGACTTCTGACCTCCCTCATCCCAGATGGGTGAATTCTCCCTGGGTTACACGCCCACTCTTCATGGAAGGTGGTGGAGTAGAGAACAGATCAATGGCAATTGTTTCTTGGGCCTTGCAGTTGCAGAAGTGTGAGTGGAAGAAACATCTGAAGATGTCTGGGTTGTACAGGAGTTAACAGAGAGAGTGATTTAGGCCACCAAATGTGGATAGTTTACTGTGGCCCTATTGTAACTTTTCTTATATTTTATATCTTCTACTGACTGCACAGTCCTGTGACCTGCCTTCTGGCTGTGATTTATTTTTCCTGTTAAGTCATTGTTCATCGTTATGAGCTGAGATTATTTTTCTGTGTAAATTTAACAGAGAAGCATTCTTGAACTTGGACACATTTTTAATTTTTAAAAAGCAGTAGAACCCCCTTTGCCCTCCTGTAATTATGATACTAAGCAATTATAACTCTTTACCCTTTGGTCCTCACAGCATTCTTGTCAGATTAGTACAGGGAGAGGCCTAAATCAGGACACTGCCCCATAATCACCTCACCAGCTATGGGCTTTGAAGGGTTTTTTCAACCAGGATCCAGACACAGTCTTGTCTGAACACCGGAAAGCGAGCGCAGAAACGTGCCAGGGAAGCTGGGCCATGCAGTCATCAGATGCAGCTGTGATTTTGTTGTTACTGCTAATGCTGAAATGCTAAAGGGACAAAACTTGATTGTGGGACCTGTTGAAGGGGAAGGAAAGAGGCCTGCTAGTTGACCTTGGCAGGTGTCAGATGAAGGAACGCGAATGACTGTTTGGAGGACTTGGAAGGTCTCTTGGGCAGTCCGAGAGAGAGTGGGCAGGCCTTCCTGGCCACCCAAAACTTGGCATGAAGAGAGGAGCAGGTGCACCTGAATAGGTCAGAGGGTGTTCCGCTTGGCCTTTGGAGAATTTCAAAGGAACAGGTACAACGCAGGCTGCACATCTGGATTCTTCACCGAGGGAAAGTCACAGAAATTGTGGAATTGTTGTTGTGTGAGGCTGGAGTATCAAGATGCTTTTCAGGATCAAAGAACACATGTAGTGCTTGAAGCAGGGAGTCCTTGCTTGGTAGGATGAGACCTCCCGTTTTGCCTTTCCAGTTGCAACACAACAGGCATAATCCTTTCTCTTACCATTTATATTTTCTTATACTTTCTTAGAAGAATGCAATGGTACCCTCTTAGCTAAAGCAAAGTCTGATACTTCTTAGGTAGAAAAGAATTACCCAAAAACTGGGTTAGATATACAGGTGTTTAGTGGTCATTCACATTTTTCTGTTCATGCAACTTAACAGTGTTTTGCTTACCACTTGATTAATCTCTGTGTTCTGGTTTAAAGTCTGTATTTTCCCACCAATCCCAAAAGCTCCCTAACCTTTGTTACTTCTTGTTTGAAGAGTCTTTGTATCTTTCTATCTCGCTTCTCACTCACCCACCTCTTTCCCTTTTCTCTCCCTTTGCTATCCACACATAAGTTCATAATTTTTACTATGGGCAAGGAAGCCCATTTGTATTTGTCCCAAATTTTGAGGTCTACTAAAAGGGGGCAGGGGGAGAAACTAGATTGGAATGATTCATCTTTCTTGGCTCCTTGAAAGCTGGAACCAACTTCAAAGGGAGTCTCAACTTAGGGGCAGTTGCACAGATGAATCCCAAACCTTTGTACATCCTTCCCTTTTCTTCTTCTCTCTCCTCATGTAGTCTGAACAGATTTGGCAATTTCAGTTAAGCACGTCTGTGCAGTTTTTTAAAATCCATTACATAAGTTTGTAAGTTTAAGACTCTCTTTTTCAACATATGAGCCTAAAATGGCATTGATTTAAAAATGGAACTTGGCAGGGAATTTGTTCATATGGTAAGATTTTTTTTTTCTTAGTTTGGTTTCATTTATAATATGTTTTAATCATTTTTGGTGTTTTCAAAACAAATGGTGAAATATGTTTTTTTTTTTTCTTCTATTTTTGGCTACCCTCCTCTGAAAGGCCTTACTTCTCCCTGTGTGTTTAATTTGGTGCTTGAAGAGGCCTTTTTAGATAGAGGCTGCAGAATGTAGGCTTAGCGTCCCTGTGAGAAGGGAAAATTGAGACACAGATCCTGCCGGCCAGAACTTTGCATCTCAGGGCTCTGCTCTGAGGGAAAGCAGAAGGGTGGGTCTCAGAGTATGTACAAATATAGAAAATAAGTGAAATACAAGGAAAAGAAAAGAGGGCAATTAGGGGGGGACGACATTGTTTCTATATTCGTGATTAGTGCATCATGATTATCTGAGCAATTATTATTTTAAGGAAATTCTTTTCACAGTCTGAGATGCAGCAAAGCAGATTGCTGCCAAGCAAAACTCTTTCTTCTAGTTCCTAAACAGAGGGGCTCTGCAGTCCCTGAATAGCCCTGAATTTTCTTACAGAGGTTTTCCTTAGCACGTAGACCTCCTTAGCACATAGACTAACCCACAGAAGGTTTTAGCCCTTAGATAAGTGTTTCAGACTATGCATCTTGTTAAAATCTGTCCAGTGGAACTGGGTCCTAATTTTTCGAGCAGTCTTCTCTCCCTGTGCCCAGCTTTGCAGGGAGTGGGGAAGGAGGATACAAGCTAAAGTTGTGTGCAGTCTGGAACCTCAGAATAAATGCTTTTAAAAGAAATGCAAGGCTGACCACCTGGGCTGCCCATTGCACTCAGCTATGTAGAACACCCCAGCCTGTGTTTATACTCAGACTGGCTGAAACAAAATGCATGTTGCTTTTGCAAGGGATAACAGCAGAGAAGAGCATCATCAACCCAAGGAGCAGCCCCTTTATTGAAAAGGAACAGGCCCTGGGAAAAAAAAATCTCGTCTACTCATTCTTTGTGGGAAACCCAGTTGCCATTGCTAGCAATTTAGGATGAGAAAGAGACAGACTCTGTATGACTAAAGCAAAGGAAAGCAGGACCCACCATAGGACTCCGTGGTAGAGGGGAAAAAAACATTGAAAGTATACTTCTTCCTGGTTAAGGCTGTTGTATGAGGTGGAGGGAGGAAGCTTTTAGGCTCGGAGATGGGCTTTAGCCAGAAACAAGCACACACAAAAATAAGAAAGCAGAAGGCGTGGGTGGTTATGGGGATTAGTACTGACATATGGAGCCTATCAGCTTGAAGTTACATGTTTAAATCTGACCTAGGTCAATCATGCCCCAAAGTCATTACGTCATTACTGTCGAACAGCTGTTGGGTGGCCTCTGTGAAATGACTTAGGGTTTTGAGCCCAGTTTCTAGTGGTAGGTGTCCACACTACACAAACCCCATCTGTACTAATTACCTCCTTATATCTGGCAATCTCACCAGAAAGACCAAGTACTAAGGGTTCACCACAGAGATTGAGCTATCCTGTTTTACCTTGGGTGGCCCTTCAAGAAAGGGACTGAAGATCTTTGGCAAAAGTATCAGAGGGGAAGACAGTGCAGCCCCTGCTCTGTGGTTAAAGTCAGACCACTGGTTTTCAAATCCCTCAGACCCGCAGATTTCACTAATGCTGCATTTACTCTTGAAGTCAGCAGAAAGTATTTCATAACTGGCTGCTTGCACGATGTTGAATATACATCATTTGGTTTCTACTTTCAGATCATAATAGTATAAACAGGAAAACTACATTTTGAATTCATTAAGTTCTTCCTCTGCTGTTTATAAAAGATAAAAACTTCTCTCTCCTTTTTTTTTTTCCTAAGGATTGATTGGTGTCATGTACATATTCGTTCGCTTCTGTTTATGCAAGATAATAAGAGTATTAACATGGAGGTGGAATAATGGTGTTTATAGTTCCATCACCACTGTTTATATAAGATAAAAACAGTTTAAAAAAAACAGAAAAAAAAGAAAAATAGTGAGAGAACATTTGCTGTTATGTACATATATTATTTTTTTCCACTTGTGTTTGTAAAGAATGTAAAAGAAAAAATGTGTTGCAAGTTGAAGAGGAGTTGATTCTGTTTATAATATTTCTGTGGTGTTTACCTAAGATAAATTAATTTAGAGTTGATGTAATGAGTATCTTGGGAGAAGAGAATTGGGGTGAAAGAGGGACTGGTGGGGTTATGTCTGATACTCTTAGTACCTTGTAATCCTTTCCTTTATTAAGAAACATGAAAGATGTATACTGAATCTTTCTAGTGGGAATACGATACCACCGGTGAGGCTGGGGACACATGGTGCTGTCATGCCAGCTAATACAGCGGCCGCTACCAAAGGGGTTGGAGGCTTTCTCTGGCAAGAGAACTCTCAGAACAGAAAGGATACTACAATAGTCTGAAAAGATCTCATGAACGTTAAACCCCTTGGTATCATTGTCCATGGACTTAGTCCAGTAATTGTGTGCCTGCATGACTCTGTTTTGTTCTGCAGCTTTGAAGTCTAATCCTAATTCCTTCAGGGAGAAAGGCTTGTAAAATGCCTGCATTTCAGAGAGACAGAGGAATACTACCTTTGATGCAAGCTCTATTGTTAGTCCTGCTCAGTCCTTCTGATTCACCCCTGCTCCTTCCCTGTGCACGGGCATATTGACAGATGAGGGAAGCTGGCAGATGTGAATATCCTTGGGATGAGCACTGATGCACTGTTTCTCAGTGTCAACCAGAAAGGCCACTTATACCTAATAAAAGAACAACTGCGTGGACATGAACGCACACACAGACAAAAAGTCCGTGAGTATTCGCTTACTTTTACAAATGAGTTTGCTCCAGCTGTAGTCACGCCCTTTGTGTGTTTGCTTTGTGCAAACATTCAAGCAAGGCAGGCTTTACTCCAGTCAGAGCAAACGGCCCGATTTAAAAATCGCAGGCTCATATACTTTCAGGTAGTGAACTATCAGCTCACATAGTACTTACCTTGTAAGTGGTAAGTGCTGTGAGAGATGGCTTTTTGCACACGCTTCTCACCTTCCTCCTGCCTTGTGCAGTCAAAAGCATCAGCCCAGGAATTGGCCTGACCTCCTCCAAATGGTGATGGGCATACATATAAGACTAGTTTAAGGAAAAATAGTGAAAGAAAATCAAACTTCATTCCTAACTAGAAAGCTGTGGAGTGGGTATTAGTAAACCTAGTATTGCATCAAAAATGCTTTTTGTTTTCCTAAAGAAGTTACCATCTTTTATAATTTCATATTAACATTTTTCTCCCCTCTAATCCTGAGTGAAATCCAAATCACAATGATGTCCTCATCTCTTCTTCCCAATTCTTACCTGAGCGCAATAAATTGTCTTTACAAAGCAAACCATTTAAGCACATGCATAAGTCCATTTCTGTTAAATAGAACCTAAAGTAAAGGTTAAATTTTAATTACATGCTTGAATCCCATTGCATTCAGATGTCTGAAGTTAAGCATGGGCTTGAGCACATGGTTTGAGGGCTCAATGATTTAACATTAATCCAGTCAGGATGCAAAAACCATGTTGTACATCAGTTGTGTGACGTGGTCTTTTGCATTGCTTGATCTCACCTATGCACCCCTGTTCCAAATGCCAAGTGCTTGAAACAGATTGTATATGCTTAGTGAGCAGAATTGCCTACACCAGATGAAAAAAATAGGCTGCACTGGAAAGAAATTGCAGTCTGCTGGTGGACCTTCCAAAAGCAGATCAGGGTATGAATTTGTCAAATAAATGATTCCTTGAAAATTTCTCGCTCCTAATTGCCAGCCCCTACTGCCTGTAGTGCTGACATGGAAGTGGATGCAAAGAGCAGGGACAGATCTGTCAGCAAGCTGAGGAGTTTAAAGGAGCTTCAATCAGAAAGTTTTGTTTTTCAGATGAATATATATTGTCATGGGTCCAAAATGACATTTCCTGAAGTTAAGGCCTTTCTTATCTCTATCTCAGAGCATTCCAACATACAATAATATGTGTCTTAATTATAGTGTTTCTGTGTCTAAAAAAGGCTCAGAAATTTCACTTTTCAGAGTTGTCTAATCAAGTTGCTCCACCTTGCTATTAGGCATGAATGGCAGTCAGTGCTCCGGGGAAGCCTGAAATTGAAAGAGCAGCAGGTGGGGAGCAGTGGGTCAGGTTGGGTATGCATTTAGGAGGGCTGTGTGGGGAGTCCAGAAGTAGAATAGCGGGAAGTGCTGTAAATTGGATTGAACACGTTTCTACTGGACAGGGTGAAAGATTATACAGCATTTGTCTGTGTGACCGTAATGAGCTTTTTTCCCATAAAAGATTTGGGGAGAAAGTACTGTGTATGAATAGGGTCCCTTTAAGAAGCCCTTTTAAAAGAGCTCATTTTCGATTCCAATCATGTATATGCCCCAGCAAGACTGTAGCCAGATGCTTGTAGATCTGAAGAAAACAGCCCAACCCTTTTCCTATCATCTACCAGAGATGACAGACTTTAAAAACTCAATGGCACTTTCGATAACTTCTAACAAGAACTGGGACTTGCCTGGCTCCATTTGTCTGGTCAAGGCTGTATTTCTGTGATTTATCCCATGGAGATTTTCAGCAGAACCTTACACTTAGTGTCTAAATTAATGATATTCCTTCCTTTTTGCCATGACAGAAACCACTCTGCACTATATACATTATGCTAAAGTTTTTGTCATGGGCATAATCTGTAAAAGCTTTTTCAGCTTCATCATCTTGACAATCCGATTCCATTAAACCATTCCCAGTCATCACTTTTGTGTGGTACGCATGGGGTAGGTTGTTTGCTCACATGGCTTTCCCCTCTTTGAGGCTAGAAAACAGTGATCATCTCCCAGGTTACACAGTATGTCTTGCAACTGACCTGTTCCCAGGAAAACATATTTAGAGGAAACACAGGCATTTTCTGTATAGCTCTCCTAGAAAATAGAGTCTTCTCATTACTCTAGTCCATAACTTTTCTTCAAGACTCTTTTAGGATGGAGACATGATCGTAGCTCTTAAAGCAAGTAGATTGGTCTGTTGGTATCTGTGTGCATTAAAAAGTTCTGAATGCGTAAGGCATTTCTCAGTATTTTTCACCATTTCACTTGCACTGAAATGGAAATTGTTGAGTGCTCTGAATAAGGAAACTCTCTAGTTGCTCTCAAATGCATGGCTAACTTAAAATTCTCCAGTGAAGGTTCACCACAATATGGTGATACTGCTGCCAGATACCTTGCACTATTGGAGGTTCCGAAGGGGTCTGTTGGCTCTGATCCTGCCACACTGGCAAGTGCTAGATGCTGGTGATAAACGTAGAGCTGATAAATGATAGAGCTGATAATAAAAGAAAAGGATGCTTTATTTTAAAATGCATCCCTTCACAGCATACTTTCTGATTTATTTTAATCTCAGTTTTATGGCACTGAGGAAACTGCCACATTTTGTGGCTAAAGCAGATAAGAGCTGGAGGGGAATCAGATCCCACAAAACCTGCTTTTGTCTTCAAAGGATGCTTTTTATCTGCCTTTGCTGCAAGTGAACCTGGTTGTAGAGCTACCTCTTTGCTTGACTCTCAGTGAAGCCAGTAGAACTTTTCATGCTGACTTTGGTGATGGGCATGGCCACGAGTCTTTTTGGTGTAACAGACAGTGCAGAATAGCATTGCCTACAGCCTGCTTCAGCATAAAACCAAAATTTATCTCAGAAGGCTTCCAAGGATATCCAAACATCTCAAATTCATTAATTCACTTATCCATGCCACAAACCAAAAGTGATTTTTTTTCTTTTGCCACCTGCTAATAACTTCACCTTCCTTCCTTGGCCAGAGCATTTCCACAGAGAGTCATATTTCTCAGGCTGACAGCTTTCTGATCCCCAAGACTGAATAGCTGGTTATCTCAGCTTCCCATCTTATGTGAAGTTTATCTCCCTCATTTAAAATAGCAAAAGCACTGTCTCCATGAATAGACCACTATCCTGGTTGGGTTGTTAAAGTTACTGTAATGCTGACTTTATTTTCTTGTAACAGTTCTGAACAAAATGTTTCCTTTGAAAGGTCTCAGACCTCTACCTCCCATCTCCTAATCACAGCAATATCCAACCTCAAGGAGTCATTAGTGAAGACTCACAATATCCTGTAACAAGTCAGCTATGAAGAAATTGGCATAGTTTATCTCTTTGATTCATGTCCGTATGAAAATAATGGGTTGCAAAATAAAGCTAGCATTGTTCTCATGCTATACAGTATCCATTGGATATAAGTCTTTCTTCCCCTACCCACTTGTCTCCCAAACTAATCCTGAATATTGTTCTGCAATCACTCATGAGACAGGGTCCATCTGTAGAAGTGATGTGTTCTTAGACTATAAAGCCAGTTTATTTTGATGCTTCTTAAACTGACTCACCTATAAACTTCTTTTTGATTATGGTAAGTTGTTGCATTTTTAGATAACTGGGAAAACGGTGTGATCATTACATTCAAATCCAACCCATAAAAAAGGGTTTACATTTCTGAACTGAATGAATGCAGTGAACTATTTAAACTGAGTTTGGATAAGTTCTTGGAATTGTTTGGGTTTGGTTTTGGTTTTGTCTTTGTGAAATGGGCACTTAGCTTTACAGGAAAGCTGATAAGTAGCATAAACTATGGCTCACCACTAAGAGACTTTGTAAAATCTCTGTGTCTGCTGTTTGGTTTGGCTTCAGCAGTCAAAGGGATCAGCTTTTCTTCATTGAAAGAAAGGAGCATGCAGGTGGCTTTTCAGGTTTCTGTAAGGATTTTTCTTCTCATATGATACAGGCCCTAAACTGGGCATCAAAAGATGTGAGTTCATTTCATAGTTCTGCTTTAGTATTGATCAACTTCAAGATTAGTTTAGCTTTCTCTTCTTTCCTTTTTTCCATTCCATAGAATTGGAATAAGGACAATTACCCCTATAAAGCAAAAGATGATGTTCAATGGTTTTTATGGGGTTATTTTACAAATAAAGCTCCTGAGACTATGCAAATTGAATTTCACAGCTTTAGGGCGTGTTAGTTGCTCTCTGGAGCTGTATAGATATGGATAAGCTGTAATGTGTTGGAAAACTGTAATGAGTTGGAAACTGGGAAGTTTGGAAAACTGAAGAAATAACTCAGACAATCACAGAGTATATCCCACATTTTAGTTATAAGTATTATTTCTACTTGTTTACTGGGTCAGCAAATGAAATTGTCAGGCTGACATAGCCCAAAATGGTTTGGTTGTTCAGAAGAGGAAGTCCAGGACTGGAACAAGAGTGTCACTTCATAGACTGAGTTCTACTAGAGAAGGTGCTAGGTACTTCCAGTGTGACTTCTTTTATATTATGTCTGACTGGGGCATATACCTTTTCCCTTCAATTACATTTTGCAATCATTTGATTGTCCTGTCTTGTCCCCTATCTATATTATCAAATGGATACTCCAGTTAAGATAGAAGGGTTGGTAAAAAATGCTGTCTAAGCTAGTCTGCTGTTGCATGACCTGAACTCCATTCCTGCAGCATCACCTTGGTGGTGAGGATCAGAGAGGGAGACGTGTCAAAGTGAAACTAATAAAACAAGGATTCAAGAAGGGAGGTGGTTTGGATAAATTAGCAGTAAAACTTAGAATTAGGAAGAGGGTCCTATAAAACACCATCAGATTTGCTCATGAGAGGGATCAGATTCAGTGATAAGAGACTGTATTCTTGACACTTCAGCCATGAAAAAGAGCAATTAAAAACTTAGTTCCCCTGAAACTCAGTTTTCAGGGCACGCATCACGAAAGTAGCAGCATGCTACAGAGTACACTGTTCTCATACCAAATATGAAATGGAGAGTATTGTTCCCAGAAGCCGTTTTAGTGGATCTTTATAAGGTAGTTTTGATTTATTTTAGTAGGCATAAAGTGAGAAGAAACAGGTGAAAAATAAATTCCAAAGTATTGATTGCTGCCTTTTAGGGGAAAAAAAGTTGGTTCTCCTCCTGGAAAACTCAGAAAAAGCACATACTTAACTTGTCTTTGTAGATGCCGAAGGCTTAACACTGCATACAGAGGTACAGCTGCATAACCCTGGTGACTTCAGTGGGTCTGCAGGGGTTTAAAGGCAAATGAAATACTTCTGTAATGCTTTTAGTCTTGTTCCAAGTGTTGCATACTGTGAAAAAGAACACGGTTCATGTTCGAAGCACTACAAATTGTAAAAAATGGAGCACAAACCATGTGGTATCTTATCTTTCAAGGATTTGCTGCTCTTGTGTACAGTATCTGTCAGGTTAAGATTTTCCTATAGATCTTCATATAGTCAGGTTGTGATTTTTTTACTGGATAGGCAGTCAGGAAAACAACCTGAGCGTTTCTTTAAATGATTGTGATGGTGGATTTGACACCCTTGCACTTTTCTGTAATGATCATGCTGCCCCTTTGCTCCTGATTTAACAGGCACCCTCATATTCGAGTCCTAAAACATGCAGCTCTCACCCAAGAGAGCAAGTTGGATTTTTAAAGTCCAGTGTAACCACAGCCTGGGGCTTGCCAGAACTCTGCTCATACCCTCTGACCCCCAGCACCCGTGGATGATGCAGGGCCCCCCACATCCCTTCACAACCCTACATGCCCCTTGCAGCTCAGGCTTCGCAGTGTCCCCCACTCTGGCCCAACCTGTTGTCTGAGTGTCATGGTACTTGCAAAGTCAGGCAGTGCCCTTTAGTTCCGATCTGCAGTGACATCAGGGAAAAATGATGTATCAGAGTACTTATGTCCCAAATTGAATGTTAGTCAAATGTTAAAATGAAAGAAATATTACGGAGAGTCAGTACGTCTCACTGTGGAAATAAATTACGTACAGTGGGGTGTCATGGCTCTTGGGACCACATATGATCCAAAGGCACCATTTAAAGAAGTGATCACACCACCACTAGATTTATCAGATCATGCTGGAGGAACATTAACACCCAGAAAGAACATAATTATTAGCAATATAAAGTTCCCAACCAATAGCTTAAACTCATTTTCCAGGGTCACTTCCTCACATTAGTAACCTATTTGTGTGTATCACTGGATTTTATAGCAATTATCTCCATATTAATAGTAACTTCACTAATTGCTATTATTAATAAAGATGCATTTAGTTCCTAGTACCTTACTTGCTCAGCTTAATGTTTTGGTTGCTCAAGTTTAGTCTGCCAAAATAATTCGGTATTATTTGATTGTATTTTCCCATCCTCTGTAGTCCAGTTTTGGAACTGCTGATTTCAGAAGAGGGACTTGAGAGGGTGTAGGGAGTGTGGACCATGCACTAGAACTGCAAACCTCCAAGCAGGGAAGCAGAAGATAACGCTTCACTGCTTATCCAGCTTGCAATAAGGAGAGCATGATTTGATGTGGCTTTGGTGTAAGGCAAGAGATCTAACTTGTGAGCTGCCAGCTCAGCCACACTCCCTCAGAACAGAACATTCACCTTACAGGCATGAGCAGAGACAAGATGCAGTTTTTAAGGTATGATCCAGAAAGGCAGAACTTTCAGGTATATATCCTTGTATATTTGGGTAGATATGTTTTCCATTTTATTTAAGATTTCAAAGCTGAGTTCCAACCACCAAGAGTAACGAGCACAAAATATTTTATAAAAAAGGAGAAGCCCAAACTGTTTATGGACCATAAAGACAACTCAGCTGATCAACAGCTGATTTCCTTTTTCTCTTTTCCAAGAGTGAACCAGGGGCAGGCCGTACACTGGATGGGAACAATCCAGTCTCATTGCAACCACCATGTTTCCAGTGCCATCTTTGCTCCTTCACTTCTCTTGATGGGAGCACAAACGGCCACATCAGGAATCTTGGAAAGATCACAGGCAGAAGTGGGCAGCAGCTGTCACCAGAGCAGTGAACCTGGCCTACAGCACAGCCTGGGGAGCAGTCAGAAGGAGGAAGTGTGAGTTATTTTAGCAGCAGCCACCCCTTTCCAGGGGTTCTGTTTACCAGAATTAGTCCCCTAACATCTGAGAAGCACGGGTCTCCTCGTCTGTGCAGTGCTCCAAGGTGGTGATGGACAGCAGGAAGGGGGCAGTGCTGTGGCACTGGAAGGGGGGAGATGGGCAGCCTCCTTCTGCCAGTGGGCTGAGCTGTGTGAGGCGGGGCTGGCTGAGGACCTGCCAACAAAATGTCCTGGTTTAACATATTGTTACGAATTCCTCAAAGATGTAGTCAGCAGTTAGAGTTACAGAAAGATAAAAGTCGTACTATTTCGGGCCATCTTAAAGTCAAGATGCATGCTCAAAATGCTGCACTTACATTATAAAACAAGAATCTATTTAACTTTTTTCTTCCTCACTTTTTGCTAGTTTTGCTCTCATCCTGAGCCCCTTAAAGCAACTGCTGCTGAAGCTGTAATGCACTGTTTCTTCTGAGAGCCCTCCTGCTCTTCTTTTAAAGATGTTTTCCTCAGAGGTGCTTTGTATAGACACTTTTCTTGACTGAAGTTCTTAGGGAGCAGGAGACCTCCAAAGGATGTTAATTAGAGTTCAGTTTGTAGATGCAGGAGATTACTTTTCTTATTTCATCTCTCGCATTGTTTTCACTGAGAACAGCTGTTAGGACTTATTTTGGGCTGAGTTACCTGTGGAATGAGTCAGCTTGATATCTTTTTGAATTAACTTACATACACATGAAAGTCCAGATTTTGATTGGATTAATTTCTTTTGTCTTATCAAAACATAATATTATCCAGCCTTCTTGGCAAGCAGAGTGTGCTGAAAAATCTATTCCATGAAGACTTTTCTTTTGTATTTTTTAGGTAACAGTCTGTGAAGTTTCTGGTTTATAAAAGCATTTTCATCTGTGTGCATGTGTATCACACATTTAAAATATCCTTTTCTCATGACGTATTTCTCAATATGAAAAAGGGCTAAAATTTTAACTATTTTTAATTACAAAAAATATAAATATTAAAAGGCTCCTTTTAATACATTTTCCAGCCCAAATTTAACAATGATATTAAATAATACACAAGTGAAAGAAAATATAAGCTTCAGCTGTGTCATAAATCCTTTACAGCACGTGTTCAGGTAAACTGCAAGGCATTGTCCTCAAATTTGAGAGAGGAAACAGTACCTTTTCTAGTACCTTTTGTGGACTCTAGCTTCTAAACAAACTCTGTCTCTGGAGAATAAGTGATGGAATTATTATTGATAAATTTGATTCAAAATTGTTCCCAAGTTATCATTGCATTCTCTACAGAACAACAGTTTGGCTGTTTATTTCATTCAAAAGAGCATGTGCACCTGTAGTTGAGTACATTTTTTTCAAATTCTTTAATGATGCAAGGCAAAAATACGTATATGTGTACCAATGTATGCAAACATATGTTAATTCTTATGTACAAAGAAAAACTCCCTGTCATTCCTGAAAGATATTTTATTTTGATTCTCCAATATTGTAGAGTGAGAGTTGTTACATGGCCACGTAATTGGTTCTCAAGCTGAATTTGCAGTGTCCTCCCCCCTTTGAGCTTTCTGCCTCACTTCAACAGGTTGTTAGCTGTAAAGCCATCCCTCAGTTCATCACTCTTCTAGCACTGGGTCAACCGAGTGGTGTTCATTTCCTTTCTTATTAGGCAGAGTAGCCAGCCCTTCTCGTCAGTCTTGTGTGACTGAAGGAGTCCATGAGGACAAGGGCTGGACTGTGGAACTTCCTCTTCTAGTAGACACACTGAGGTAAAGATGCAGAGGAAGAAAAGGAATCTTCTCAGTTAACCCTTTGATTTCAAAGGGAGCAGGATTAGACCTCTGCAGAGGTCTAGATTGACAGAACTGCTTTTCTCTGATGGGCCTTTTGGACCATTTCTGTGCTGTGGCACACTGCTTGAGTATATGTCATTATCAGTCCCCAAGCAGAGACCATTGTGCAGTGAAGCCTGTTAATAGAGGGGACTGAAATTCCAGATGTTCTGACTGCTAAAGGAGGTGGTCACTTCAATTAGCATGACCGCGGGGGGAAAAAAAATAATGGGAGATCTTGAGGATCATTTTCCTGTGTTGCCATGTCTCTTTTCCCGATGTGGCCCCTTACCTTGTGTGTGACATCTGCGGCTAAGGTGCTGTCATATTTGTGGTATGCTAACATAACATTTGACTGCATTCCTCTGCATTCTTGTAATTAATTCCTAATATTAAAGCACTTTCCATCTCTGGGTTCCTCAGCAAGCTGATTGAAAGGTGATTTTAATTGCGCAGCATTGCCAAGAAACATGTTAGGTGATTGCTGTCTGTACTAAGAAGTAATGTGAAGGTAATAGGAGATATCACAGGGACTAAGATTTTGCTGGCCATTAGCAGAGGTGACTTCAAAAAGCAAATGATAATGAGTATAGATTTCACTGAACCAAGTTTTCATCTGCTGCTAGTCACTGAATTTTGAGCTGCTGTCCTATTAAAGATCTGCATGTATGTTCCTGGATTCTCAGTGAAAAGGACACTTAGGGGAAAAGCATATAAATCAACAAATAACTGTGTAACCTGCAGAAATATAAATCTATGTAGATTAATCCGTGTTTCCTAAATTGCATACTAGATTGTAATTCAATCAAAGGGTAGGGGTCTTGTGACGTTTATGAACATTTATGGATAGTATGAGCGCTCAGATTAAATGTCAAACCTGGTATTCAGTTTAGAATCACGTATTATTGTTATTCATTAATATATAAAAACAACAATTATATCCACTAAAATCCTCAATTTAATTTTGCTGTAATCTGTCTCTGCTGTGTCAGAGATGCAGTGCAGCCTCTTTACCTCCTCAGTTCATTTAAAGGGCTCCACTGAATTTCAGCTGAGTCTGTTCTTTCGCCGTGTTCCCCCAGCATGGCACTGGCTCCATTTGGCCCCCTCTGAACTGAGGAATTCTCTAGTAAATTATTTTCTTTATCTTCCACTGGGATTAAATTTTACTTTAGATAGCAGGTGTAGTGCATCCAGAAAGGAAGGGGAAACAAGACTGAATCTTAGATCCAATTCACTGAGTAGATTACATATGATAAAGCTGTGCCCTTCACTGGTTCCATATCAGTAAAGGGTGAAATATTTCAAGGCAAGAGCAGTCATTTTAGGATTATCTGAATCCATTGTCAGTCCTTCAAGCCTGCTTCTTCCCAGTCTGGGGCTGAAGGAATAGCATTGCTCACATAGGCAGTGCATTGCATCAGAGAGATCCGAAATCACTTTGGAAAAATGGAGCAGAATTGCTGTCCCAATTTACTGCTGAGAAGGCACTTGAAGCCATTTAGTGAATAAATTATAAGAAGCAACTGAATGCCAATTGCACAAATGTCTTTGGCACCTAAGATGTTAATTTGTTGAAAGGAAGTAATGCTTAAGCTAACAAAGGTAAAGTATTCTCAAGTCCTCCCATGGTTTGCATCCCAAATTTCACTGACTTCAAATGGATTTTTATGTGAATGCCTCAGTCACTTTTGAAAATTGTAGTTAGCCTCATAAATCTGTTATCTGCTTATATAATGTAACTCATTCCGCTGGTTTTCACCATCTCAACTCCCCATGAATAGAAATTCTTCAGTGTTTAGGAACCTTACTCTAGTTAAACTCAGGGGGACTAGATTCCTAAATACCCTTAACATTCAGACCTTGTTTGTCTCTTAGTCTTTGTGATTTAAATAGAATTAATTCATGCAGCAGAGAAAGAGAAAGTGAGCAGAATTTGGCCACAGCAAAACAAGGACAGGTTTAAGATTAGCCATTGGCCATTCTGTCCAATGGCCAAAACAGCTTCCAAGTAATAATGATTAATTAACACTAGGAATTCAATGTAGAAAAGATCAGTGGATTCCATTTGTCCATTCCATCTAACAGAGCCAAACTGAGTTGGAAACAAGTGACATAAATAGAGACAGGTTACTATTCTGCTTGTAATATAGCAACCTGGGGAAAACAGGCAGCTTTCTCAGACTTCATTTTCTTGTGTTGTTATATAATAATATATCTTGAAGAAATCTACTGTGTTAATCTAATGTAATTAGGTTAAATGTCTCTGGTGACCAACAGTGCCATATGATAAAATGTTTCACCTCGGCATTTTAATGGTTCAGGTTCTGCTCATGGATTCAATTAGGTTAGCATGATTGCACAGGGCACCGAGAACAGGATTTGGCCCACTTCTCTCCCGCATACGTGTTCTGCAGTTATCTAACCTGGAATGAATCATAGCTTCCTCAGACACATCTTGTTTTTCCAGTACTTTACAGGGAAAGTTTTGTTTTCATATATTTTCTTTTGAGCAGATGAAGTGTCCAGACCAATTGCAATCATTTAAAATATTATGGTGTTTCAGTTCTGGTGATTTGCCAGAGTCTAGTGTGCAGCTTCTAGTATATTGTGCCTGTCTAAAATTACCCTACAGTTTTAATAAGCCACAACAACCTTGTTCACTTCTTACAGCAAATTCAGTGGTAATGTTGGTGTAAGTCATTACTCAGCACCTCCAGAATCTCAGGCCATAATTTGTAGAATTCTTTGGCATCCATGTTGTCAAAGTTTCTTGATGCTTTCCCTTAAGAGACCTTGTTTTATGTTGCTTATAACAGAGCCAAACTCTAACCACTCAGCCTAAAATTTTCCATTCTGTGTTGTGCTTTTTTTTCCCGTATGCCTCCCAGTTTTTTTCTTTTACTTTTTTTTTTTTTCCCCCCTACTTTTTTGTTGGGTTTTTTTTGTTTATTTGTTTTTTATTAACTCTGGTTCACCAAAGCACGTTCTTTGGCTCAGACCTCTGGTCTCAGGTTCTTCCTTGATTTGCAGCTTACTCTCCTATCTGCCCAAAACCCTGAAAGAAATACTACCCCACTGCCAGCCACCAACAGTCCTTCACATGTCATCTATTACAGATGAGCCAATGGGCTTCCATGGTTAAATCTTCAGGAGCAATGTAAAAGGAGAATAAGGGATACCATACTTAGCAAAGGAGGTGTTTTTTCCACCAAGAGAACTCCATTAAAGTTCATTAGAATAATGGATTCTTGAAAGCAAGATAGTGACCTTCTCTCCACCAGCCTGATCTTGCCCTTCCTTTCATTTTATGTCATTTCAGCTTTTCCATCTGGTCAGGATCTATCCTGTTATCTGTCCCATGCAAATCTTCCTTACATGTGGGAGCAGTCAGCTGCTTTAAAGAGAAAATTGCTGTTAAGCAGGGCCTCTCTGGGTGTACTCTCTGAAAGATGCTATAAGCATCTTGTTTCCTGCTCTGCAGCTTATATGATTCTCTCTGCTCTTTGCCGTATTTCCTCCACCTCCCTTGCAGATGACCAACCACTAGATATGCACACATGCTTTCTCCTACTCTCCCCTCTACCGGGACCATAATTCCCACAAATAGTTGCTACAACTCTAAACAAATTTTCTACCTGCCTTCCCTCTCTGCTGTGTCAGCAACTCTTTTCCTTCTCTGTCTCAACTCGGGTTTGTATTCCTCTCTCTCTCCCTTTAACTGGGCAGGAAACAGTAGTGGAGAGCTGTACCTTGACTAAAGTACTGGAGTACCCCACATGGGTCCCATGGCCTTTGTCCATTGCACTCCTGGTCCCCTGATAGCAATCTTCTGGAGAACTCTGTCTGGTCTGACTACCCAAATTTTTTTCAGCTTGGTGAATGGAAGCAGGGACAGGACTGCTTTGTAGCTTTGAACATGTGGGGAGCATCTGCCTTTGTTTTCTGTGTCCAAAAGGAGTATATCTTCTTGTTAGCATTTAGAGCATCAGGCTTTGATTAATTTTGTTTATTGCTTCATCCCAGGTTAATATGTTTTGGAAATAAATATGGAAATAAATATGTTGGCAATAAAGCTTAGATACTCCATAGTAGATTTGTAGTCTACCAAAAGTTTGCAATCCTTTAGCCATTCCACTTTCATGCAGTCATTTTTTCTTAGGGGTCTCAGGGTAACAAATCAATCAAGTCCAAAAGATACAGTGTTGACAGAAGGAACTAAGACAACACAATTTTTCTGTGCAGCTATCAGCTGTAATGTAAGCATTCTCGGCCCTAATAATAAGCCTAACCCCTCTTCTGTGAAGGTCAGGATCAAGAACGCAATTTCTGTTTCAGAGTCCTGTATCATCTGGCACGACTAGTAAGAAGGATGCCATTCAAATCTGGCAGTGTTTTTGTGATAAGAGCATTTGTCCATAGGAGCCACAAGCCTATTTCACGGAGGCTCTTGAATGGCCACCAGAGGATGTTTAGTCTCTGCTGGCTTGGAATTATCCCAGGACTGAAAGGCTTCTGAACCACTACCAGTTTTCTCAGCTACATAGTTCAGGGGTCGGATAATTTCAAAACTTTTAAGATCTATGCTGTTTGTGAATTTAAAACACCTCTTTTTATTTGTTTATTTTTTAGCTTTTCTGTGGGAATTGCCACCGTCTGTAAATCTTCTCAATCCCTGTTTTATATTGGTATCTTGGTATAATTTAGTGTGTTTATTGTAACTTGATTTCCTTTTTTCTTTCTCCCTTTTCAGATCGCTCACAATCAGTTTGTGGCCTTTCTCTGAAGGAATCTTTCCTGTCTCTTGTGTAAGTACTTATACCAAACATTTTATACTTTTCATTGATGTGAGTTGTGTATTTTCTTCAAGTTCCATCAAAGTCAGCCCAGGGCCCCTGTGAACTTTTCTGTTGCCCCCCATGGCCACAGGACTCAATACTGAGTTTTTCTTCTAATGCAGTCCAAGATTTTAATGCAGTGTCACCTTACAGGACTCAGATTTTAGTTCGGTGGCATTGTGTGATTGACTGATCTGGAATTTATATGTGCATTTCTGGATGACAATGTGGAAGATTTCTGTTTATACATGGGGATATACATGTTCTGAAGGGCTTTATGCTGTTGTGCTCTTAATTCAGAATAAAACACACAGTATTCCATGCTGTACCAGTGCAAAACAAATACAGAAAACAGTCAACTAGCATTGCAAGCTGTCCTCGATGAAACTTGACCTTGCAGCATGGGACTCTTCTTTACCCAGTCCTGGCTGCTCTCTGACCTGCTCGTCTTATCTGGGTAACTTAAATATGCTGTATTTTCTCTGACATCTAACGGTATCAGGACTAAAAATCTATTAGTGGTTTCTTTGGAAGGTGTTATGCAGTGTTCTTTTCTCACCTGGTCTCATTCACTTGAGTTTGGCTGCTGCTGTGTAGGTTGTTAGTTTGGTGATCTTTTCAACTGAAGAAAATACTATATTTATCCAGATAATTGTGTTTTTAAGATCCAGGACAGGAAGAATTAATTTTTTCATGGTTTAAGTTTTGGTTTTCCCTTTTTTAGGGGGATAAGGGGTGGAACCTTTGGCAGTGTTTGTTTGTTATCATTTGAGTTTTAATTTTGTCGGGTTCTGACACATGATGGGTTTGCGCATTTGGAACAAAACCTCACATTTTTCTGGGATTCCTTCATACATATTGGCAGTGAAATCTAGTACTTTTAAAACAATGACTCTTCTTGTTGCAATATAAGGGGAAATATAGCGCTACCACTTCATAATATTTACTATAGTTAAGTAAAGACAGACCAAAGTTTTCCAAATGTCCACCAGCATTTTAAGCCACTGTTTTGGGATGTCCAAGGTGAAGCTATTTAGTGAATGCCAAAAATAATGAGGGCATTTAAATTAAGGTTTAGAACTCCACGTCCAAATATGCCTAGACTTTGTGCTACTTTAGACCTCCATTTGGCAATTTAAATTCATGTCTCCTACCTGTTCAGGGAGGAAAGTAGATGACTGTTAAAGTGCTGCCTGGAATTAAAAAAAAAAAAAAAAAAGGCACAGCACAGTAAGAAAAATAGCTCTTTCATATTTGAGAGAGGAAGTAAACCTGGAAATCTGTACGTTTATGTTGAAGTAGTGTTTTGATTGTTGGAATTTCTTCAGAGAGATGCTAAAGTGCAAATGGACATTCGTAATTTTTTCAGGTGCGTGCTGAAACAATGGAAGAGCTTTCTTTTCCTGATTCCAGACCTAAAATATGTGACTTTAACATTTAAAGTTGACCCAGTACTTTTGTGGTGCAGAAAGAAATGGCACAGTGCCTTCTCCCCTGCCCTGTGGGCAGAAAGATGAGATATGCTGCAGTGGCTGCAAAAGGTGGTCTGACAAAGCCAGCTCCCAAGGAGATGTATTTGAGCTGACCTATCATGCCTATGGTGTCCCCATATTTCTTTCCTTTCCCCTTTGCCTTTCATTATAAGGTGTCCCAAATCTGTAATTTACAACATGCCGTTCCAGTTTTGCTCTGATATATTTGCTACAAATAAGTAGGAGTCTATGCATGTCCATAGCTCCCCGTGGCGGTGTCAGGCCTGTGAGATGAGGGGAGCAGAGGAGCCCACGGAATGCAACATGGCTTATGTCTAATGTGACATTTATTTGACTCAGAAAGGCAATTGATTAAAGGCCCATCAGACCTTTGCCATCATGTTTTATGTATTTATCCAGCAGGGGTGGTTTATAACAGCCCCTGACAAATCCTATTATTTTTGTTGCAGAACTTCACAATATCAATAAAAAGCATTAGTGATACTCAGGGACATGAAGCGTTAACACGGCTTGTGTAACACTTCCTGCAGCAGTGGCAAAACCATTTGTCTGTGGCAGAGACCGTGTGCCTTCAACATTTGTGCAAAGGCACCAGTTTAGCATCGTTCTGCCTCTGCAGGGCAAGGAGTTTAGGTGGAAGCAGCAAGCTGGCTTCATGGTAGGTAGGCATGTGGAAACCCAAAGCTGAAAGCCCTTTTCGACAGTGCTTCGATGTGTGACCATGCCTAAGTTGTTTCCCATCTGTCTGCCTTTGTTTCTTGACATGTAAAGCTAGAGTGACATCCTCTCTTCCTTCTTTAAGTCAGGCTTATCCCACAGCCAAGAAGGACTTCTTGGTGCTCCTCCGTTCCCAATTTGGCAAGCTCTGTAGGAGCCCTACTATATTTCAGGCATGTGCATAGAACTTGCCTGGTTTGTACTGGTTCCCTCCTTTCTCTCTGGAAGACTGGTCTTTCAGGGCACTGACAGTCTGGACTCTTCAGTAACAGAAAAAGTGTAATTGGGACATTTTTATATTTGAAGCTGTTAATGGTACCTGTCAAGGTTACACACTTGTCTGTCTGATTATATGGCATCAGGGTTTTGGAAGTGGAAGAATTTCATGGATCTCTCCCCTAAACTGTATTCCCACTTAAGAGAAATACAGTTAATCTCTCTCCACTTGAATCTCCTCAGGTCTTTGAGAGAAGCAGGTGTATTCTCTGTCAAAAATCATCTTTTTCATGGAAGAAGTCTTCCAATCAGTCTTGAGCTGTTCAGTCATAATCTCAACAGCATGTGGCAGTATCAACAGGACTAAGGTGCTTTACAGTAGGATAAGTAACTCCAGTAGGACACTACTTCCGGAGCATTACTCATTCAGATGGAACCCGTACAATGTTGAAGAGTTACCTGCTGTTAGCTTTGGTGGGTGCAAATCAGAAGTGCAACACAGTGATCCAGATATGAGGATGTTGCAGGACATATTCATTTAATTCAATGGACATCTCTCCATTGCTTTGAAGTACATTTCTGGTGTAACTGGGTCGTACTGAGCTCCAGCATCATTCCTATCAGATTTAGCACTGATTCTAATTCTTGTTATTTGACATCCTGGTTTAGAAAAGGAGGGGGGGGGGGGGGCA
>JAWWEW010000001.1:22177644-22200546 GCA_035583185.1 Anabacerthia variegaticeps | reverse complement strand
AACAACAAAAAAAAAAAAAAAAAAAAAAAAAAGAAGGAAAAAAGTGCAAAAAGTGCCATTTATTCCTCAGCTTCATGAAGACGTATTTGATCAAGTAATGATGACCTAAGGGAAGCTAAGCAGCATCTTACTGATCTCATCATAGTTATGAGAACCATCCATCATATGGTCAGTGATTTGTATGTCAAAAGACAGCCAGCAGTATTCCAGCCTGCCAGTTGCCATTTTCTGAGAATAGGTATTCACTTTATCAGACCTTATGATGCTCAAATAGTTTCTGATCTCTCTGTATATGTCCCTGTTGTTGGTACTTGTTCACCACCAAACTGTCATCTGCTACCACTCTAAACCATCATCATGAAATAGCAACTAATTAGCACCCTCAGAATCCCTTTATTTGGTTTGTGTGCTTCGTGCTGTTTGGCAGATGAGGAACAACAACAGTGATTGGTACATCAGCAACAGGGAGGACACATCTTTTCTCAGGTTTCTTAAGAAGCTCTCCCTTACTTCAGAAGTGGATAATATTCTCTAGGTCAAGCTTATTCATAAATCATGAATGAACAGTTGCAAAATACCAAAAAAAGTCTACGTGTAATAAGCCTTATGTTTATACCAGCTTTCAAGAGTTAGCATTTTTCAATAATTATCATAATTAATGTAATAAATAGACATGCAAATTATTCAGAAGAATCAGTTTATCTGCTTGTGAAATTAAGGAGGTTTTGGAAGAGGATGGTCACCTACCCAGCAATCTGAGACAGGAAAGAAATATTATTTCTCCAACTTTTATGTGTCTCCTGAAGGAAGGGAATGTTCCAAAAAGGAAAACAACATGGGCAGATGCACTTTATTTGGCATTTGCAAATGAGGGAACTGGTGAAACAGCCTCAAAATGGCAGTGGAGCTGAAATTCTACTCTGATGTGTTTATAGAAATCAAACTGTGTAACTGGGAGTACACCTTGGGATGACTGTTCTTGAAGAAGCTTTGTTTTTTATCTGAAGACAAAGCCATCAAATAGACTTAAGCAATAGGTGTACATGGTGAAAAAAGCCTCCTTATTTAAAAAAATCTGACAAAATTCATGGGTTTGTTCTAAAATATCTGTAATAAAAACAGACCCAGTATTCAGAAAAGCAGTGACATAGCCAGGCTAAAAAATGAAGGGGCAAAATTTGGTTCCAGTTTTTCATTCAAGCATTAATCTACGTGTTGATGTTCAAATTGTTTAGCAAGTAGTAATGGCTACACATACCTGTGAGGTTGATGGTGGATTGCAACAGAAGCATGTGCACAATCTGCTTTCTATACCTGTATTTCTGTAATACCTACAATACATCCACTAAAGCTGGATGAGATTGAATTTAAGATCGGCCAGCATGACAGCTGAAAATGTCACACCTTTCTGCCATTATGCATACTAGCTATCTCTTTGTTCTGGGTTATTTTTCATTTACGTAGTGTAATATAATGCACTGATTGTTAGCTTTTTTGGAAATATTACAGATTGCAGCAGAAAAAAAATGGGCTTTAACTAGACAGTTGTAGCAGCATAATATTTTAGAGTTAGCTAGAAAAAAAAGAAGTGGACAGGAAGAAAATGCAGTTGTTCAAAGCGCTCTTACCCCACACTGGGGGGCATAATTTAATATATTTGAATGGAAAAGATCACTGTTCTGAGTCAGTAGTGGCATTTCCTTTTGAACACCAACCGTCAAAATATTAAGACAGAGCAGTTTGTTAGGTTGAAATCACTCTGCAAAATGGTAACAACTTCAGAGTGTGGCAGAGTTTTTCAGAATATTCCCTTTGTAGTTATGGTAAATTATGTTCCAACTTCAGCAACCACATTGCTATTCTACCCAATGTATCACCAAATGTCTCTGTCTTTTCTGAAATGTATTGTCAGTCCTTCTCCTAGTGCAGAAATCCTTTTTGATGCACCCACCTTTAGCATCATGTTCTATATCTGTCTCCATAAAATGTGCACACCAGATATAAGGTTAAAATGGTACCAAGAAGAAGTTGTGCTGGAGGAGAGGTTACTATAAAATACAGCATCCAGGAATACATGGTTTCCCAAAGGTCACCTCTTGATCAAGGCATCATAGATTTGACTACTGAAAGTGGCACCAAAATATGAATACTCATGGAGGTCTAAATGCCAGAGTACATGTCTGTATTCATGCTGAATGTCCTATGTGTGAGACACCAAGAGTGAAAATGGGCTTGGAATAGTATGTCCTCCATCTCCTTTTCCTCTCCACCTCTCCCACCTAAAAAAGGAGTGAAGGTCACCTGCCGTGTAGTTCACTTGTGTGCCATTAGTGTGTAACATGTCGAAACACTTGTGAGTCCTCAGGCTGTGCTTCATGAAGGCTGTTTTACCTCTTGGTGGGAATGGGAACTCTTAGACATGAAAGATTCACAGTGTATTAAGAAATAATATTTCCTTCCTCTGAAGTTCACTGCTGCTGCTTTCCATCATTTTGGATAATATCATGCTGAATGTGGTTCACAAATTCAGCCCCCCAGGTAATATTTTCATTTCATATGTTTGCATGCCCAAGATATTAGATTTTTTCATATCACCAAAAGCAAATGCTTTTGGATTTGAATAGATCTCGCTCTCTCCCATTCCATCATACTGAGTTTTAAGTTTAATAGAATATCTGTATCAGTTTTCTGAATGCTATTTTCTAATGTTTTAGCTTCTTAAGCATACTCTAAACAGCTTGATTTTTCAGGGACAAAATTGGAATCCCAACTTCAAATAGCATACAATTTAGAAGTATTCGTGCTTCACACAATCACCAAAGTAAGGATCGGTTGCATAATTTGGATCTGGATATGTATTTAAATTTCGTATTTGTCTGTGTTCACTTATCCTGGATGTCTGTAAAAGGGATTAATTGCATTTCACTTTTTGTAGTAAATCCACTTTTACATGAAAGACAAAAAATAGTGTGTTACATTCTGGATGCTCTGCAATATGCACTGAAGGTTGTGAAGGAAACCTACTATGTGTGATCAGCATATAACTAACCTTAAAGAATGAAGTGTTTCAGACACTGTTTTTCAATTTTTTTCACTAAAAAATCCTTCAAGTTTTGTTGTTTAGGGCAAATTTCTCGTGTGAATGTCCACGCATGCTTACTGTGGTCTAGTCACAACATTAGATAATTCCCTGGTGGCACAGAAGGCTAAAAAAAAGATGCAGCTTTTCTTGCAGTGAACTTTAATGGAAAGGTAACAATTTTAGTAGTTGAAATACCTGTAGACTGAGGCATGCTTCAGGGAAGATTGTCAGAAATCCTGTGTTTTTTCTTAACTTGTTGAAAATAGGTTGGCAGATCATTTATTTCGGAGCCTGAAAATTAATCTCACATTGATACCTTCTACTGTGACTTCTGTGGCGATGTCTTCACCTCCTCTCCTGGCATGGCTGGGCTTTGATGCATGTTATCCTGGTACATACAGTGTGCCATTGCAATACCATCACTGTGCTAGTGATCAGCCGAGTTTTTCCTATTGAAGACATTCACAAGATGTCATACTCTCCTAGATCAAGAAAAGCATGTAGCACGTTCAGGGAGAAGCAATGCTTTTGTAAGTGATTCTGTTCACCAAGTATTACTCCTCCACATCTTATTCCAGCAGCATTTTGTTGGGAGACAGGGTTCAGCATTCAGATGAGATCTAAGGCATTCAGCAAACAGACGTTGTAGATGAATGGGCATCCTGTTCTGGGAATAGGAGTATTTTAAAAGCACAAAACTGAACGAGATATTTAATTCAACTGTACAAGTAAACTGCTGAGAGAGTTGTAGTATCTCTGAACTTCCCAAGGAGCAGAACCATAGGAACCACAATGAAACATTACTGGTGAATGAGGCCTAAATATTGTTTATGAGCAATTTATTGAAGTTGGTTGATCTTTTTATGGCTGTTAAGCATGCTCCCACTTTTTCCTAATCTATGCCTCCTCCCTCTGAGGTGCCTCATAAAGAAATGTTACCCACTCCACCTAAATCTTATTAAATAGAAAATGCTGATTTTTTTTTTTACTAAAAAATTATGGATATATAGCCTTCACCTTGCCCAATTATTCTTTCTTCACTACTGCTCCCTTCCCCCATCAGGTAAGCATTTCCTCACCTTACAGTCCTTTTGCAAATCTTGATCTAAACTCGTAATTTCCCTTGTGATACTGTATCAAATGCTCTACTGATAAATTAAAATTACTGCATTTCCTTTGTCTGGATGATCAGTTATCTTATCAAAGAAAGTTATCAGGTTAGTCTACTACAAACTACCTTTGGCAAACTCATGCTTTGTTTTATCCTATTTTCCATTTCCTACATGTCTCTTCCATTATGTTTTCCTTCACCATTTGCTGCACACACATGCTATTGAAGATCCTGATGTTACATCAACATCAAACAGGTGTGAGATCAGAATCAGTTTCGATACTGCAGCACAGCCTTGCAAAAGCCTATTAATTCTCATGCCTGCAAAAAGCTAAGCTCTCATCTGTCAGACAAATAAAATACCATTTTTTATTTTTCATTGTCATTATAGCAAAGAGCAAGAGAACTGATTTTGAGCCTTGGCTGGTGAATGTTTGCAATGATGTGCAAAAGGGTTTCTAGAGATAGAATCAGAGACATCTACCTGCACATGAGAGTGCTTGGGCACTTGCATTAGCAAAGCCTTAATGTATGTATCAGTAATGAAAATCTTAATTAAGAACGCTGCATCATTGTCCATGAACACTCTTTCTTTCTCCGTGTGTGAAGTCCTTTGTGTATTGCAGCATCTACCTGGTCCAGACAGACAGAGCCCTTAAAGACTTTGTCTGGCAGATCTTCTCTTGATTATTAACAACCAGCAAATGGCAAACTCTTACTCTTCTTTTGTCTTGACACTGAAACTCAGCATATTAGAGCATATGGTGTAACTTACAGCTTGTTTGCATTTTTTCTACTGCTTTTTCCCCTTCTTTGTTTTATTGGTGGGTTTCAAAACTGAATGATGTAGCTTAGAGTTGCCGAAATGCCAATGCCAAATAACACCTATTTACCCAATAGCGTATCTTTTCCTTTGGAAACCATACACTTCCGTAGGCCATGATCCTTATGCACAGAAAAATGTGCTAATGTTTGGGATGTGATGACTGAGATTTTTAATCTCCCTAAACTCAGGAAGTTTAATGTTCCCACAGCAACCTTACCTCTGCCCTTGATTACAATAGGGTGTCTTACTGATTGCTGGTTTTGGACTTTCCAAGGCTGGTAGTACAGAGAGAAGACAGGGCAATGGATAGGAACTGCTTGAGTTTTTTCCCTGTAATTGTATTCTAGTGACATTTGTTTGTGGAGCACTGCTTGTATGTTGGATGGGATTTGAAACACATTCAGAAAACCTCTCCAACTAGTGAACATGCAATTAAGTTATAGGTGTAGTGATAAAAGCACAGGTTGTATAAGGTAAGGAAGATGAATCTTCTGCTTTCATGAGTCAGACTGTCGTCTCAGATTCACTTTCACGTCACTGACATTGGTGGTTTCTGTGGACTCAGACTTGCATGGTAGGAGGATATGTCCCAGGAAAGACAAGGGCAGGAGGTACTGCTATATACTTTGAATAAGAAACAGCTATGGAGTCTCTTCTCGCCTGTACAAATCAGCACAGTTGAGCCTCATATAAAAACCTACACGTGCAGTGACTTTCCTTTTGCATCTTTAGAAAGAGCTCCTCCAGCCTGACAGAAGAATTCATGCTGAGGCCAGTGCTTCTTGCAAGGCATGGAAGCCATAGATGCCTTTACCTTGTCATGTAAGGTAGTAGTTCTGTGAGTGGAACCCGTGTAATCTAGTAATCCATCAGACTACAGCTCCTGTTTCAACCTTCCTTAATATTCTCAAAACCAACACTTATTCCTCTAAGACATCAGAACCTGAAATATTCCACATTAAATAAAGTGGTATCTAAAGGTGATTAGGGAGCTGGGTGTGTTTAGGCTGCAGGAGAGATGACTAAGAGGGGATCTTACCAAGGTATATAAGTACAGCAGTGTGCCCTGGTGGCCAAGAAGACCAATGGTATCCTGGGGTGCCTTAGGAAGAGAAATGCCATCAAGTCAAGGGAAGTGATCCTGCCCCTTTACTCATCCCTCGTGAGGCACATCTGGAGTGCTGTGTCCAGTCCTGGGCTCCTCAGTACAGAGAGACATGGAGCTCCTGGAGCAGGTCCAGCAGAGGGCAACAAGGTGAGGGAACTGGAGCATCCCTTTCACAAGGAAAGGCTGAGGGAGCTGGACCTGTTCAGCCTCATGAAGAGATGTGTATCTCATCATTGTCTATGAGCGTCTGAAGAGAAGGTATCAGGAGGACGGAGCCAGGCTCTTCTCAGTGGTGCCACCCAACAGGACAAGAGGCAAAAGAAAGAAAGTTCCACCTGAATATGAGGAAGAATTTCTTTACTGTGCAGGTGACCACACACTGGAACAGATTGCACAGAGAGTCTGTGGAGTTTCCCTCACTGGAGATACTCAAGAACTGTCTGAATGCAATTCTGTGCAATGTGCTCTGGGATGACCCTGCTTGAGCAGAGAAGTTGGGCCAGACCACCCACTGTGGTCCCTTCCAACCTTACCCAGGCTGTGATTCTGTGAAATGACTGATTTGTAAGTGCTTGGTATCATGTCAGTGCATTTCTGTCTAGGCTGAATATAAATGAGAAATCATCTCCAGCTTGATTTGATGCCATTCTATACCGAAATGTAAATATACAGTAATTAAAAGGGTAGAAGTATGTAACACCAAATTGAATTCAGAACCTTTATGGAAAGCTATGATCCTCACAGCTGAGTGCCAGGTGTTGTGGGCAAGGTGAAAGGATACAGTTGTCCTTGTCCCACATTAAATGCCACTTTCAAGGGTTTTAGCAAGTACATAATCATAGCTTTATACTAGTAGTTGAAGCATGATCTTTAAAGCAGGCTGTGCCACCTTCATGTGTCCTGACCTTATTGCCAGCTATTAGTCCGCCAACTGTTAACATCCAGGGTGACTGGCCTGGGCTTGGAAAGAGCGACCTCGAGCCACTTGCCAGCACATAAGGCTGATGAGTGCGGGTGTCCAGCTGTTCCCAGTGTCTCTGGAGTGCAGGCAGCCAAGCTGGGTCTTGCAGGAACACCAGGCTAGAGCTTTTCCATGCTCTTCCAGAGTGCATGTGTGTATGTGTGCAGAGTATACCATATGCAGGTCTGAGCTTGCTCCCAATGTAAACAGTGTCCCCCAGACCATCCTGTTACAGTTCAGTCACAGGTTGCAAAAATAATGTCTTGTTTTCTTCTTGTGCTTTTTTTTTTCCTTTTTTTTTTTAGTGGTCACACGGTTGATTGTCTATGGTTTGAAAAGTGAAGTTCAGTGTCTGGGAGAATATTTAAGAAAATATATATATTCTAATATGGTAGAAACCTTTATATTTCAAAACCAAAGGGTTTCAAACATGTCAGTGCAGCTACTTCTCTTTCAGGACTATGTACGTGTCAAGTTTGATGTTTTAAAACAAAGCTGTGTTATAATTATACAAGCATGTTTGAGAAAAAAAGGCTTATGGAAAACTTAACAGCTGGAAACTGTTTTTTACATACTTGGATGACTCAAGAGCAGCTGAATGGGTTTTTGCAAAACTTTACCAAAAATGACATTTCTGGATTGAGACAAGGCATGAGAAATAGTGGCTGAAAAGGTAACGGTTTCACAAAGGTATGAGCAAATATAGACAGATTATTTAATTAATCAGCTTTCACTGTACAATCATTAATGTAACGCTGTAAAAATAAAAGGATTCATATTTTTATAGTTTTTCAAGGATTTCAAAGATCTGTACTAGACTTTAAGGAACGCAGCTTTGTAGATGAGAGTTAATCAAATATTAATATTTATATTTCATTGGAATACCACGTATTCAAACAGGGAAACAAAGACAGAGAGAAAGGTAGAGAGCTTGCCAGAGTTTACACAGATAGAGAAGACCACATTCAGCAGCAATGCCTTTGGATCACTCAGCTTGGCAGCGTGGGAGCACGCTCGGCATTGGGGAGCTCCTGGCTTACCTCTCCCTCTGACTCCCACAGCAGGCACACCCAGCTGGCAGGTGAAGAGCCTCTCTCACGCATGTGCTCTGGGCTCAGGTACCCATCTCCCTTCTTTCTGTCTGGCCACTTCATTCCCAAAGGCAAAGTCTGCCAAATTCTGCCTACTGCAATTGCAAAGCTTGACCGTATTTAAATATTGCCCCCAGTTACAAGCATACGGACACTTCTGCTTCTCCCCCAGTGCTCCCGAGGACTGTCAAGGTGAGAGAGCTGTCACCAGAAACCTATTCTGGGGTCTTTTTCAGTGCATGGGCCAGTCTATAACTCAGTAACAATCACTTTACTGTTTGAAACCTCAGTCACTGAATAAATACGATTTTACTGCTGCTTAGTTTGGATGTTGAGCTGTATTGGAGGAAACTGCTCTTCTTTCATACTGAATTTTTTTTCAGGGTGGTGTGTGTGAAAAATAACACAAATAGGAGTGTTTTTGGATGGTCACACTGAACAGTCAGCAAGAAGAAAAGTACAGTATGGTGAAGGGAAATCTGTTTGTAGTAAAAAGCAATATGAGCTTGTGGTTTGCTAACAGGACCAAGAATATGGATTTTTCACTTTAACCCTAGCTGTAAAAATCCCTCCAATGCTGTGGAAATCACCTTATCTCCTGTTGCTGCACCTCAATTTCTTCTTTATACTGGGAACAACCATGACCCAGCGCACCAGAATACCATTCCTCTTGAAGTTCAGATATTATCAGAGGTTTTGTAGAGATGCTTCTTTAACCTAACAAGCCCACTTCTCGTCAGTGTTCAGAGGGTCATTTTCTTACTTTCCCAACTAAACAGGCTTTTATGGCTTTCACTTTTTTCCTTGTGCAGAATCACCAATTCTGGGAGCAAGATCAAGATTCAGTGTTGCCTTGTGCATTATGCAGATTTCCAGTAGCAACTCCAGGTTAAGAATTTGGTGCTGATATTTTCAGTGGGATATAAATATAATTTCATTTTCTAAACACAGTTGATCTGAGCTCCTTGAGAAATGGTAATCATGAGACATTGCCATCCTTGCAGGCACATTTGCAGTAGCCCCAGATTTGGTTAGATTTAATCTGTGCGCATAAAGTATGCATTCACATGAAGAAAAAATCTGAATTGAGCCAGCTAGGAGAACCTAACTCCACAAATTCCCTCGACAAAAGCAGGGTGTCATCAGTCTTCTCTCAGCTTTTCAAAAGTTTTGGCTCTGTGCCCTATATATTGACCATCTTGCTCATGAAGGGCCTCAGTTTTGTTTTCCTGTTATCGTGTACACTTTGAGGTGTCTAGTGTTGCAGTGGTTCTCACAAGAAGCTGTCCTTGTACTCCTGCCAAAACCAGAATCGCAGCCTAAGCCAGCCTTTAACTGGGCATTAGAAGGAAATGACACTCTTCTCATTCTGATAGTAGTATCACTTCCTCAGCTTCACAAATATTATCTGATCCAAAACTTTTCCATTATTGTGTTTATGTGTTTTTCAATTCTTGTACCTGAAAAAAGTCGTCTGCTGAGCAGCGTTGTTATGCATCTCTCTCCTTCTTCTGTGTGTATATCCTATGCACTAGGAAGTGCCAGGCTCATGGATCTTTTTATCAGAACTCATCAGTTCTTGCTTTTCTGAGTCATCTTTTAGATTGTATGATTTTTAAATATTTGTTGGCTAGAGGATGATATGTGGAGATGACTGGATGGAGAGAAGAGGAAAAGAATTACCAAAAGGCAAGACGTCACCAAGTTGAGTAGTCTGTTGAAGATAAATCCTTTCCTAGAGAAAAAGTTATATCCTGTAATGCCCAGGGCGGTTTGAGTATAACAGAGTTGTAGGCTGGCAAATTGTTTTTCTGCTAACTATTATGAACAGAACTTAAAAAAACAAAGCAAAACACAACACAAAAACAATAAACAGAAGATTAAATACAACAACATTTTGACTCTGATTGAAGTAGGAGAAACCGATCTAGTAAACAGTCTTAGAAAGTATTTCCCATTATAGTCCATACAAGAATTGGCATGAGTTAAATATAGCACAGGTGCATATGGGATGCATTTAGGAAGCAGCAGAAACTTTGCAGCATCCTCTTTGCTCCCACTCCACTCCAGCAGTATTTCATTCTTCAGCATAGCTGCCTTTGCAGAGCTGTTGCCAGTTTTGGCTGAAGGTTTTCAGACTTTGTTACTGAAAAAGAGATATATAGAGAAAACAAATTTTCATTTTTCTTGCCTAATTGAAACTGCAAAATTGGTTTGGCTGTTTTGGCATAAGAAGCAAGGCAGAAAGTACAGCCTCTCCATTTTAAATAATATAACTGTTTTACAGCCCATGTTGCACAAATGGAGCCACAGAGGTAGGCAGGACGGGTTGTGAGTGAAAGAGGCTGCAAGAACCAGCAATACAATGTCTTGTGTGTCTTAAACAACAATATGAGCCTTTGATACTATATATGCACAAAGTTTTGTTGAGCTTGCACAGCAAGGCTGTGCTACCTCTCTCTGTGTATGTGTGTATCCGCCTGCATGTACATGCTATTTGTGAACCTTTCCCTCAGCCCGTTTTGCAGTTTGCCCTGGGATTTAGCAGAGTTTTGCGATCTCACAGAAGTTTGGTTTGTCAGATGTAGCCTTAAATTAAATTGGTTTGTATTGCAACAGGATTGGTAGGAGGATCAAAGTCTTGGTGTAAAATAAAAGGAGGTTTTTGGTTTCTGTGTGCTGAAATGTTTCTATTTCCCTTTATTTTTATTAGTATATTAAGCAATTGAGTTCTCCAGTAGTAAGCAAAATACTGTACCAAAGCGGTTATTAAAGAGAGGCTTGCCTCTTCACTTACTGTGAGAAGAGCTGCATGTTACTTGTATGAAGGGTCTTAAAAAGTGTATTCTCTTAAGGTTGATCAGCATTTCTTTTTAAAATCACAGAGCTGTGTACCTAGGCACCATGCTATATCTGATAATTCTATCTTACCCTGGAGAGCCTGTGGTCAGCTACAAATTTGGCAGATTGTCTCTCAGGTCAGGAAGTAGTTCTGGTTTACAAATTTAAAAGCCAAAATCTGTTTTAGTATTTCTTAAATGTCAAAACAACCCTCTGACCTTGAAAATTCCTTTCTCTGTATACTTTTAGGACTTTTAAGTAAAAAACAGGCCTTTTTCCTAGTACAATGTGGTAACCTGTTAGTCATCAAATCTGAGAATTTAGAGATGGGAAAGTGACATTAACTCATCTTTTCTTTCCCTTTGCCAGTGCAAGAATGGGCTTCATTCATATCAATGGCAGCTGGAGGGAAAAAGACTTGCTAGCCTTTAACTGTGCTTCCAGTTTATTTCCATAATGTACACTGTGTCTTCTTGAATGACGAGTCCTCCATCTGCAGTGTTTCAGACCTCATAACAATAACAAGTGGGAGGACAAGTTTCTCTGCTGTGTATCAGAAGGAACCTCCGGTGCCTTGATTGCAATCTGTCCCCACCTAAGCACTGCAGGAAGGAAAAGGCCATATTTAGTGCAGTTGGCCAGTTGCACACTTCTGTAACCCAAACTGATAATTCCTGACCCTTAATATGATCGGTTGAACTTAAATCTGACATTTAGCAGCCCATTTAGTTTACGTATCTCCAGTATTCTCCTTTTCTGGAAAGTAATTTTGCCACTTCTGAAGGTCTGATGGTTCTCCCCACTCTGAAAATGCGCCCTTCCTTCATCCCTTCTTCATCCACCTCTTCTTCTTACTCTTGCATTTCCTTTTAGAAAGCAGGCCCCTGTGTGGTGCCCCTGTTTCCAGGAGAGCAGAAGCAGCCTGCAGTTTTTGCTGTGGAAGAGAAGTGGCATGAGACAGAGCAGCCTGAATCCCTTCTCTCTCCCTTGGAAGTGCAGAATAGCACATCTTCCCTGTTCCCAGATGCTGCTGGTCTGCACAGAAGTGACTTCAGATCCTTTCAATTCTAATATGATAAACCCCAAAACTTCTTACGGTGTGAGCTCTGGGCCTCTTCTGCCTCAATTATCCATAGTATTTAATGTTACTGTATTCTCCATGAATTTTTACCCAAGGAGTTGCAATTTCTAAGTAATCGTTAATGACTTAACTTTCCCTGGATTTCTGTGAAGTAGGGAAGGCATATTTTCAGCACTCAGCTGCAGAGGAAACTGAGGCACAGGATGAATGACTTATGGATTTAATAGAATACTGAGCACAGCTTTCTTTGAATTTAAGAGTGATTTTAAGAAGCTTTCTGAGAAATCATTTGATTTCTGCCCTAGTCTGCTGAAAAGCATCTTATAAATAACTGCATGGTCTTTTTTAACAATTGACTAATTAGCTACCATTGTTTCATAGAGATGGGAAAACCAAAGCATAGCATTTGCTTAAGGTCAAGCAACCTGAGAGCTTATGCTCACAGAGTTAAGCAGCTTTCTTAGTCTTTTGTGGTTGCATTCCCTCTTTTCTTCAGGTAGTTGACCATTTAAAAGATTGAACAAGGCCGTTTGGGAAGAGAGTAAATTTGGAGGTGTTGGCTGTAGTGTTCCAAGGTGGTGGTTGTTCAGACAGTTTACAATGTAGTATTATAAATTATTAAGTATGTTAAAATGTTTAAAAGTAATATCTGCTCAATGATATGCCAACTTAATAGAGAAAAAACACCTACTACTGATCTGTAGTTAAATTATTTAATCTAGAACTGATCTACTGTTCAATCTAGTTTTGAAAATGGAATAGTTCTATTGTTGAAAATAATTAATTGTTCAAACCCATAGGGCTAAATCCAGCAGTGACCTAAATGGTAGGAGAGAATTACACATCAGACACAAGTGTGTGGGAAAATAAGTACCAAAATAGTTTATGTTGCACTGATTCTCTCTTATCCTGGTCGGTATCACACACTTTCCTTGGCAGGGTTTTTTGCTTGTGCTGGCTTTGCCCCCCAGTTCCTCCCTCCAGCATTTGAGTTCCAGTATTTTTATGACTATCTCATAGAGAAGCTGGTAGAGGTCTCTGTTTTCTCTGCCCTTGTGCCCATGTGGGGCATGGGGAGCTGCCTGCCAGAGCCCTCCGGGTGACCTCAGCTGGACTGCTACTCATTCACCCTCGTGTGAAGATGAGTAGATCTCACACCAGTAGCCCTCAGTGGTGAGGTGTTCCCAGCACCCCATTTCAGAAAAAACACCAACCCCCTTTGAAGAAAAAAAACCCAAACAAAACAAAACATGCTTTTTTCCTCTCTCTTTCCAAACGCCTCCACAGAACAACATGGGGAAAAGGAGAATAGAAATATTCAATGGGAAATTTTCTTGGTGAAAAAGAATTCCCCCCACAAATCAAAAGAAGATGGAGCAGTGGAGCCCCACCTGCTGACTTGAGGAAACAAGAGAGAAGGAAGGGAAGATGCCTGGTCCCGTGCCAAGCATTCAGCACTGGGCTTGTAGCACTGTGATGTGGCACTTGAAGCTCTAGGGGCCTGGAGCCAGCATTACAAATGCAACAAGAACTCTCATGAAAACGAGCCTCTTAACAGCATGTTGAGCTGGTCTGTGATGGCCTCAGGAAATCCCCCTGGCTAGACAGGGCCTTTTTATCCACTACATTGCTCTGACTCAAAGAGAAATCTCACGTAACTTCCTTGACCAGAAACTGAGCATGCATGTAGTCTGCAGCACAGGGCTTTGCAATTTCCTTGTTTTCAGTTAATCCTTGCCCTCTTCCTGCTCTGAAGAAGTCTGCCCTGCCTTTCTTTGCTGCCTCATCACACTTGGGCCCAATGCTGCAAGCATGTGGCACGTTCTCAGCCATCAGGCTTCGTGCTATCCTTCCTTTGTGGTCAGATCTTTAGCTGATGTACACTGGCCTAGGGCCATTGATTTGAGTTGGGATTTTCACTCGTTGAACATTTGGCCCTTTGAAGCCCAGAGAATTACTCCTTTTCAATAGCGCCACAACTTAACACTACTTGTTTTCAGTCTCAGGACCATCTACAAGCAAACGCTTGCGTATTAATTACAACAAAGAGCAAATCTACTTGACATTTGATTTTGTTTTTCTTGTTTCCTTGCAAGCTTGAAAATGAGCTGCTTTTGCCAAAAAAAAAAAAAAAAAATCAAAATGCATTTCACGCCTTTTTTTTTTTTTATATAATTTGAAATAGGCCCCTTGAAAAAACTGACATGTTAAACACCAGCAAGAAAATGATTATTTGGACATATGGCTCCTCTTCCTGAACTTTGCAGAGAGGTTAGATAACGCTCTTTCACATCTTAAAAGACTAGACTGCTGCTACATTACTAACATATTCTTATGTAATAATCTGGTACTGATGATACTTTATCCAGTCCCAGTAATGTAAGACTCATTTATGGTTCAGTCAGTTATGAGGGATTTGGTTTTTTACAGATTATCCTCTAGTTTGTTGGGCTTTTCTCATTACACTGTCCTGAAGTAGAATATAGAATAGGACAGAATCGTGCACAAAAATATATTGTGGCTCTGTCTTTCGGGGGGGGTTGAATTGTATAGATTGATTCTGTTAAACACTGCCTGGTTAATACAAAAGTAAAACCAGATTTTAAAATCCCATTCTTAAGTTAAGAAAAACTCATCTGAACCCATACATTTACTTTGAAGATAAGACTGTTTCATAAAGTGAAAAATGTGTAAGAATTGAAATAAAGGTGTCAAAACATCTGAGATAGTGAAATATCTCAGAAAGATTGTCATCACCCTTGTCACTACTAATGTTAGCAGTCCTGTAAGGTCTGCACGTAATTGCAGGATGCACAGCCATATAGGTGAGCTGGCCAGAAAACAGCAATGTCCCAGGGTGAAAATATTTGCAATTTTGGAGTATGACAATGAAACTTTATGAAACTTTTTCATGAAGAAACTAGCTTTCAAAAGACCAGGGCTGGGACTCTTCCAGTGGGTGAGGGAGTGTGGGAGCCTGTTCACTTCCAGGTCTTCCTTATCACACCCTTACTCATCGGGGTCTAGGGTCAGCATCTTTCTATGACTTTGAGCTAGAATTTCTGTCCTGGATCCCAGAAACTTCCCTAATAATATTTTGCATAAAAATTATGTTTATCAGAAATTGTTTCATGTTCAGTGACAGAGGTCTGCCGTGGAAAACTGTGGATTCACAGAATCCTGGAATAATAAAAATGGGGAAGGATGTTCTTAAAAGTCATCCGGGTCCATCCGTCATCCTGCTCAAAGCAGCATCAGTGAGAATGAGGTTACTTTTTTAATCCGCTTGTTCATGTGTGCATGTATAAAGAATTCTTTATATAAAAATATATATATTAAATATACCCATTTTAAAGGTACTTCTATCCTACTGAGCATTTTTTCAATAACTTTGCTTCTGAAACTTGAGATTTTTAGAATAATTTTAAGTTCTCTCGTTGATAAGCAGAAACGCTTGTTCAGAAACTGTCCTGCACAGAAATGAATGTGCAGCTGTACAGCCTCCATACCCAGCTCTTGCTGAGCCTAGTTCTTTCTTTTAACTGCAAAACCACTTTCTTTAGTGACAGTGAGCAGTAGGGACATAAATATGTCACCTAAGTCATAAAATAATGCTGTAACCAAGGACTGGCATTGACTATTCTTAGACTGAACCCTGTTCCTGCACAGAGGGGAGACCCCTCTTCTGCTACCCTGCATTTATTGTGGCTGTCTGTTGCACACAGGATGTTCTACTAGATGGAGCAGTGGTCTAATCTGATGTGGCAGCTCCTACATTTTTATCTTGTAAGTGCTTTACTTACATGAATTAATTCTGGAAACACTCTTGTGACGTTAGTCATTGTTACGATTCCCATTTTAGAGACCCTGTGTCTAATTCTTAATTATACTGATTCTCCCGTATGCTGGTGAGGTTCCGGATCTGTGAAAGGGTCTCCCAATTCAGGGAGATGGATTGCAGAAATGTCAATGGCAAAATGAGAGTTCTTTGCCCTCTAGCAATTCTCTGTATTTTTCTAAGGCTGGAGAGAAATATTGGAAGACGAGTATAAAAGTGTTGATTTGTACTGGGGGCTACACAGGAGTTGCATAGCCCAAGCCTGTAAGAGGTGTTGTATTAGCCAAAATTAAGTTATTGAGATTGTTGACACTTCTTTCAGAGTAGCTACAATCTCATCAAAAGAAAGCAAAAGCCACCTCCGCTGGCCCTTCTTTTCCTTTTATGAGGTAACATTATCAGAGCATTGGCATCCTACCTCCTAGAGGAAAAAACAAACAAACAAAAAAAGCAGAGGAGGAGACAGTGAGCTTGAGAGAGAGAGGAAGAGACTGAAGTTTGCCTTTGAATGAGTAACAAGTCATTTTAAAAGGAGTCATTATGTGCTGTAACCAGAAGGACCTTCTGTCTTTCTGTATGATAAAACTACCAGTGAAATGTATTGCAAGATAATTAGGAGCAAACAGGCAGGAAAAATGAGTGATGTGCTACTCTCCATTTCCTGAGCCAGTCTTGTTCCAGTCAATGTGCAAGCTGCAGCTGTGTCTGTGGAGGGAGAGGAGGTGGAAAACAACCCTATCTGTGTCTTCTTCCCTCATGGCTTCACCCAGCTCAAGGACATGATGGACGATTATATCAGATGCAGAAAAGATTCAGAACTCTGCACCCTCCTCTGGCTTTTTGGCTTCCCACTCTATTTATATCCAAGTCTAAGAGATGAAGTGGAATGTGCAGATAGAGACCCTTTAGCAGCTGTCCCTGAGACAAAACTAATGGTTGGACAGAGAAACCAGAAGCTCTCAGTGGGGTTATTTTAGTGGCAATCTCGTGGTTTTGGCATGCTGAGGCTCTACAACTCCCCAGGCTGCTAGCAATGCTGTTATTCTTACAAAGGTTTTGTCTAGAATGAGGAATATGAGAATACCTACAATTTTTACCTGGTGCTGAGGCTATGGAAAAGCCTACAGAAACAAGACATCTTTAGATAAGAAAGGCTGGAGGCAGAGGCACAATACCTGTCACCTCCAAATGCGGGAAATAAGATTTGTGATATGTGACAGGACCAAAGTTAGCAAGAGGGATATATAGCGTGTTTCCTGTCAGCATTTAGAACAGAAGTGGGGCAGACGTCCGCTTTAAAGTTCTTCAAATCAGAATTATAATTGTCTTCCCATGAAAGTATGTGAGAAAATTAAGCCTCCTGACATCCTGAGATACTTAGGCTTCTTTCAAAAAATCACAGAGTGAAATATAATAGAACAGAGTAGAATGCATGATTCTGTTTAAGTAATTTTAATTTTTTTAATTTTGGAGCAGAGATGAAATCAGTAACAACAGTATGGGTCAGGATGAAGGGTAGATAGTGAGATAGAGAGTTAATGTTTTTGATGCTTAGAAGTCTTCTGAGGTCTTCACAATAAAAATCATTGTAAACATACAGAAAACATATTACCTGCAAAAGTCACCTCCTCTTTTCTCTGCTTCTTAACCAGTTATCAGATTTCCTTAATTTGTTGTAAAAACACACATTTGAAATGTCACTTTTTGAGCCAGTGCAGCTGAGGAGGAAGACAGACAGGAGTCTTGCTCTTCTGGTGTCTCCTCAACCAGATGTTCTTATAGAGTTCCCCTAGGTTGCACTGTTGCTTTTCCAGTGAAGGCAGGGGGATTGCACTGGTGTCCATGAGAGCATGGCTCACTTTTCAGCATCTTACTGTGATGGTAATGCGCTAAAACAAAAGAACAAATGTGTCTGTCATAGACCAGTTTGCAGTATTTCTTTCTTTCTTTTTTCTTTTTTTTCTTTTTTTCTTTTTTGAGAGATTCTCCCACAAAATGAGCCATTTTATTTGAATTGCCTAAGAGAGTAAAAATATGGAACCCCTGTGATATTTCCATTTACATTTCCCTATTGTCAGCAAATCCCTGAAAGGAACTGCCTTGGGAACTAGGAACTGCACAGTGTCAGTAAAAGGTGCTTCAGGAACCAATCCTGGACATTTTGTGTAGTTTGGGCTGGGGTGGAGGGTGGAGGTGGGGCTGGTTCTGATAATCAGTGTAATAAGAAATAAACTTGTATGTTTTACCCTAGAAAATAAAATCATCTATATGACAGAAATTAAGTAGATGCAAGGTATGGTACCTTTCTCACTTTAGCATACAAAGGTATCTACTGAGCATTGTAGTGCAAGTTAGGAATGATGCTTACCAAGAGAATAAGCAAACAACTGAGTTCTGTAATAGGTGGACTTCCCAGTCTCTTTCACTAATTTCTTATGTATTGAATGATAACCATATATTTACCCTCTCCAACATGCTGTGCTGGTTTACATCTCTGAACAAAAAACACAAACTCACAGCTGTTTGTGAAGACAAGCCAATAAATCTAGAGGAATATATTTATACAACTCATCCTGCAATTACATAGTTAAATGTCATTTTTTTCAAGTAGACAGAGCTCCTTCTTTGCAAAGGAACCAAATTCCTCTCTGTGCCACCCAGATCTGTTGATTTTCCATTAATGTCAGCTCTTGTCAGATGTACTGAGTGCTACAAGTTGCATTGCAGAATACTTTATATACATTAAGGGAGTAAGTACTCTGCCATTTCCGTGTCCTGCTGCTGGCTGGCATTAAGTGATGTGTGTAGAAGGCAGAAAGTGAGGAGCAGTTCTGGTGACTTTTCCTTTCAGAAATCCTGCCATTTGCTAGTGGCAAATCCAGGCACAGTTCTCATAAACGTCTCTTCCACTTTCTTCCTATGAGGAGAATATCATACATATGAGTTTGAAAGCTTGTTGCAGCACTGATAGCCTTTTCTATAGAAAAGAGCAAACTTTATTCCACTGATTAGAAGACTGAGCTTTGAATTATTGTGTCTTTGCCTAAATGTTCCTGATGCATGCAATAATTTATATGAAGGAAGAGCAAGCAAGAGGGTGCCATGCGAAGCAAGAGATCATCATCATCACTTATCATGTACCTAAGTTAAAACCTGTGGTAGAAGTCTCAGGAGGAGAAGGTGATGCACGTTTTCTGGAGCTCCTACTGGCCTTTTGCATTTACTTAGACTCCAGGTTGGGTCTTGGATGATATTCATGTAGAAAGCAGGAGGTCTTTGACTTGTGTAGCTTCTAGTAGAAGGGGACCAACTGAGAGCCAGACTTAATAGTAGTGCTTTCTCTGTTAGGCACGATAGGAAATTTGGGGATCACTGTATCAGGAACACATGCTAATAAAATGTGTGCCACATAGTAAAAACTCACCTGGGTGAAATGCTGCTCCTTCTGATATCAATGGAAATTTCCTTTTGACCAGGGGTTGCTATGGCAGCAAGCACTGGAAATGAGAACAAGGACATTTTGATATGTCTACACTGTGGATTGCAAATTATGATATCCGAGTTAGTTTTAAACAGTCTTGCAAGGAGTGGTCTGGTTAAGGCAGCCTGGAACACCACATGGCCTAATTTACCATGCTAAGCAGTTTGCTTTGCTCCATGATCAGGGTCTATCCGTGCTTGTGATAGAGCAGAGGGGAAGAGGCATTTGAGGGGATGTTAATTTTAGGGGACTGGGATGAGGAACAGACTGCGATAAGGAGTAGTGTAGGGAGGGAGAAATAATATGAGCAAGACTAAGATGGGAATTAGGAGATACAGGAATCCATGGAGTCAACTGAATGGAAGGGATGGAAGCAAAATCAACAGCAATAGAAGATGTACAGGTTTTGGGGACCAGTGACCAAAGGGTCTCTTCCCATGGCAACACACTTTGCTCTGCTCCTTGCAAGTCAGCCTAGGGCTCCCGACTCTCAGCAGGGAGAAAGCAGTGTCAGGAAGACACTGTGAAATCACTGAATGAAGTATCCTTACAGTCTTCCAGTGGCTGGTCGGCTTGTAAGCACTGTTTGACTCGTGCTGCTGATGACGCTGCCAGCTGAAGTGGTGAAGTTCTGTATTACAGCTCCACAGGTGCTAACCCGCCTCAGCATCAGCAGCAACATGAAATAGCTTTCGATTTCTAAGTTGACTTTTAAAGAAAAACCTGAGAAATTATACCCAAAAATGCATTACTGTGATGCTAATGGTACTAAGTCAAACACTTAAAAGTTAGGAAATGCCACAGTTGATGTTGTCTGTGCCACCTTAGGGAGGGCCCCTTGTACCATTACGATAGCCTGTAATTACATGACTGCACAGTTTCTTCCACTGATCCCCTGCACAAGGTGGTCAGGTCCTCTGCATGTTTCATTAGAACTCTAGCCCAGAGCTGTTTTGCACTCTGCTGGATTATTACTTTGGTACTGACCTAGGGAAGAGAAAACTACTTGTCTGTGTCACTGTGCTCTACAAAATCTCCTCATCTGGAAAGGAGTTGATGCCTTTGATGGTACTCTTATTTCTCTGAAATCTCCTTTTCTGTTTCTTGGGAGCAGGTTGCCCCCCATAATATTTCAAATGTGAGCAATTCACGTTTTGGGGAGAATGGAAAGAAAACTCATAAGTAATGGTTTACAGACCTCAGTAAGTCCAATGTCCCATTTGCTTCTGCAGTGCATCCCTCTCCTATTGACCCTGGTTAGGTCTTCCTGTAGTCTGTGCTGAGTCAACAAGCCCCAGTGGGCTGGTAGGCAGATGGGACACAGCCACCCAGGATGTGACATTTTAAACGGTGGAAAAGGGCAGGAACCCACCTTTTCCCATAGCAGAGTATTAGAAGGAATGAATAATATTGACACCTCCCATCAACTCCCCATTAACAGCAAAACACATAAAAACTGGTGCCGGTTTTGCCTGAACATGTATATAGAAAAGATGATGAAATTAATACAGAGAGGTTGCTAGAGCCTCTGTCTGTCTTTTGTTTCTTCCTTCCTTAAGCATTTGTACCCAAAATGCAGAGTGAGGGGGGAATCCCAGCGCTCCCTCTCCAGGGCCAGCGGTCAGCCACATTTTGAGTCCCTTCCCTATTTCTTCCCTTGCTTTTGAGCAGTGCTTGCAGGTTATCCATGCCCGTTTAAAAGTTTATATACAGCAGATGTTCTCAGAGCTGATCAGGAATTACGGATTTGCTGCTGTAGGTGGAGCCCTGTATGAAATACAGAGAATGTATATAAAACACAGAGAACATACCTGCCTTGCAGAATAATTTCACACCCCTCCCTTGCTGCTATTTGCTCAGGAAGGGACATCAGAGCCCCTGATGAGGGAACATTCAGTGTCCCAAAACCCAAAGTAGGTCCCTTGCATCTGACAAGGGAAAGTTCTGGTGGGGCAGAGGGGTGATGTCGGGGGCTAAACATGTTGACAGCTGCCTCTCAGAGCAGCGTGTGCTGCTTTCCCTCTCAGAAGGAGAGGCCGCCTGCCCCACACCTCTTTAGAAGCAGACTTTGCAGAAGTGTCATAAATCTCTGCCTTGCCTGCCATGCAGCGCTGCCACTGCACTGGATATTGCCAGGATTCATCTATTTGAACTGTACTTCATTTTGCAGCTCAGGGTAGAAAGAATAGATTGCTTTGACACTTATTTTAGGGTATAATTTCTCTACCTTCCCGGTGCCTGGGACTTGTCTTATCCCAATATCCAGCACTGCCTTTTTACAGCATCTCCATCTGTATCCTGCAGGTACTCAATTTGTCTGTGTTTGTGCAGACATGCATGGCAAGGATGTGCTCTCAGCGCTTGTGTAGTTCCAGAACCATAGCATTCCAGTGATCTATCAGGAAAATTCAACTGAAGGGCAGCGTGGTCTTGCTTTATGCAAGCTGAAGTAGCAGGCAAACCTGCACTCCCTTCCCCACCCTGCAGGACAGGTAGTCTTTAAAGACTGTGGAAGGTGCGGGTGTTTATTTCAGCGAGAGCTGTGATGATGTGCAAAAAAAGAGAGGGAAGGGATCTCCCAGCTTTTTGGAGATGGCCTCTGTATAATGCCATTTGAATCTGTACTTTTTGTTTGGTGGTAAGTTTTAATAGTTATCCTTTGAGGATTTTCCCGGCGAGCTTATCTGAATACACCAACAGTCTTTTTTGTAATATTCGCATTTCCCCTTTGGTTCAGCCGAGCCCACTGACAGATCATTCAAATTCAATTGTTTTATGTCTAAGCCGAACAGCTAATTAAAGTAGGGATGATTAACCTGACTGGCAGTGTCGCTCTCTCTCCCTCGCTCTCTCGCTCCCTCCCTCCCTCCCTCCTGTTCCAATCAGTCTTTTTCTCACACTCTCCCTCTCTCTCTCTCTGTCTTTTGCTCTACTGTGTGTGTGTGTGTGTGTGTGTGTGTGTGTTTTTTTTTCCTCTCTCCTAAACGTGGTCTGCTTGCTGATGGCAGAATGGCACTCGGAGATTTGTGCATTGTGTCTGGTTTCCTACGGGCAGGCTGACCCAGTGCCTCTAGGGACTTATCAATAGACCACTCAGAAGAGACAGAGACAGGAGAAAGGAGGAGGGGTGGGGGGGGAGAGAAAGAGAGAGGGAGAAAGAGAGAGAGAGAGAGAGAGAGAGAGAGAGAATCAATATCAAGAATAGAAGGAGCTCAGAAGCCATTTTTTTTTTTTTTTAAAGAAGTATCAGGACTTGGGAAGAGGGTGACAAAGAAGGTTTTTCAAAGAGGCAGTGGAGGAGGTTCTAATAAATTTGGAAGGAAACAGTTCCCTGTCTTGGGAAAAAAGGAGAACTCCTGGCTGATTAGCATTCACACCAGGTATGAGATGTTCCCTACCCCTTATCACTGTCGCAACCGAGATGGAAAAAAAAGCGCTTTCCCCCCCCCCCTTTTTTTTTTTTCTTTTTTTTTCTTTTTTTT
>JAWWEW010000001.1:22117971-22177577 GCA_035583185.1 Anabacerthia variegaticeps | reverse complement strand
TTGGTACGTTGTTTGGCGGTGGCAGGGGGAGCGCGAGCCGTGGGCATTTGTGTGCTGGGAGCAGGGAGAATGGAAGCAGGGCAGCGGGGAGGGGGCGGGTGGGAGAGGAGCCGGGAGTGTGTTACTGTGTCTCTCCTCTTTGTGCACCCCTGGGGGGGGGTTACCCAAGTTCATTTCCAGCAGGTGGATTTAGACAGGGAGTTACTTAACGCTTGACCGCCAGTTTTGAAAAAAAAAAAAAAAAAAGGAAAAAAGGAAAAAAAATAAAAAAAGGGACCTGCTTCCTATGTCTATTAAAGGAAGCTCCAATTTTTTCCCTCTCTCTCTCTCTCTCTCTCTCTCTCCTCTCTCTCTCTCTTTCCTCTCTTCCTAACCAGACAGCGGGAGGGTTTCTGGCTCCTCGCCAGCCCAAAAGCCTCTAAGTGTTTTGCACTTGTTTCAGGGAGCCCGGGGATTTTTTTCAGCATTTTCACTAGAGAACAAAGAGTTCTTTACAAAGGAAAGGGGGAGAGCGAGCTTAACGCCTGAGATATGTTTTTCTATTTTTATTAGGGATTTTTTTTCCCCCCTCCTAAAAAGAAAGAGAGAAGGAAAGCACAGAATGTATGGCAGCAACAAAATAGATTGAAAGGAAATGCAGTTCCCTTACCTCCAAATTATAATTTGGAATTATAAGAACAGAAATGGAAGGGGGACAAGACCAAGTGAGTTTGGTATGTCGTTCTTTTCTCCCTTTTTTAAAGCTCTCTCTTTAAATTCCAATTGCTGTTTTGCCAACTTACCTAGCATCTTTTTTTTCTTTCCACAAAAGTTATATTGCAAACAGTTTCTGTCTACTTAAAAAATCAAGCAACAAATTCTTACCGAAGAATAAAAAAGGAGGGAAACGGGGTGGTTTTGGTAGAAAAGAAACAAATGAGTGGGAACAGAAATCTTTCACTTTCTGTCACTTCGAAAAAAAGTTGGTAATGGCTTGTTGAAGCTAGGATCCTAAAATACAGATGGGGCACTAACGTCTGTGTCCATGGACCCAGCTTTTCCCTGACCATCTGTCTAAAAGTCACCTCTCATTGGCAGCTCAAATGATTAGTCGGAGCTCAGGGATTTTTTTGTTTATTTGTTTGTTTGCTTGTTCCTCCTGTTCAGTGGGACCTTCTCTCAAATGGCTCCATTTCACCTCCTGAGTTTAGTTCTTTAATTGAGCCCCAAATCAAGGGTCTCGGGATAGACCTCCTTGCACTGTAGATTTTTTGTTCTTCTGAATGTATTTCTTCTAGATACACTCTTTGTCTATTTGTACATGAAAAAGACACATGCAATATAGAAGGGAATAGTGCATCGCATTTAAGGAGGTGTTTAGATTTGAATTTTATTGCATAGGGTATGTAGCATACAGGATATCTTCTTTACGGTTTCTCCTGTGCAGTGGTTAGGATGTTTGAGAATATATACTGTTGCAAATTCTGTAGCTTAAGGAAGTGCTTTCTTTACCCAAATTCTGCCTTCCTTCCTTTTTTGATTTGTATTTTCCTGGCTTTGATAAATTGCCAATCTAAAAGCAGCACCATATAGCAGAGGTACAGAAAACAAGGGAGGAAACTCTTGGTTTTGATATTATGTTCCTCCTAAAAATCATAAATGCACAATACACAGAACTAGATCAAATTATTATAGAGTTACGACGACTGTTTCTGGATGCAGGGCACTGTTACTACAATACCTTGATTTTTATTTTCATGCTGCAGGCTCCCCTCAGGAGAGGTTCTCTGTTACAGCTACGTAGGTATCGCATATGTATTTGTGCCACTGTTTTTAAGCAACACCTGTGCATTGTGCAAGTGTACAAGGAGAATCAGTCTATTTACATCTCTTATGATGAAGAGGGAAGAAAATCCATCCTTGGGCTCTGCTTGTGCTGCTTTCGGAATCCCACTATCCTACAGAGGCAAAACGTCCTGCAGGATACAGCCCGTCCCTTGCAGAAGTGAAGGGAAACTGTCCATGACAAGTAAAACCACCAGTTAAAGCACAGTTTTGTTTTCATGCCAGTGTCAAGTCTGGGGGCTTGTACCCCTCCATCTTCACAAGCTGGGACTCTTCCCTCTCCAAAGCTGTGGTGGGCACAGCTTTCCCAGCAAAAGCCGGGGAGTCATCATGGCCTGAAGTCCCCTGCCCTGAGACCCTGTTCCTTCTCTGCCGGTCACCCAGGTGCTCTGCCTTTCCGTGGGTAACAGCAGTAGTGGTGCCAAGTGGAAACTACTTTGTGGGCTCCCCAGTTTAGTGTGAAATGCCTGGCTGAGAGAGATGGACCACCAAAAAGAGCTTCTTGTTCTCTTGGCAAACATAACAAATAGAACAACTTTTGGCAAATTACAAATGCCTTTCTTTTACCTAAAATCCTTGCTTTCTTCATTTCTCCGGAGAGTTTTCCCAATTCCTGATGTTTTTCATGGTCTGAATGTTTTCTGTGACTTTTCTCCCTTGCTCTCTCCAAAAAGCAAAAGCAAAAAAAAAACCCAGAAAAACAAAAACAAAAAACACAGGAAAAGTAAGGAAAAGAGCACAGAAAAGGGACTTGATCTTTGAAGTTTTCCATAGGATAAGCAGTCTAATTTTTTTCTGCCTGAATCTTTATTTCTTCTGCCCCCAGTCCCTCCTTTTTTTTTTCTTTTTCTTTTTTTTTTTCTTTTAATCTTACATGCATTTGTGAGCATTTTGTGTCTGCAACCCTGGAGATGATGACAGAAGAGAGAGGACAGAACAGAGCTGAAACCTAGATTTAGCCCCCTCAATCTCAACTAGAAGGCATCTTCCAGTGGCTGTCACTGCGTCCAGAAGTAGGAAGAAAGACGGTAGCTGTCTTTCGGGGACTCCGTGGACCTGACCTGAGAGGAGCACATTCACAGTACAGGAGAAAAGAGAGAGAGGGGGAAAAAAAAATTAAAAAAGCAGAAAGAAAAGCTCTTTGAGCAGTAACACACTGGCTCTTTCTTCCTGCAGGCAATCCGCTCCAGCTCCTGGCGACGTGTCCTGCACTATCAGATATCATATGACTCTCTATTTGGACTCCCGTTAGCAGTATGGGCCTGTTAGGAGGCTGTTTGTTTTCTTTTCCTTTCATTTCCTTCGCCTTAGTTCCCCCCTATTTTATGTGTGCCCGTGTGAGCGTATCCCCTTTATAATCTGTCTTTTTGTGCTGAAGCTTTATAGAAAAGAAAAAAAGGAAAAAAAAAAAAAACTTAATCATTTCCCAGGGCTGTTTTTAATCCTCTGCCAAAATTGAAGTTCATTGTTGAGTTGTAAAAATAAATAACACCTTTTGGGTTTACTTCTCTCTTTTACTTCTTCCTTTGCCCTTTCTGGCACTTTTTGGTGTGCCTGTATATACTCGAGCATGTCTCTCCTGCCTGCGTGGGTGAAGTTGGGATACACCTGTATCGGTCTGAGGAGAAGTGCAGAGCTGCCTTCTGCCTGCTGCCGCTCCTGCCGCTGCTTGCCGTTTGTTTCACTTTCACAAACTTTCCTCTGTTTATTTATTTATTTCATTTGGGCACCTTCTCCACCCCGAGTCTGAAAAGCTGTCAGGCAGCGATCCCTATGCTGGGCTTTTCTGCGTTTAGGTGAGCAAACGGGGGGAAGTTAAGGCTGTAAGAAAACGAAATGTTGTGCTGAAGGAAGAGGATGAAGTGCAAGGCAGAAATTCGACACACTTTGTGTACGCCTCCCATAAAAGTTTGCTGCACCACAAAGCTGGTGCCTAGTAATAGGATGGGGGGAGCCAGACAGCAGCTAACAATCAGAGGTGTGTAGCCAAGTAGCCTTATGGCTGCAATAGTTCTGATACCGAGTCACATTTTAGTTAAGGGAGATGAGATTTTTCCCTCTTTATGCTGTCTTCAGCATTACATTGTTTAGATAAACACTGCCGCAAAACTTTTTTGCCTGAAAATGCTAAGTCACGTCAACAGAAACGGTGAATTGATATCAAATGTATTAAATTGTTGCAAGGGGAAAAGTCTGTCTTTCCAAAAGAGAAAGAGAGGTAATGTTTTGTTTTGATACTTTCCTATGCAATATTTTAATTTCTCTTTGTGAACTGAGGGTTTATTTCGAGAACTGATTTTTAAAGGAAAAGCGGGGACGTGGGGAGGGAATCCTTCAAACCTTCCAAAATGAGAGGTTTTGAAGGGGGTAAATTTAGGCTTTTGGGGAGGAATTTAAAGTGTTATGGTTTTTTGGGTTGTTTTGTTCATTTTTCGTTCAGTTTTATGCAACCTGAATCATAATATACTTTGTCAAGCAAACCAGAAAATGAGCTTTTTACACAACTTTGCTCCCTCTGTAATTACTGCTGTATTTTTATGGAACTTGGTGTTTTATTCGTCCAAATTTGGTAGGATCAGCAAAGCTGAAATCCTGTTTGCACTGTAGAGACACAAAGGAGTTACTGATACTTTCTGTCAGAAGTAGATGCTTTGGCCAGCCAGTCCTTCCACCAACTTGTGCTGTGTGCGGCCGATCGCTGCGCTCCGGAGGGAAGCACGGGCGTACTTTGGACACACAATTTGTATACATTTTGTGCTGATATTCCTGTTAGTGCAGCTGAAAGAGCTGTAAGTTTTAGCATTTCTTCTCCAATGTATACTTAGGCTGGTGTACAGGAGCAATCTTGTAAGGGAGGCAAATACAGACCAGAGGTTTTTCTGTTAAGAATCCAGAAACAACTGCATTTCAGCTTTACTGTAGGTGTGTTGAACGGAATTGAGGTCTCCCTGCCAGTTGGTGGTATTTCATATTTCTCATCTAACTGAGACACCTTCCCACTGAAGTCAGTGCAGGTTTTCCTGAGAAAAGGTTAATGAAAACCAGAGCTAGAACATCAGGATTTAGGGTGGTCCTCTTGAATCAGTGTTGGAAACCAGACACCCCAGAATGTGCACAGCCTAGCATCCCTCTGGAACTTGCAGGGCACATTTGCTTTACTAGAGATGCTACAGCTGTGTTGAGATGACTCTGGCAGTCTGAAACTTTATTTGTGTATGCCTCGAGTTCCTTCAGAAAAGTACCGATATCTCTCCATCACTCTCAAAAGCACACTCTTACTTTTTGTTTAGCTTTTGCCAGTCCTCTCAATGAGTAAGAGACTCTGACCAGAGATGTTTTTCCTTCCTTTTCCTTTCCTTTTCTCTCTTCCTCTTAACAACTTAAAACCAACTTTCATGTTTCATGCTTGGGCATATTCATGGTCCTGAGGAAGGAATTACAGACTACTTTGGAAGAAATCTGGTTTTGGCTTAAGTGTTACGAATGCTTAAAACTTGTATGCTGTGCATGCGCAGGACATGATGTTCCCTGTTACTCTGCATGTGCTCAGTGCTCTGAGCAGTGTAGCTGTGGGCATTTATTTGTGAGCTCATTCTGGTAGCCACCCATGAATTTCGTTCACTTGACAATCAGTAAACAGCTCCATGATAAGCCTGAAGTCATTTGAGAGCTACATAAGTGGGAGGTAGAAGGCTTCTTTCAAGTTTTTGGCCATTTCAATGGATTGTCGCTTGGCATCTTTATTTATAGAAAAAAACCCACCATTCTCCTCAAACTTCTTTTGCAGAGCAGATTATTCTATTTCAAAGATATTGCAAGCTCAAATAATGATAAAATGCTTATTTAGCTACCTCATGAAATAAATATAGAGAAGAGATGTGGAAAACTGAAAGCCAAAATGCTGCAACTAATTCTTGAAAGTGTGGCTTGGGCTGGGCAGAGAAGGACAGGCTCGCTGCTGCTGAAGTTTTGTTAGCATAACTTGGACTTGGTGGAATTGCACCAAAGTTGTGTTTTGACTTGGCTTAACTTCACTGCTTTCATCTGACTTTTTTTCTAAGCCAGCCCAATCCAGATCTGTTCAGTGCTTGGGAGGGTGATAGCCAAGGGACAAAACAGCTTGTCTAACACAGGTCTCTTTAGTGCACCAGTGTGTGGCTTGTGAGGCCTCAGACCGGATCACCACTGTCAAGAGAAATGTGTTTTCCTGCAGTGTAATAAGTTGTCCTGCTGCTTTCAGATGTCAGAGATCCCCAGTTCAGCACTTGGTGAAAAGGTCTGCTCTCAGAAGAGGTTTCCCTTCCATTTAACATTTCATTAGTGCATGCAACTCATGTAAATGTGATATGGCCAGTAGGAGCAACAAATTCTGGTTTATTTTTGCCAGGATGTATGTATTTATTCCGTGTCCGTACTAATGTTATGGTGAGATGGTATTTCAACCTAAACACCGATTTCAGTGGCTTACCACTAAAAAATGAGCTGAGTTGAAATGTCAAGTAGTTGTTCCAAGCTCAGAGGTGAAGCTTATATTGTTTTGGAAAGTATGAGGAAAGTCATGGTTACTTTTTTTCTTTTTTAATGTGTTGGGCAGTCACACTAAGACAGGAGCATTTTATGATTAACTAATTACTGAAACCCATTAATTTTTCCATTCTCATTCTATTTTTAATTTTTCTTATTTCTTCAATACAAAATGAAAATTATAAAGAGCTAATTTCCTTAAACTAATTAGACTTACAATTTTAATCTCACAAAACCCAGGAAATTCCAAGCGATGTTTTTCTGTAACCCTGCCATGTTGCACATGCCTCTCTCCTCTTTGAAACCCTTGTATTGGCCTTCAAAAAATCCTGGGAAAACACTCAACACTTGCCTGAGCCAGCCTTGTCGGTCCAAACTCTCCTGAACTTCTGGCACTGTTAGGCATCCAGATCCAGATTTTGTGATTTGAGCTCATCACTTTTGAAAATAATAACATGGAATTTCCAGACTTTTTTTTTTATGAACCTAAGGGGTTTTTTTAAAAAAAATAATTAGTATTTAGAGTGATTCTGTTACCACTGAAGCCAGCACAAGCAGAATCCACATCCTCTGGTTAAAATTTCTCATGGCACTTTCCAAAACTTGATTTTTGCTCAGATGGCCTTTTCAGTTTTGACCATCTGGAGAACAGCTAAGTAAGTTACATAGAATATTCTTTAGGCAGTCCTTGGAATAGAAGACCTAAAACTCTTTGACCTGTTAATCTCAACTACATATCCCATAAAGCCAGCGTGAGAAATAATTTTTCTTCCGTCCTCCCAGAGAAAAGGGTTTAGTGATGATTTCTTTGGCTGGGGAATCAGGAAATACCAGTGAAAACTCTTTGTAGGAAGATGCCAGAATCTTCTTCTGTGAGATCAACTGTTCTTTATAGATAGATAGATATAGATATATATAGTGACTTTTTTTTTTTTATTTTGCTGTTGAAATATATCATTACAGTCTTCAGAAGCCACAGAAAATTATCAGTGCCACAATAACCTTATACAACTGGAGAGTGCTAAACAGAGCTGATCCGAGGCAGCCTTCCCCACTAATGAGACAAGCCAGCAAGTGGGTTTCAAGGTTTAGTTTGTGCCATTGCCTGCACATTGCTGAAGCACCAGGGTGTAGCCTTCAAGGAATCTTGCTCTCTGTAATCATTTTTAACATCCTGGTCCAATTCTTTAACTTCTCTTTTCATGAAATTCTTACCAAAGTCAGGAGGAAATCTCTGTCTGGCAAGCATGGCAAAAATGGACCCTCTCGGAGTAGTCTCTACTACTCATACAGTTAAAAATTCAATTCATCCCACATTAAAAAAAAAAAAGTAAAAAAAAAAAGAAGTTGATATACAGTAGAAAGCAAAAGGGACCATTGATTTGCAGCCTATTCATTTTGTATTATGCTCATGTCAGACACCGTAAGACTGTTCTGGTGCTTGCTTTGGAGGACCTTTCTGAAACTCTGTAGAGCTGCACAAAGCAAAGTCAGCAAGTGAGAAGCAATCTTATTTCTGATCAAAATGAAGTAATGTGCCAACTAATGATGACAGAAACCTGGAGAGCTGTAGGTGCTCCCTTTTATCAGAGATATAAAAATAGAGGTTCAGACCGCTGTTAAAGATTGCATAATGCCCTGGCTAAATTTCAATGAAGGTAATTGTATTTGGCCTCCTTGAATTCCCTCTGAAGTGTCAGTTGTGTGGGGCAAGATCCACCATAAGGAAATAGAGCACAGTTAAGCAGCTGCCACCTCCCACTTCACGGATGGGTTTATTATCTCTGCGTTAAGCAAAGTAAGTACTTTGCAATTTGATCAATGACTCAATAATGACAACAAGCCAGCACTTCTCTTCTATACCTTCATCTCAAAATGCTTATTATAAAGCCTAAAGACTTGTGCCTCTTGCCCACAGTAGTCTGGTGATATTTGTAAGAACTAGATTTATTTTGCAGATGAGGAAACTGAGGCACAGAAATGTTTGAGTGACTTTTCTAAATGCACACAGTGAATCAATGGCAGAGCCAGGAGAATAATGTGGGAATCCTGGTTCCCAGTCCCATGCTCTAAGCTGTAGGAAACACTCCCCCTCTGTAAGTTATTGTAAATGTAAGTTATTGTTATTAAGATGTGGTTTATCTTTCATGTAAGTTGCCATCTGTTATATTGCCTACTTGCTATTAGTTACGAAAGCTATTCAAATTTTAAACTGTTTTGCATTCTCACAGCTACTTAAGCCCACAGTAGACTTTTTGACAACAGTAACAGTGCTTCTCATGTGAAAGAACTGGACAAATATTAACTCATGTTTTTTCAGTAAATTTTTGTGATGCCATAAACCCACAGTTTAGACTGAATTTAAACAGACCTTGAAAAATCCATGTATTCGATGCTGATTGGTTCCATATCTGTCAGTTGTACTTTAGTTAAGACATGACTGTATATTCTCGTAGATATGATTAAGAACATAAATATCCAAATGGTAATTTAATGTAAATTGAGTCATTGATAACTTCATGTGTCTTGGGCCTAACAGCTCTGTGGCTGTTACGGTCCTTTGAACATGTAGTAGGAAAAACCTATTAATCTTGAGCTCCTAGTGATGCTTCTGGGGACCTCAATGAGCCAAGGAGAACTAGGTCAGTCTTATTGGAGGCAGTCTGGAAAAGCCCTGAGCAGAAGCTGGGGCAGGGACTGGAGCTGTAAAATGAGAAAAGGCTCTTGAAAAGTAAGAGTTGCTTTTTTTTTTCTCTTGGTGTACAGATGGGTGCTAAGGAAATACATCCATTTAGATCGTCACAGTCACCATATTTAAAGGAGCTATGAAGCCTAGCCTTAGGAAAGGGTAACCCCTGCAAACAGGGACAAATAGCCTTGTAGCTGAAGAGGAAAGGAATTGTCTCAAACTATCTAATATCTGCTAGCAGGTAGAAAAACAGGAGACAATGCCAGGCTGAGTCCGAGACAGATTGGACGCTCTTGTCATTTCATCCCTGAAGATTGTCAAGCAGCAAGGGCACTTCTAATAGTCCTAACTAGTTTCCTTTATGTGATGAAGCCTACTGAAGTTCTGAAAGCACTTTTCTTCTGCTGAGAAGAATGAAAGATAAGCTTGAAGTCTTGAAGTAATCAGAATATGTGGTCATCAGTAACGACCACATATTTAAGACAACTGTTCTGAAGATTTTGAAATTTAGTTCACTTCTTTTAAATCTGAATTTGACTTATCTTCAGCTATGCCTTTGTCTGATGTATTAAGGAGCCCTCTACTGTCAGAAATCTTCTCCCCGTGCTTGGTATTAATAAACTTCGCTGGTATGGCTGATTGATGGTGAATTTTTGACACCCAGAATACTCTTTGAGTGGATGGGAAAGTGACTAGTGAAATTTGAAGTAAGAGCTGAGGAGTTACTCGAGGCAGAAGTGGGTGAATAGAGATCAGAAACAGCATGCAGTGAGAGCAGGTTTCTTATTCCTGAATATAAGGCAGAAGTAAAAGAAATATGTGGGTAAAGGCAAAGATCCAGTTATAACGAGGGTAAGAATAGAAGAGAAAGGTCTTGAGAATAGACACAGAGTAATATGAAAAGTGAAGCATCATACAGCTATTAAAGACAGAAAAAAGAAACAAATGTAGTCTGTGGTGATCAATAAGGTCGGACCAAATGGGGAAATACCAGAGTATGTTAAGAATGTAACAAAAAGTAGGAGTAATTCACCTTGGGTACTTTGGACTAGGGCTTCTCAAGCAGCGGGTACTTTCCCATCTCACAGGAGGCCAACAGGCTCGGCTCATTATGGCTTTGAAAATGCACTGCTTAGTCTGAAGGTTAGTGAGGGACTGGTACAGTTTTGAAAGGTCTGAACACATTCAAACTTTGTGAGAAAGACTGGCCAAATTTTCTGCCCAAGGCCCCTCTGTCCTCAGGATTAAAACTCCAGTGTTAACGGCATAACGAAAGGGAGGCCTAATTAGGCGAGAGAAAGCTCTTCTGACACACATAGCTTTTTTCTTTTCTTTTTTTCCTTCTTTTTTTTTTTTCCCCTACCAACAAAGGAGCAAAGAATAGGGTAAAACTTTATTAGGGTAAGTGTACTGTTAGTTTTCTCAAGTTGTTTCTCTTCTAGCCCTCTCTGGAGCAACACCTCTCTTCGTGCTGGTGTCTGGGGCATCACAGTATGGGCATGTTCCTCACCTGCTGCCCACTCATGGTGCAGCCTGGAACAGGTCACCTAGCCCCCTGGCCTCTGATTACTCCAAACAACTCTAAAACCAGCCAGTGGTTTCCTACGTCAGTGGCAGCTGAGAAGATGGTGTCAGCAGGGCCTGTGAAATGCTAGGCAATTGTTAGGTACAGTTGGCAAGGTTGCCTTTATCTTTGGATTTCATGCAGTTTGCTATGAAGAATTTTTGCATCCTCAAATACTGTATCATTTATCTCCTGTCTTCCTTTACCTGTGAAATAGCTCTGGTAATGCCCATCACTGGTGCTATAAGATCAGTGAGTGTAATGAGTTTTTCATGCTTTGAAGGTATTAGTGTTCTCCTCTTAAAACCTGATAAAATCCTCTGCCAGGTGAAAGTCTGGTTGGTTCCTATTAAGAAAGAAAAAAATATTTTTCTGATGGACATTGATTTGCTTTCCAAAATACATGAGTAGTCTTAGCGAATCTGGGAAAACAGAGTGAGAGAAGTGATAATTTCTAAGTTGCCACCATTGTAAACCAAGCACTGAAGTGGGGCCAGTCTGAATCAGTCAAGACTAGCTTTTAAGAAGATAACGTGCTTTTAAGATGAAAAAGAAAAAAGCCATTCCTTCAGACTGGCTTTGTGTGGCTGACTTGTCTCCAGTGTGAATGAAGTGTGTGGAAGTTAACACCATGACTCTCACCGCTTACTGGAAACACGTATCTGGGTGTTCTTGGTGATTGATGGATTACCGAGTGTCGTATTCCAAAATCTTTCATGCAAGGCTATCCCCTTGCATTTGTGCAAGCAAGGAAAAAAGTATTCAGAAGGAGCAAAAAGCAAAAACTGTTGGAAACACGAAAGTTCTTTCTAAAACCATTTCTCCCTGTCACTGGTATGAGAAGAATTTTCATTCTCTTTAAGGCTATTTAAAATATACTTTGGGGCTAAAATAACAGAGAAGACAATCCAATGCATTCTCAGTCCTGAAACCACAATCAGTTACAGATCCTTGTTGCCACATTGCATCCAGTGAGGTAGCTTACTGGAAGATCTGGTCACAAAAACCTCAATATTGATTGGAAAAAAAAAAGTAAAAGAAATGAAGATGTTCTCTTTCCCCTTCTTCTCATTATTTTTTTCAAGGCAGAAAAAAAAAAAAGAAAAGAAGCAAAACACTGGTTCTTATTGTTTAATTAAAATAATTCCCCATTTTACAGTGATTTTAATTTCTGTGAATTTTAATTCTCATTTTTTACTTGAGATGAAATACCAGAAAATTGCTCAAGCATTTAAAATTTTTATTATTTTTTTTTCATTTTAATTTAGTATGAAAGATTATTCTCTCACTTTCTGCTGCCCTCCTGCCTCTCTTTTCCATATTCATACAGACTCCTGGCTGACTAGAATGGCACTTAGCTGTTTCACTCATTAGAGAGAGCAAGTGATGGTTCCACAACTTTATTGATTTAAGGTGAGATCATGGTAGGGATCACTCTGGATTCTGGAAATGGCACAGCTTTTTGAAGATTTTCTTTGCAAAGCAGTAAGGAATATGATAGTATCACTTCTAATCAGGGTGAATATCATTGCAGTCAGCAGTAGGTGTCACAAGCTGTACGGGTACATCAGGGATCTGACATGAGAACACTTGTGTTCATACTGTTTCTGTCACTTACCCAATGCACAATTTCTGACTTATCTACTTTGGCTTGTTTTCCACATGAGGACAACTTGGCACAGGTGATAAACCTAAATCTCTTTCATTTGTTGGACAGATTGCTTGAGAAGTTATCTATATGTATGGCATCGGTGTTTGGGGGTTGTTCTTGTTGGAGGGCTAACACCACTGATTTGGTCTATGCTAACATTTATCTCCATGTTTAAGGCATGATTTTTTTTCCAAAACACTGAATAATGGTGAAATTAGGATGCTCTGTAATGATGGAATTAAACCCCATAATTTTCGAATAGATGTTGATACAGTACTGCAGTCCACCTGTAGCATCTTTCATATCAAGCTGAATGAAATGGCAATAGTAGTAAGGAGGAAAACTGAAGTGGGCGTTGTTGACCAGATGGATGCAGCTGCTCTGTTACGTTCCCACCGTTTTGCATTTGAGCTGTTTATTTTCACTTTCTGGCTGTCAGTCATCACATGAATTAGAATTGAAGGACTTTTTCCCTACTCTGGAATCTATAGTCACAGGTCCACCAATCTCCAGGAGTGACTGTGCTGTTTAGTTCGGACTTCTCTATCTTCTGGCCTCTCCAGGTAGGGTTCTGCAGATTGGCATCACAGTTTACTTCCAAGAAATGCCAGACAAAAGAGAGGCAGAAATTTGTCCCAGTGCAATCAGAGGAAACCTTGAGTGATTTGACCCAGTCAACAACTGTCAGGAAGCATTGCCACTTGAGGAAAAGTAAATGCCTCATTATTGCTGCTGGAGAGATGCACCTCCATAAAACACCTGGAAGTGGTCCACACACCACAGACAGAACGTCACTGAGGTTGACTTTTTTTTTTTTTTCTTTAATGGGGAGAGATAGCAGAGCTTGTATTTTTAGACATAAATAGATCATCAGCTAGGGTGAGGAAGTAATCTATCGCAGTTGAGTCTCATGCAGAAACCAAGCATGTTATAAGGTGATGTCCCTTTTGTCTGATGTTGACCGCTGTAGGGGGAAGGACATCAGACTGCCTGAACCATCATTTTGAAGAGAGAGCTCACAGGAGATACGTTACTTGTGGCGAGGCTGAAAGTGAATGAGGTAACCACAGAGTAAGCTGCTAATGATGTGGATTGTGGGAAGCACTACTGATAGGAGGCAGACAGTTGGATTGATTAGGGCAGCCCCAGGGACTAGTTGTTTTTCTTTCACTATCCTGGGGTGAAGTTAAACCTGCTACTGGTAGTAATGAAGAATAGCTAATACAGATCAGACTCTGCCAAAGTAACAACATTGGCATCAGGAGCAGAAAGTTTTGCAAATTTCTCTGTGTGTGCACTTGCTACTGGTGTTCCTGGTGGGTGGCTGAATCATCCTGATGGCATTCAACAGGAACCAGCTGCTGAGAATATTAAAATGCAAGCATTTATTCCTCTAGAGAGACAGTAGCATCTGCAAAGTTTTCCTGTCTTGATAGTACAGATAATCCCATGGAGTATTCTCTAGTAGTTTTTAACTCTCAATTCATTTATACATGTTTTTTAAAGCTGTAAGTGCTTTGTGTCTGCACAGAAAGGAGAGCCTAGCCTTAGACTGGATGCCACAACTGTCCTGGGCACATAGTTTGCAAGCCTTCTGCTCAAGCTGAGGCACCTTACATGGGTAAAAAGAAGTTGGGCTTTACCTCCTTCTCCCCCTCCCACCTTTTTTCTTCACCCTCCTCTTCTCAGGAAGAACTGCCTTGGAGGCTGGTATGCCACAGAGAAGGAGTCCTCAGCCAACCCATGATTCTGTAACCTCCATATCAGGGTAAGCTCTCTCTTGAAATTTATAGTGGCAACAATTGTAAGTGGTAAAAACTGCAAGTGATTTAATGGTCTGATAGAGTAGGATGATGAACATAGCCATTATGGCTTGTGTTTGTTATTCCTGAAGAGGAATATGTCACTTCACAAGCCTGTAAGCAACACTCCCCAGCTTTAAACTGCTTAGGGTCTAGGGGATACCTCCAGAAAGGAAACCAGGCCCTGGAAGCCTTCATTAACCCATCAAAAACATGGAGCACTCAGCACCCATCAGAAGCTGGCTCTTAGTCCAACATGACCATAAACAACAAATATCATTGCCAACACAGATGAGAGAAGAGAAAAGGCAGATAGTTGCAACAGCGGGGGAAAAGATGGTAATTTCTTCTTTTAAGTCTTTGCTTAGCTCTGCATATCTCCTTAGAATATGGTCTTATGCAAATAGTGTTTGATTTCACATACTGAAGGTATTTACAGGAAGGGAAAGCAGATATTCTGCCTGTGGTCTATAATGTGAGTGAAGGTGCAGGATTGTTTTACGGAGAAAGAAAAACCAAGTTCTTTTGCAGTGTGTCTGCAATGTTGGCACAGAGAGAAGAAATGAGCTGTAAGCAGCCAGTGCTATGTAGCAAAATAAAGGGTGAGGTTTATGATTTTATTTTAAAAGGAGCATAACTAGGTGCACTCATCACAGTAGCATTTTATTAAGGTATTTTATCCATATCTAAATAGCCTCATGTAAAATGCCTGCCTAGTACCTCAAGGCTGTGAGTAGTTTGGCTCCGTTTTTCTCAGCTGGAATATGAGTACATGGTGTTAAAAGAACAAACTCGCCCAAGGCGAGGCAAACTTCTATTCCTTCATCCACCTTTTGTCATTTCCAGTCATCCTTAGAGCCTGTCAGGGTGTGTCAACAAGTCAAGGTTTTGACAGGATCTTACAGGCACAAGAGGGACCACAAACACAACTCTACAAAGTTTATTGATAGCCTCTCTTGTGATGTGACAGGCCAAGGAAAGCTGTTGCAGGAGAGGTGACAGCAACGGCAGCACTTTATAGCCCTTCCTGATTTCAACTTCTCCTTGGAAAGAGCTGTTGAAACCTCTTAGCAGTGTTAGACATATAGTTTAATCTCAGTAAGACATCACAGTGATGATGCATACATCAAAGACTCTGTTGTGCTTTCCCCTTTTTATGTGAGTTATGTTTGCTCATTTGTTTAAAAAAAACCCAGCATAATGATTTCAACTTTAAGAGGCTTAAGCCCAAAGCTTTGGAAAGTCTTAACAAAGAATGATTTAATGAACTGGCTATTGTGTTTATTGTTGTGCTCAGCTACTTAAGTATGTCATAGGCTCTGCAATACAAACAATTAATGGTCAAGCTTCTGAGCTCAAGTGCTACGGTCTTCTGCCTTCAGAAAAGGAGAAGTAGCATTTGAGGTCTGTTCCCACTTAAGAAGTAGTGCAATAAAAATCCAGTGGATTTAGACTAAATGCTCTGGGGTTGGATTTGTTGTTTGTTTGTTGGTACAACACAATATAGTAGAACTTAATCCTGAATAAGAGCAGCACTGGAAAATTTCGGGAAAATACTAAATAAAACATTTTCATCCCAACGTTTCCTCTAAGGACACATCTCTCTCTTAAAACAGTCAGAGAATAAAAAAGACTCTTGAGCTTTGTGTTGGTAATGCTAAGGGTGTGAGTGAGCTTTGCTCTGGAAAGATCATGCCCATCAAATTTAGGGATGGGTTGATGCATGTTGTATGCCCTGCTGTTAGACCACGGGACATCATATGGCTCTTAACACAGCTCAGCTGATGGTACGAGGCTGGTACCCATCCTGAAAGCCACACAGCATGTATCCCAACATATCCTGGGGACATAGGTTCTCTAGTGCAATATAGGCCATGAATAATCTTTAAAAATTATCAAACCACTTTTTTTGCTGAAAATACTTTTGGCTTTCAGTTTTACAATTTCTATGATGTCAGCTAACTTCTGTTCCAAGTAAAGGCAGAGGAAGCATCACTTTAGTGCTTCTGTATTTTGTCATAAGTATTTAACGTCTTCTGTTTTCACTGCTTATCTACACTTTTTTGCTATTTTGCTACTGCAAAATGATAATGAGGAGGTGGGGGTTAAAGAAAAGTAATGAATTTTTAGAGCTGAGTATTGTCCTCAAACAGCATGATCCTCTAGGACAATACTCCCCCACCTAGTCTAAGCAGCCAGCAAAGACACATTTGGACAGAAATTCAGTCACTAAGAATGAAGTCAGAGCTCAGAGCTATCGTAATAAATTCCATCCTGAGAAGAAAGGAAAGGCTGAGGCCACCAGCGGAGTAACTGAGTATCTCTGGTTCTCCCTTTGACATCCCGTGGCTGAAATCAAACTACATTTGTCAGTTCTCTACCTCTCTGGCCACAGGAAAATGGTAAACCTGAAAAGCCCATCAGTGCTGTCCATGTAGGAAGAGCTGCCCCTTTTTCATCTCTGAATACTGTCACACCTGAGTAGCAAACTACACTCTGTAATAAAGATGGTAACGACGGTTACTGCTGCATTATATTTTACTAGGAATGCTTTTCCTAGTAAATTTTGATCAGGTCCTCCACCCGCCCAGTCTGGTCAAAGTATGCTTCCCCTGCCTGTTCCGTCAGCCCTGTACTGTGGTAAATAAATGTGCTATCAGCATAATGTGTCCTACCAACTTCCCTCTTCATCTCTAGTCTATTTACGTTCAGTGCAATTCTTTGACTCGTGCCAGCTCTCTTGCAATACTCTGTCCTCAGCCTTTTGTTCTTCAGCTTTCACTCTGTGGGTGAAAGGAATAAACAGCAGCTGCTGGAACCCAGCGGCTGAAATTGTTGAGAGTTCGTATTTCTTTAGGGACAGAATCTGTGAGGATTTTTGCTTCAATCTTTTTTTTCCTCTCTTGAAGATTTGAAAAGAGCTCTACATATGTGTGCTTTGGCATGGGAACTCTTCTTAGGCACCTGAAACAGTAGTTGTTCTTACTGCCTTTTCGAAGAGAAAACATGAATTCAGCAAATACACCAGAGCCACCAAAGAAGGGCCACAGATGCCCACAGACTTTCCTGCAGCCCGATAACTCATTTGACAGGATTGGGATTTTCTGAAATTTCCTGTGTGCCATTACCTTTTTACAGGGAGATTTCTTCTCTTCTGAAACCTCTCAAGGTCCCCATTCAGGTGATTCTCTCTCTCTAGCTGGGAAAGGGAAGTGTAAACCCATGGGGAGAATACTGTTGTGTGAAAATGGGAAATAAATGCAAGATACGTTCCCTGCATGGGGATGCGGAGGCCCTTGGAAGTATATTAGAACTTCTTCCATTCTTCCAGAAGAGAGTGGCAGAGTGATCTCTGGCACCTTCAGGCCAAACTGAACCAATGCAATAAGAAAACTGGTGAACTATTAGTTTGCTGCTTTACCCAGGAGGAGTGATAGATGAAGCCCTGAGAGAACTATTCACATAGCATGGGCTTAATAGCATCTTTTCCAATGACATTAATAAGGTATCCTATGCTTCCGTTGTATTTTGTGGGAGAAAAAGACAAAGATGCAGCTGGAAGAAGAGTATTGCTCTTTAGTTTATGGAGCAACATTTGTCTTTATGCCTTAGAAAAACAGAACACTTTCTTGCATTTTAAGGGAGGGGGCGGGGGAAGTTTGTGAAGATAAGCATTTTATACCCTTAAGCTTGTATTTCAAAAGTGACTTCTAAAATTCTGGTAATATACTAAGAAATGTGGAATTTTGGAGCAAGTGAAATTTTATTCTAGGCCCATGGGGATTTTAATTTCAAATCCGTCTCTTTGTCCAAAACTTGGTTGTGAGCAGGTATTTGAAATTTAGCATATCAGATTAAGACCCCTGTGAAAGTCTGGCAAAGCCCTACACAAGGCAAATGGGGGTGGGTACCAGAGACACAATATTGTATTTTAATTCATTAGATATTCTGGGGAAATCTGAGTGATCCTTCACCAAGGTTTAACAGAGGGCTAAAGGATTCAGGAGACAAAGAATGGTGTTTGGCTTCTTGCAGTCTGTGATGTCCGAGTACACACAAATCTGTGGTGATGAAGAATAACTCAAAAAGAGCATTTCTTCTCCCATATTTACTCTGAAAATCTTGGTCAACTTTGTACAGTAACTTCTCCGTTAACTTTGAGTTCCAGCTACAAGCTATAGGGGTAGGCATTCATTCAAAGATGATGAAGCCTTCATTATTTTCAGAAAGTTCATCACAGCACATTTCCTTGTACACTGTAAAGTATTTTCACAATTTAAACCTAAGGAGTTGTCAAAATAAATTAACAAAGTGTGCTCCATGATGCTTTAGCCTTTATTTATTTATATTTTGTATTGTCTGTCCAAGGATTTGTTAATTTGAAAAATTCAGTTATTTGTGGTAGGTCAGCATCCTAGCTGTTAGCTTGCATTAGCAAGATCATGTCATTTTTCTGACTAGATGTGCTTCTAATAGCAAAAGTATTACCTGAAACAGTTATGTTTGGGTTGGAAGAGCTGGGGTTGCTACAGATAATCCAAGGGATTATTCCATGATGGATCATCCTAAATGAAGGTTTTCCCAAACTGCCTGCTTTCTTGAAAGGTCATGTTGCTTCTGTGCTAGACTCGGTGTCAAGCCACATTTCAGTGTTTGCAGGAGGAAGGATTCCAAAAGGAAGGGATGGAGGTGGCAGAACTGGGTGCCATGTGGTAGGCATGTCAGCGAAGGGAACGGCATGCCACACACCTGCTTTGGGGCTCTGCCGTGCCACAAGTTAACATTTTGATGAGCAATTTCCATTCTGTTGTTTTCTCTCAACACATGGGGTTCAAAAAACAGTTAAAAGAAAACTGTACCCATTTGCTCATCTCAGAAGCCTGTGATTTCAGAAGAGTCTGCCAGATTAATTTTCACATATACAGGATTTCAGAGTTGAAACACACAGAAGGTTGCAGTTTATCGTTTGAAATGGTAGTGTGATGGCCAAAGAAGAATAGGTATGCGTTGCTCAAACTTCACGGAATGCCGCTGACTGATGGTTTATAATTATTAAAAAAAAAAGTCTTTTGCTGTAATCATAACCTTCAGAATTTTTCAGAATTTTCTGAAGTCTATGAAATAATCTTAAATTCTAACCTCTAGAGGAAAGGTTTTTTCAGTGGCTATGTAAAAAAAAAACAAAAAACAAACAAAAAAAAAAAACCCAAACCCTACAGGCATGCAACAATTGTTTTGCTCATTGCACATTTGTGAAGGACCTGCTTTCTATAATAACTACTTGAACTAGATTCCCTTTAAACCTGAATTCGGATGATAGAATATAATCCAATGATGTGCTATGTTAAAACATTTCATTTTTGTCCATTCTAGCTCCATAATACCCTCTTCAGGTGGAGGTGGACAGGAGAGGAGGGAGGGGAATTGTCTGCAGAATTCCTTTGGCATTGCTGCGGAAAGTGTGCAGGTCTTACAGCAACACTCTTAGCCAGACTATGTGTTTTAGTCAGAAACAGGCTAGTCCTTCACTAATTTACCCTGAGCTGTAACTGTCATGCGGTTGAGGAAAGAATTAGACATGTATTTCCTGGGTAAACCTCTAATCTGATATTCATATTGCCGATTTGGTTGTAAATTTTGGCTACTGAAAACTTTCTGGCTTGTGGTAGGCCTGTATCTATGTAATTGGAAAACAGAAGAGATTCTTTCACTTTAATCTGACGCTTATCTCCATCCTCCTTAAGGCAGGAGAAAAGCCAAGGGATTTAGCATCTTCCTTCTTTTCTTGCAACCTACTGAGACTAACTGTGATTAGAAGCTCCTCTTGATGCATTTTATAGTAGGGTGTCCATGCTGCTAGATACCTTTTGTTGCTGAAGTCTGAAGCATTAAATCATTCAATAACCCCCTTATTGTCTTCCAGGCGAGCATCAGCTTGTAAATAGTGACATGATCAACACAAAAGTCATCCTCTGACATGCCCTTGCACCCACGGATCCTGTTCATGCACTGGCTAGCAGAGCAGTTTTATAGGTTTTTCAGCAACCTTTTAATAGAGAGTTAATTTCACTGGTCCCTTTCAAGGGGTCCACTTGATTCTATACCAGTGAAGAGAGATGGTATTTGAGAATGGTTGATATGCTCACAATTTTTCTAAGCAGAGACCTTGACGAGTTCCTCCACAGTCAGTCTCCTTGGGCTAAAATTTCAACCTATTACATGGGGATTTAGCCACTCATTTCCCATAAACATCAATGGGAGTCATGTGGCTAAATCCCTGTGCAACACATTGAGAATGTATTCCCTTATGTTTAAACTCATTTTGATGCAGATGCTTTCTTCTGCAGGAAACAAGCGAAACGTAGAAGCCATTTATTTCTTTCATTTGTCTGCCCCAGATCACCAAACTCCCAAATTATCTTCTCTGCCTAGGTACCAGAGTATCCCATGGGATTTGCTGAGCACCAAGTTAGAGGCCAAGCTTCAAAATGTTAGGACAATGGGTACTAATTTGTATTTATTACCTGCTCATGTGTGGGGAAATTGGACAGATGACAGGCTGTCCCTTCACCCATGAGAGCAAGATCTTTCATTTCTCTCTGTTCTCCATCACCTGCTGTATTACATATTAAAGCTGGGACCATATGCTGTTTTTAACTAGTGGTCTTTGACTACAAGTTACAGTGTAGATCACTGCTTGGCTCTTGGCTGATGTGTGCTTTGTGATACTCTCCCACAAGGTTAAGGGATCTGCTATGATCGCGATTTAGAGACTAGTAACTTCCTTAGTCAGGAAGAGGGTCTTTTAGACTAATTATTGGAGGGAGGGGAAATGAAAGGCTATCAGGATGTAGGCACAAATGTGAATATACTATTTCAAAATCATCGGGCGTGATTTTCAGTAATGGCATATGTGTGTTAAGATGCAATTTTGTGCCTGGAAAGAATTGTGTTCATTATAAATGGCAGGTGCTTTTAAAGCATTTAAATATTGCATTTTCTATTTCCACCTGCACACCAGGTAACTGGGTATTAATATGCTACTAGTTGAGCCCATGATTCATTGCAGGTGCAGTGCTTGGGAAATCAAGAATTGCATAGAGGTCCTGATGAAAATCATGCCCTCAGGCACATCTGAGCTCCATTTTGATCAACAAGCCAAAAATAAGACTTTTATTTCAATTACAGTTTGTCTGATTTTGAACTTAATGATGCAACTTGAAGTCTATTGGCTTACCTCCTGAGACCCAGGAAGGAGGATGTCTGGGACCTTGCCTATTCAGTGGAATAGAGGTTCCCATTAAATTCACTCTGATCTCATTACATGTCTTTTATTTGGTCAGAAGCTCTATTTTTGCTCTTCCTGGCCTTATTGAATCTGTTGTTGATTCATTGTGCAGACTTGGTATTAATGAAAAAGACTGCCTCACTCAGGTCTCTCTGGAGGGTGAGATTTTCCATAGCCCTGTGTCTGTACCACACGTTGGAAGCACAGACTCTGATGGGTTGCCTTGTGAAACGAGATTCGAGCAGAGCTTTATTAATAGGCTTATGAGATGTATCAGCCAGGCGAGGCTGCCTGCCTCCATAATGAGCGAGGGCTGTATTTGACTTCACTTAACGAACAGAAAAATCCTCAGCAATGCCTTTCCTGTACCCCTGCTATCCCTGCTCCACATTCCGTTTTCAAAGACCTCTTTAAAGGTCTCTATTATCCCAGCTGCCTTTAGGTGTCACTCGAAGCTTTGGGTTCCTCCTGTTCATCCTGCCCTTTGTGTGCTGAGCCCAGCCCTGCCATTCAGCTGCCCCAGCAGCTTGGGGGCCCACTGGTCACCCCCCAACTTCTGCCTCCCTTGCTTCATGATTGCATCGGTTGTCCACACTAGTTGCACATTAGAGTTGAATGAAAATGGAAGTCATTAATTTTGGTAGCTTTTCTTATTTCAAGCAAAGCTGGATGTCAGAGGCTGCACCTGCGTTACTGGATTGGAAACTCTGCCACAGGGGACCCTGGCTGCCCTAAAATACATTGGGGGCTGAACACCTGCGTTTTTAACTTGCAGAAGAGTTGAAGGGCTGACTTCCATCCTGCTTTTGTCAGGCATTGCCAAGCTGCCCTAGCCTCTTTTGCTGCTAAGCTTCAGGAAGTGTTAATCTGGTCTTTTCCATTTCGAGACGGATCTGAAAATTTTCGAGTGGGCCAAATACTTTCTTGGCCTTCTGACGAAGCTTAGGTTGCTCATATGGTAAATCATTAATTTGGAGACTATATTCCGCCTTTGCTGTGAGTTAAGAGTGGTGTTCTAATAGCTTCCTTCCATCTGGAACAGTCATAAACCAGATGGATAAAGGATTGGCACCACTTATTTTGAGTCTTTACCCAATTCACCCTGTGTAAAGGGACCTTGCAGTGTCTCCCAGACAATTGTTGCATGTATCCAGAATCACAAGTGAAAAATATCAGGATCAGATGTGTGGGCTGCCACTTGGGGAAAGTTTTGGAGAGGTGAGCAATAAAAATTGTATCTTCCTTTAGCAATATAATATTGGAGCCCATGATTAGGAACCATATGTAAGATGATTTTGTATCTAAGAATTATTTGAAAAGATGGTCATCTATTTTGAATTCCAAAATTTATAGTGCCTTGGATTAAGCCACTTCAATGCAAAAGTTATTTCTTAAATAGATTGGGAAGAGATAGATTTTCAAGGATGTTGTGTATAAAGGTCTTGGCATCTTGTCTTACCAGAGTCATTGTCTTCCTCCCTGTTTTCATGAAAATAAATTCATCACACTGCATTTTAGTGCGTTCCTTTAAAATTATTTAGTAGGAATGAGAATATTGCCAGAAACTAGACGTTGCATCTTTATTTATTTATTTATTTATTTGGGTAAATTAGAAATATTATTTTCATTAGTGAATGGCTAGAAGGAAGAAATCAAGCAGTTGTGCAAATGGCATTTATTACGGAGAGTGTTTTCATTTATAATATGCCTTTAAAGAACCTCTCTGGCCCAGCTCATACTGCAGTGTTTAGGAATTGCTTCGGAAACACTTCTGATGCTGCTGAATACCAGAACAGATACATAATGGTAGCCTATTTTATTCTGGCTCGAAGAAAAGAAAGATAATTCAAGGAAGACTGTAAAATTCAAAATTGAAAACTTCAAAAAGGCTTCTTACCATACCAGAGACATGGCATTGTGAAGTGCAAGAAGGCAGGCAGGAGGGTGAGTGTGCCTAAATGGGCAAAGGTGTAAGACGTTGTTCAAGTCAAAAACATACTTTAAGCATACTAAGCACAAGTGCAGGCCAAGCAGATCCATAAGAAAGGTTTATAAATGTCGGATAAAAGTTACAGGAAAAAGGATGCAGCTGTGGTTGGAAAAGCAAAGAGCAAGCCCATCAAAAGAAGAGTTTCTGTACTTAAGTTTGAGTTTGACGGGCAGTAGATAGGGACAGTATCAAAGGAAAGAGGAAAGACATAAGAACAGGAACACTGAGGCATTGTAAAGGATTTCTTTTCGTTTGTCATCATTATTTATATTAGAAGAGACCTTTATGATTTTCAGCTGATTAAGATCCTTTTTAGACACCTTCCACAGAGGGCGTAGTGACATATCATCTAGGATCGTGTTTCATATGAATCCTAGAGCATTCAGGGAACTGAGAAGAAGGTGTAGGTGCTCCTAGCCAAAAAAAAAAAACCAAACAAACAAACAAACAAAAACAAAAAAAACCACAACTGCAATCTATTCTTAAAATTATCTGGAGAAAAAAGAGATTCAAAGATTGCTCAATGACTTTGAAAGCCCAAGTGGTCATCTTATGAATGAATTTAGCAAACCTTGTTTTGGTAGTTTATAAATTGTTTACCACCGTAGTTAAAACCATAAACAATTTCTTATAGGCAGATTAGTCTTCACTGGCTCTTTCCACTTGATTGGAAGAATCTGTCCATGCCTGAGTGCTTCAATGCCTAGTGCCTCCTGAGCTGAACAGCCCATCCCTCTGGTCCCAGGTGTCATCTCTGCGGATGGGCACCTTCTAAAGCACTGAATGCCAGGAGGTTCTCTTGCTTCCCACCAACAGCTCCATGCTGGTCTGTGAAGCAGTAACTGGCAGCTAGCATTGTGTATTGCATCCAGGATCCATTTCCCAGGATATCCATGAGGATAGAAGAGATGGGGCAAATGTTATCACTACAGAAGTTAAAAATTCCTTCCAGTCTGTCTTTGTGGTTTCACGATAAGGAGTGTATTAGAAGAGCCAGTTCCTTTTAGCAGTTTCTCCCTGAAATGTGCTGGAATGTGAAGCATTCAGATGAAATCCTTTGTGCTAGCACCTCTCTCTCTTCATCTTCTGCTGTTGCCATACTGCAAATTTGTCTCAAGAAAGATGCTAAATTGAGGTATTGGGTCAAGAAATCTGTATCTCAGAGCAACTCATTAGAAAACACTTAAAATACAGCTGTGCCTCTTGTTATAAAATCAAATTAAACTGAACTATTAAAATAAATATAGGACAACAAAAGCACCAAAGTAATAAGCAGAAACATACTGGCATTCAACGTGGTTCACCTGACCCTTATAATATGGAAATATACAGTTTAATCAAGTGTTTACAAACTGCAGACAAGAGCACAGCCTGTTAACAGCAGTAGCCGAGTATCTCTATTGCCATGTTTGTAGCACCGGTACAAATCAGGGAGTAAAATATAGACTTGCACCTAGTTTTTGCTGCTAACTCTTTAAATTGGTGCTGGTTGAATGCCAAAAGCTCAGCTAGAGCATGGGACCAGTAGGAAACAAACAGCTTTTCTCTCTTAAAATGCCAGAGATATAATAGCTGTGTATCCAATACTGTGGGTCTCAACTTTCTAAAGGCACATAGGCTGTTTTTCATTATTTATCCCAGTCATTCACACTATCAAAGTTACAGTAGTCTCATGGCAATCTTGCCTTTTGCCATTTTGTTCTAATGTATCTTCAGGTCACCTCTTGCTAGAAACCAGAAAAATTGGTAACAAAAGGCCAATGTCACCGATGTCAGTGAGACTACCAAAATAAGAAAGGCCTGTGAGGATTAGGCTTTCAGTGTTCATACCAGCTGGAAATTAGTTGGGATCCCATTCAAATGTCAGATGGTGGTGGCAGCTGACATCTTCTACCCTGCCTGTGTTAGAGGCAATTCTGTGGTCCCATAGCAAAGCTTTCAAGACCAATGTCTTGCTCCAGCTCCAGTTCCAGATGATGATCCACAAAAAAAACACACAGTTCTCTCTCTTCAACGCAAGGAAACAGCACAGAAACACAGTCTTGCAGAATAACATCTTTAGTTCAGAGGAACAAAAGATTGAGCTGAGAAGGTCATCGTTTTGGCTTTTCTTGCTTATGCTTGCCTGATTTCTAACTTTAGAATTAATATAAAACATATCTTCTTTGCTTATCTGTTTTCTCTGACTATTGGTATTATCTGTAAAGAATTGTTAATGGCTTACAAAAGTGTTTCCATAGCTCACTATGATGATCAGTATGTTGGAAATAGGGATCCTAAAGTATGGATTACTGATGTGATCATTTACCCCATTTGCAACCTTCCTAGATAATCTCTAGCACAACAGGCATTAAAAAATACAGCATGTGAAAACAGGAGCTGCTTAGTTGCTCCCTAGCAGAGCTACAAAGAACTCTGTATTTTCACTTTGCAAACCTTGGCAAAGATATAATACTGTATATGCCAAATTTTTAAAAATGATGGAATTTTGCTTTCATGCCCAGGAATAAAACTGCCTAAGGTACCAACCAATAGAAAACTTGAAGGTGGGGGGAATACCCCAAGAGCCTTGAATGCTATTTTTTGATAGACTTTAAACATTAGCAGATATTACTACAGCAGGACAAAGGGTTCTCGGGACTTTTTACTCTGAGAACTACAAAAATAAGCATCTGCCATTAAATAGAACAATAAAGATACCTTCTCAAACTGTATTCTGATTTGACAAATCTCAGCTGAAAGTAAATTGGATAGCTCAAATGCCAATACCCTGACATAAATGGAGGAGAGACGTTAGAATGAAAAAATGTATCATCTAGGTTAGTAATTGCGCTCTCTGTTATTAAAATTGAAAAGATAAGTTAGTAACCTCTGGATCATTCAGCTGCTAGCTTACTTAATAGATCAACACAGAAGTTTTCCAAATTTCTCTGATTTTACAAAACACCGGTTCATTGCTGCAACCCGGAGTGAAGCTGTTTACAGCTCGGTGCTAAGTAGAAAGTTCAAATCAATTCTTGTCCATTAGAGTTAAGTATAACTGATGAAATATCCCCAGAGGAGTATTGTAAATGTATCAAGATGTCCTCCCCCATTACAGAAATGGGGAGGCATGGTGAATTACTTACCTTCTCTCTTACACTTAATGTCTCTGAAATGCTGCCAGGCAGAAAAGGCTTATCTTGTCTCACTGGGTTTAAGAGAGGTCTGTGCTGTAGTCTGGAATACAAGGGAGGAAAAAAAGAGGTAGTAGTACTGAGGGCAGACCCATATTAGGCTTTATTCCCAGACAGGACCAAGAATCAAAAAAAAAAAGAAGAAGAAAAGCTACTCAATAACCAACAGCGGATTCAAAATACATGCAGGAAATATCTGATCCAAAAATCAGTACTAGGGAGTTTTTAATAATGTAACTGAAATTTTTGTGCAGTGAGCTATATAATAAATTCACTCATTAAAATGTGCACTGAAATAGCATTGGGGCAGAACATACAAACAATAGAAACCAAGAAATCCATGCTAAAGGATGTCTCCAAGTGCCAAAGCACGGTGAGCATGGTATTGAAAGTAGCTAGCATTCACAATTTGTCTCCATCAGGAAAAGAGCCTTCAGCCTACCTGCTATCAATTTGGCTCTAGGATTGTACTTAAAGTTGTAAAGAAATATGGGAAGACTAGGTTCTTGGCACCATTTTGTAAAAGGCCTTTGCTAGGGATGTAATGAAGTTTATGGCTGCCAGGTACACTTTACTCTTTACGATGCCTGACTGAGATGTTCTCAGTCTCCTGTTGCTGCTGGCATACAAGATTGCCCAGTTATGGGCTCAGAGTGATCTCAGCTGCATGGGACAGTTTGCCACCAAGCACAAGGCAGTAGAATTGAGGGGAAAACACATCATAAGACCTCTTGAAGACTGAATGGCAGAGAAAAGAGGAAAGGAGGTACAGGACTGGGGAAGAGCCATGCTCCAAACTGGTCTCTGAAAGTGAATCTCGATGGAGACAAAGTTTATGGAAGACTCAATAAATATCCAGTGCTTTTTGAGCATTCAGGAGGAAATCAGAAATGCACAACGCAATAGCAAGAAGTGTGCATCATCCCTAAACAGCCCCAGAAAATATTCTGTAACAAAATATAGTCTATGCTGCCTATGGAGAAACTAGACTCAAACTTTGCATGATGCATGAATTTTTGAGCAATTCAATGAAGTGAAGGGAGAAGATAGGGTCAGAAGTTTAAAAATCCTGTGCAGGGTTTTTCTGACTCCTGAGAGTTCTGGCACAGCGGCTTCTACTGATCTCACTTGCAACCAAGTGGATGCAAAAGGAAAAGCAAAGGTGGAACAGGAACAGTGGAAGTAACTGGGAGGGGGAAAAAAGTATTCAAAACAAAATATTTGTTAAGTACAATCACAGGGCAAAACCTAATGAGCTTCAGGGTCCAATTTAATTATATGGGAGGGCAAGAGGAAAAGGGTCTTCAGGGTCTTAAATCCCCAAGTGGACAGTGTGACTATTCCAAGAGATAAATCTCTGACTTGGAATTCAAAAGTCTGATCTTCAGATTTTTGCTTATTTTCTTGTTTGATTCTGGCAAGTGGCATCATCTCTAAGCCTTGTTTTCTAGCCTGTAAGATAGGAATACTAGCACTTCAGTAACCTACAAGGATTTTATGAGACAAAATATTTTAGAGGTCTTGCAACGAGGTAATGCTACAGCTGTATGATTTGTATAAGTATCTAGAAAACAAAAAAAATGTTGGGAATGCAGATCTATGGAGTGAGATCTAACGTGAGAGCAGTGGAATGTAGGTTTGGTTGTGCAAAATCCTCTTCCATCATAAAAAAATGCTGATAAGGTGGGTGGTGATGTCCAGCTCTCCTCACAACCTCAGGTATAGTTTTCAAAGGATTGTGCAAAGGAAGTTAGTTTTGTGACTCAGAATTCATGAAACACACAACTGAGTGTTGGAATCTAATGGATATTGAGGTACAAGCAAACTTTTATTGATGTCAGTAGTAGATGATCTCAACATTGCTTGTAATCAGAAAAAATCATTGTTGACAGCTAGAGTTTTATCTTTGACATTTTTCTCCATTGTCTTCCTTCCAAGCCACAATGTCTAAGATAGCCTCCATTGAGAATGCCTGTCAATACATTAGCGGGCACAAGAAAATAGTCTGATCATTCTACATAATTATAAAGAGACAAGTTCACATTTATGATGGATCTGGTGGTGTTCCCCCAAGCAGGCCCCTTCTGCCTCCTCTGTCCAAAGCACCAGGAGCCAGGTGGCACTGCCCACCTCTCGCACACCCGCGCTGGGGGATGTTTTCCCCACATGAGCTGCTCTTTTGCATCATGGGAAAGCAGCTCTTTGCCAGCTCTGGTCTTTAAATGCTGAGGGGCCATAGCAAAAGTGGGCGCAAAGGCTGCCTGAAGGCCAAGGAATAATCATTTAAGCTCCCTGCACTTCCAGATCTATTTTCCTGCTTCCTGCCATTACTATCACATACTACTGCAGGCATCTTTTCTCCAGAAAAAGAGAGCTGTATATTGCTTTCAACCAATAATCAGATTTGTTACTTCCACTTCTCTCCCACTCCTTCTGAGTGGGGAATGCTCAAGGACCTGGAGTGGGATTGCCAGGAAATAACAAAATGCAGCCACAAGTCAAACTGAGTAAATAGTGGGAAGGTTTCTGTTCTTACTGCTGTGGTATAGCTAGAGAATGTTGACACCTGGCATAACATCTTTACATTTTGGGAGGATCACTTTCCCGGAAAGTAAAGTCTCTGATAAGTTAGTAATGTAAGTCTTCCCATATTAATGTCATAAAGCCTTAATCCCACTCTATTTCATCTCTAACTCATTACATGCAATTCTTTGTAAAATAAAACCATTTGCAAAAGTATTAGTAGTTTCTTATTTCACCTGTTTGTATTTTGAGTCTTTAATCTTAGGCCTGGCAAAACACTACAAAATGGCATCTGCACATACTTGTCCAGATTCTATTTTATTCTGACATATTTCTCTTCTAATGAACATTTTCAAAATGTTCAGGTGAAGATTTTGTGGGAGTTCTTTTGCATCACTTGGAATCTGTCCTCCTGCTGGAAAAGTTGTTCATTCAGTTAAAAACAGGAAGCATACGACTTAGATGACCAGACTCATGGTATAAATAACAAATGGTAAAAAAAATAATCTGTCATATATTGCCAAAGTGATACATACCATTTATCCAGACTGTTCAGCTTACGCAACTGAACAAAAACATCACTTGAAAAAATTAAGACTTGGGTACCCAAAATAAAAAGGGGACAATTTTTTCCATTCTGCATCAGTTGTGCAGTCAACTCTACCAGTCCTTCATGACCAGCCTTAGAGATAAGGAACAGCTGTAAACATGTGTTAGAATAATTGAAAAATTACATATATGACTTTTCTGTGCATTGTGTTGCTGTAAATAGTATTGCTGATCTCTCAGGACCTGACAAGCCACCTTTAACCCTGTTCTGCATATCTTCCTTGAAAATCAAAGGGACTGTATTGCTGCGATACAGAATTCTTTTGTTTCTTTCCATCATGAGTTGCCAAATTCACACTTTGTATTTGTCATTGCTCCAGGAATCAAAACTATTGTTTAGGAACTCTGGACCATTTTAGTTTATGTTCAGATTAAAAAAAAAAAAAGTGTGTAAAATAGATATAAATAGGGGAAAAAAGATATAAATAGGGAAAGAAAGCTGGGGGGGAGGGAGGGAGGAAGGAAAGGAAGGAAAGAGAAGGAAGGAAAGGAAGGAAGGATCAGAATTACTTAGGGAGTAGAAGAGGTTGCTTTCTCTGTAAGTGTTAAAAAACTTCAGATACTCAGATTGTACTGTAGGAGGAGAAGCTTGTGAGCAAAGGCAGGAGAATCAGTGTTTGCTGTAGCTCTGCTGTGGTAGAAATGGCAGACATATTAGTGATAATATACAGATAGTTTTGCTGACATGAGCTGGGGATACACATAATCTCCATTTCCAAGTGGTGCTTCTCAGGCCAAATAAAAGAGGATGCAGGGAGAAGGTTTTGAGTCCATTAATTTTATATATATATATATATATATGTATATATGTATATCACAGAAAAGTGGTTTAGGTAAGCTTTAGGCATAGTGGGTCTCTTCTATACATGGGGGATAATTGGCCTTACCCCTTCATCTTCGGCCAGATACTTCAAATGTCACAAAAGAGACTTCAGAAAGATTAGGAAATGCTTGATGAGTATAAAATTATTACCTAGGTGAATGTATGTGTAAGTATATATACAAACATACCTGTAAATATACATACGTAAAAATAAAATGAAATGGTTGTTTGCACATATGTGTGCATGAATATGTATAAACTTTGAAGTGTGGTGGGCATGTGTGCAGACATATATGTTTATATTTGTATATTAAATATGTGAGATTTATTCATATAATTGCTAATTTCAGTCTAGTAACAGGGTCAAAAATAAGCATGACATGTCTCATTAAGAAACTTGCTCTCTTTTCCAGAGCAGTGACACTGACCTTCTTCTAATGCAAAATAGAAATTGCACATGAGACAAAATTTTGGATAAAGACTGGACCTTAGGCTTCTGCAGTTTTAATGAAGAATATTGTATCTCCAACAGAGAGGAAAAAACCTGTTTCCTTGTCTGGAAAGAAGCAGATGTTTGAAGGTGCACAGTTTGGAGAATTGTTAATCTACTTCTTGGGGGGAAACCTTAGCCAGCAGGAGATGCTAATGTAGGACACTTAAAATTACTCCTGTGAAAAATTAATTTAGAATACACATATATGATTCACTACAGGTCTATTGCTTCTACATACATGACATATGGTGCTTTCTGAAACTGGTATTATTAAGAGATGAAATTATCTGACTGAGAAAGGTTGTGGCCTTACAGATTCCATTCTAGGAGTTTAGAGCATTGGAAGCTATGAAACAAAAATCCTGAAAGCCACAGAGCCTTTTCAACATCCCTCAGGACATTACGCTTTGCAAACAACTTATTTCTGGGGGAAACAGTAATTGTGGATACCATAATCTGTAGGTATTCAAGGCCACTTCTCCTCTATCCTTTGGGCTTTGTATCATCTGGGGGCAGATGGATTCTTACTGTGATCATGACACAACAAATGTTCTTGCTGATGTATTTCATCAAAACCTGCTCTAATCCACTCTGCTCCCTGTTGCCCTTGGAGATCATCTTCCCTGGAAGGAGTTGAGGGAGCTATAGTATTCTAGTGGCTTTTTGATGAGTGTGAAAAGCTCCTTTCTGGATGTTTGGAGGGTGGACTTGGTGTATTCTTGGGTCATCTCTGTACCGTTATAAATAGGCTGCTGTAAACAAGAGGACAAATTACTCTGACTTGTTCCAGACAGACATACAGTACGTGCAGCTTAGCAGGCAGCTTTCTGAGTCACTGTATGCAAATTAAGCTTCCCGTGAGACTTTGCGATAAAAAGAAGAAAGCAACTTGTTATTTCAGTAATTGTGAGCCACTGAGTCAAATAAACTAAGGCTTCCCATAGAGCCACCCATAACCTGGGGGAAGGACTGTGGCTTCTGCTTTCTCTCCAGTCACTGTAGCGGCGCTGGGATTCCCAACAGTAACCAAACCGTCTTGATTTAGTCAACTTTTGTGTTTGGTTTGACTGGAAAATGACCTCCTAAAGGTGAGTCTGTCCAGTGCAGTCAAAGGAAAACATGATCACTTTTGAATCAGATTCACAGTCCAGCCTGCCTGTGGCTGCTGCACGTTCCCTCTAGATTGCCTGGTTACCAAAACCCCCTCACCACTTAAATAGTCATTGAAAGCAGTGCACGATGCCTTGACTCTGAGCAAGGAGCAGTCAGAAATCTAAACAGACTGATCAGCACCAATAACGGGCTCCAATCTGACTGTGCAGATACAGAAACAAGCTTTTTCTATAAATTCAAGATAGAGCCATCCAGGATAGAAATGGTCATGGAGTGGGCTCAATACATGAAATGTACAAGAAAATGTTTGCACAGGTCAATGTAGTGAATATCGTTTTATCTCCTTTTGCTTTGTCATGTTCCCCGTCCATACAAAGCCACAGTTTATCTTTCTGCCCTCAGGAGCAAGGAAGCTGCCAGGCACAAATAGAAGAGCCCACACTAGTGCAGAATGGAGCAAAACATGCTCCATCATCTGTACAGATCTGACCAGCCCGTATTTAAGTTTTCTCCCTGTGCAGGCACAAATGCAATTAAGAAACCTGTGATTTCTCCTGAGCCTTGCCAGTCTGACAGCTTGGGAGAAGGAAGTGAGGTGAATGCAGGGAGTCACTGGGCTAGCAGTGATCGGCAGCCACACTGAAAATGTCTGTTCAATCAGGGAGGGCGTACCGGGCACCGAGGTCTCACTTCACTCTACAAACGGTGGCATCTCGGTGCTTGGAGGCACCATGCTCATTGTCAATCAATCTGTGACAGCCAGCGCTGCCTCCGCAAGCACTTCATTCCTCCTCCCGCCTTTCCTGGAGTGCTAGGAATTGAAGAGGATAGGAAATCAGAGTTGACAAAAGGTGAAGGTGTGAGACAGAGAGAGTTTATCCTTGTAATTGCAAGGCAAAGATAAACACACAAATTACAATCCTGGACCTGTGGTGGCATGGAACACTGATGGTGCCAGGAGATCTAAGTAGGAACAGCAGGGGAAAGATGTATATTAGAGAGTATTATGAAATATATATGTGAAAGCAAAGAACAGGTGGCAGGCTAAAGGAATGACTAGAAATTAGTAAAGAGAGACCAAAAAAGGCAGATAAAGGGGCAGGCAGAAGGAAAAGTGTGGAAAAGGGAGGAACACGATGGAATGGGTAAGTACAGTTTACATTGCATCCTTTCATAAGATCCTGTGCCCCAAAAAGAGGTGGATGGGATCTCTGAACCCTTCAAAAGAGATTAAACACACGATTTATGTGGAAATAAAATGAGAGTTGTGAGTGTAACACACTGAGGTGGTCTTAAAATTTCTTCTCTGTATTCATAGCAGCGTAGAGTAACATCAACATGGACTACATGACTTAAAGCTCCATAAATCAAAGTTAGCATGGGCCTCAAACATTTTATTAAACTTACGCATATACTATGCATTGTCAGTGTGTACCAAGAGGTTGGGTGTTTTTTCTCAGAAGCATGTATGCATGTATATGTTTGTTCCCTACATGCTACAAATAACTTTACATAGAAGAAATTGCAACAAGTTGCACTTTCTAAGATTTTGGACCAGTTGCCAATTACTTTGCAGTCTTCATATCATGGAAACTCTATTCTGAACACATACATACTGCATTCCTGTCTTGAATTTCACCTCAGATTTGCTTTCAAAGTTGCTTCTGTGCCATTCATTGAGACATAAACCAGAAAGAAGTACTAATGCATTTCCTGAAGAAATATATATATATATATATTCCTGATATAAAAGGTTTTTTTTGTGGGGAAATGAAGGGCTGCATGTCAGGAAACAGGCCCATAACTTCAAGTTCTTACAAGAGTAGTGGCATATGGAGTCAGCTTAGCTTCCACTTCACAGAAAGTTTCATTAGAAATGAAAAGTAGCATCTGATAAGACACTTCTCTAGACCCCCCTAACCTGTCAACAGGAATATGAAAATCTTTAAAGTGACCCAGAGTTTTACTCAGAATGTTGCACGTAGCAAGTGCCACAGCCATGTACCAATACTGAATTTCCGTGGCTTTGCCTCTTGTGTATGAAACCCAAGCAAAGTGATCATGCAAGGCTTCACATAGCGTGATAGTTTCATTTTAAGCAGATATCAATAATTGCATGTGATAGTAAGCAGTGAAGGATGTGGGAGTTTTAGTGCCTAAAAGACTGCAGTGGACCCTCAGGATGAAGCCTCCTGCTCCAAGTTTCAAAGGACAACAAAATGCAATGACAATCATACTCCTCTGAAATAGAAGGTTTATTGTGTACAGCCAGGGCAGATGCTCACTTAGCTGTAACTGAGCTGCTAAAACAAAAACTGTGTTTACCTGCTGCTGCTCAGCAGATATGAGATCTCACAGATCTGTTTGCTGCAGTGTGAGAGGAGCCGTGAGCATGCTTTAGCTTTAATGGCACACCTCATGATGGGCCCTGAAATACAGCTCTGGGAGGTGAAGAGGAGGTGAAAATACACTCAGTCGAAAAACATCTCTGGACCATGAAGTGAAATTTAGATAGGAAAAGGTTCATTGCAACAGTGTCAAAAAGGGAAGTGTAAGGGTCAATAAAGAACCATGGACAAAATCTGCCGGATTTAACAGAACATTAATTCAACCTGCTAGGCTTTAAAACCAAGCTTTTCTTTAACCATTTTTATGGGAATATTAGTAAAGAATGTAAACAGAAGCCCAGCTGATGAATCTGGGCAACTGTGACATGAATAATTTTTGGTAATGTAAGTAGTAAAGGGACTTTTCAGTAAATGAGAACCTGTTACATTCTGATTTAAAATACCCCTATATAGAACTAGTTGCTATTCTAATATATAGGACATGGGTTTCCATTAGCATCATCAGGACGACTTCATGCATATCCTAGGGCAAGTCTTGGCCCCAAATGCTCTATAATTAAGTTCTAGTGGCACACACAAGTAAGCTCGTGTTTTGGATAGCTTGCTTAAGGCTGTTGCATTTAAATGGCCACAACCGGGGCCTTGATGTTAATGCCCCATTAATCCCTCTGCTCGGGGAGACAGGTTTTCCCGCTTTAACATCTGTTACTCAAGCAGTAGGTGCACCTGCACTGGCAGCACACAGACAGTCAGGTACACAGGGGAGGGTGTGCAGGTCTCTACTGAAGGGACTGCTCTAGCAGGACCACAGTTTGCTTTGGGTGGAGCCATGCTCATTGCTTCAGCCTGAAAAGTCATCTTCAATGTATCATAGCCAGCCAAGCCCAGTAATGGCTAAAGTTTTTTGAAATGTCCTTGACTCCCATCAGTATTTCTTATTTTAGCAGGAGCTGAATCAGACATAAAATACAGATTAGGTATTCTAATACCTAATACTTTATGAGCCAGGAAAAAAAGAACAAACAACTTTGCACACTTTGGATGTCAAGATACCCGTATTTGGAAATTAAGATTTACTTGCATTTGACTGTCTTTGTTGCTCTGGTCTCAGAAATCTTAGAGTTGTCAGAAACATAGATGCTTTCTGAATATAGACGCGTGGTGGTGTTTGCATTAGTATCTGGTGGGGAATTGTAACAAGATCTTTCTCGTGGTGGATCCTACTGTCTCTGTGGGGGATGGTTTCAAAACTTCAGCTCGTACACAGAGCAAGTTCTTCCTTGCATAAAATTTTTTCTACCATGGAATTTACTATATTAACACTCTCTGGATGACACTGACTTCCAGGTCATTCTCCGGCACAACCTAGGAGATGCTTTTTGACCTTTGAAGCGCTTTATGGGATTTGGTTGCTTTCTTAACAGCTGAATTAGCCTGATTAGCTTTACCATTGATCCTCTTGCATGCCTTATCTCACTGGTTATGTTGGTGTACCCTTCCTCGGAGAAAGTCAAATATTGTTATGTTGGGGGGAAGAGCCCTCTCTTTTCCCAGGCTTGAGTGGGAGGCTATATGAACTGGGGAAAGGAGTGCCAAGCTTGTTTCTGTGAGCAGAGATACCTTTTTCAATTTTGGTTTGAAGCAACGTCCGACTGTTCTTTGTATGTCCCAGAATAACAGAATTTGCTCAGTTGGAAGGGACCCCCAAGGATCATCGAGTCCAACCCCTGGGCCAGCACAGGACCATCTCCAAGAGTCACACCATGTACCCAAGAGTATTGTCCAAACACTCCTTGAACTCTCTCAGGCTTGGTGCTGTGACCACTGCCCTGGGGAGCCTGTTCCAGTGCCCAACCACCCTCTGGGTGAAGAACCTTTCTCTAATACCTAACTTTAACCTCCCCTGACACAACTTCAGGCCATTTTCTTTGATCCTGCCACTGGTCACAACAGAGAAGAAGTCAGTGTCTGCCCTTCCTCTTCCTCTCATAAGGAGTGAATGTGATGTTAAAGATTAGTTTGCATACACACATCAAACTTTTAGGTAGGCTTATTTTATAAATCATAGTAAATTTTAAAAATCCCTTTACACTTAAAGAGAGTTGTCATAAGTATTGTTAAAGTGATAAAAATCACACCATTTTAGGCACTTTGAGTCGCTAGTGACTGCAATGTTATGCTTGGTGTTTAGAAAAGCTCTCAGCTGTCAGTCATATCAGCAGTATACACAGAGCTAGGAGTGCTGGTTTGGACAGGCTGAAGGTAATTAAAACATCCTATCAATAAGGACTTACAGTATTAACTTTAAAATTAGCTTGCACTTGGGGGAGTGAGCAGCATTGTATTTCCTCCTCATATTTAAGTGTTATCCTACCCAGAATGGGTGTTAGAAGTGTTTTGTCTGTCAGCTGCTTGGAAGGTTCTCTGTGACGTACATGGGAGTTTAGGATATGGGACCTGTAGAAGAAGAGGGAAGTGATGAAATATTACACAAATCCTGTAAGTGTAGAGGTCAGGTTATCAGTGCGCATCAGCTGGAAAATAAATGCAGAGCCTCAAGCCACCTTTGTCATCACTCTACAGCACCAGGCAGGCCCATGGTGGGCTTGTCTTCTGTCAGGCTCAGCAGGAATTCCTTTCTGTTCTTTAAAAGTAGCTATTTTGGCTCTGCAGATGGACAGGTACATGCTATTAGTTAGCAGGGACCTGCAGAAAGCTAATAAGGTGCACAGGCTGTGGTTTGTCACCATGTGGGCTTCAGCAACCAAACCAGTTGAATAAGTTTCCCTCTTTGGCTGCTCATATATGCCAATATATTGCACAACTCCCTCACTCATGCCAACACAGCTGTTTGTGGAGTCAGACTATGAATGGAGACAGCCAGTCTTTGTTTAAATCATGAATTTTTGCAGAGATCGGGGAGTAATTTTTTGCAATGGCCTGGGGAGTAATGAGAATACCTTATCTGATATTGCCTCTGAAATCGCTGTTGCACTGGACCTCAGGCCTCAGGGTGTGATTTGCAAAGTAATCAGTGCTGCATTTATGTTAACCATTTTGTGCAGGAAGCAGCGTTGCTGGTACAACCAGCTTGATTTCTTCAAAGATGTGTTTTGATGGTGACTTTGAAGTCGTGCTCCTGAAGGTAGAGCAAAGGGAAAGAGTCTTCTGGATGTCATACTTGAGCATTGTGGAAGGTTAGCAGAAGGATAACTCAGAAGCCAGTATGATCTTTGTATAATGAAACTCCATGAGATGTTTTTCCTTCACAACGTGGAAGGATCTGACAATCAGCAAAGCTGTTCCTGTAAGACCTCAGGCTAAGCTAGCTAGCAGTGTCAGGAAGGTGCTGCCTTGTCAGGGCTAAATGGCAGCACCAAATCTGAAGTAGTCATAGGGGAGTTAAATCAGTTAGTGCCTCTGATCCAAAGAAGGATGTCTTTTTTCCCCTTGCTTCCAAAAAATATAAAAACAGACAGGATTCAAATGAAGATACCACTAACCTAATTTTCCCTTTGGTAACCCTACTGCTGTAAACTGTCAATAACAACAAGTTTATTTCTGTTTCTACCTTCCCCTCACTTCTCGCCCATAAGTTCTTTACTTTCCAGTTAGAATAACTAAGGATTATTTCCAGTGCAGGCTGAAATCAGTCAGGATCTGGTTTGCTTATGTAATAACTTCTGTGTCTCAGGTTTAGTTGGTGGTTTTCCTGTCTGCACTCCTTGCTGCTGGGGGTTTATGGATGGGAAGTGACAGCAGGGTTTCATCTCATCTTATCCAGACACTTGCATTCCCTCCACTGCCACTCCCTGCATGACTTTGTCATAATTTTTTTCTCTGTGTTCAGCTTTTTGCAGTGTTTTAATAGTCAAGTAAGTGGAGTATTATTTTTTATTTTATTTTCTTATATCCATGTTTCAATGTTATGGAAAGGTTTAAGGCTCACTCTGTCTGTCTGTTATTGACTTTCTTAGGATGCTTTCTAGAGAGAGACTAGCTCCCTTTTTGCACAATCAGGTTTGGGAATTTTCAATGCAAGCATTTAAACTTTCCAGAGACTAGCCAACTCATGGTTCAGGAGGTCACATATCCTTTAAAGTAATTTCCCCAGCTCTATTCTCACATCTTGTTGCCTGATCTATCTCTCTTTTTATGCAATGGATTATCCACTCTTCTGTGTGGCTGTTCCTTGTTGTACTATCTGCTGCTAAAAGCCCTTTCCCCAACTGGCTAGGTTTTGCTTCTTGCTGTTTTATTTCTTTCTTCATATACAGCTATGCCTAATTCACAGGATTACCCAATGAACATGAATTCAGTCTCCTTCTGGTTAATCATCTTCTAACCTGCCAAAGTGTATTTCATGGGTTTCCATATTTTTAAGGATGGCTTTTAGGCCAGAAAAACAGAGTTGTACCTTGGAGTCATCAAACTGGAAAAACAATTAAGACCTGCTCAGCCCATCTCCCGAGGGCCAATGGAGGATGGTGTGTGCATCACATGTCTAATGTTTTGTCTAGGGCAGTTTTAAACACACAGTCAAACTTCACTTCCTTCCCTAAGGAAACTACTCTTCAGGCTTATACTATTTGGTCCTTGAAATTTCAGCTTTATGTTACTGGTCTTGATTATACCCATACACCTTTTTATTATTAGCCACCCTTTCTTCTTGGTCTCCTCCTCCTCTCCTCCTTCTGTCCTGTCCTCCTCTCCTCTCCTCTCCTCTCCTCTCCTCTCCTCTCCTCTCCTCGCCGCTCCTCGCCTCTCCTCTCCTCTCCTCTCCTCTCCTCTCCTCTCCTCTCCTCTCCTCTCCTCTCCTCTCCTCTCCCTTCCTTTCTTTTTTGGCATTTGCACCTTTCAATTATATGCAGCTTGTTTTCATGCCTTTCCCTTTGTCTGGTAGTCACCAGCGTTGTAACTGGGCTGTTGCAGATGTAGTTCTTCATTTCTTTCCCTAATAGCTCAGTGTTTCCACGACACTGGTCATATATATGGCTCTTCTTTGAACTCTCTCCAGTCACTCTGATGAGGAGGTGCCCAGAAACAAATGTCACATTCCAGGTGATTTCACCTCAGAGCAGAGGCAGAGACACTATTGTTGTATCTCGCTGTTATGTGATGTGATTACTTAACTTTTAATGGTGATGATTTGTCTTGACTTTTCTCTGTGTGGTTGGTCTAGACTGTGGCCATTGTCTGTGGCTCTTTAAAAGATCCTTTTTAGAAGCCTCCAAGTCTGTTCCATTGATCTGAATTTGTTCATTTTCCTTTCAGGTTCCTTCAGCCCCTTTCCTCCCTCTTTTTCCTCAAGTGTAGTTGTCACAGAGCTCAGTATAATCCTCTCATGGTTCGTGTGTTTCGGATACTGCAATTAACAGTTCAGCTCCACCTGCTTTCTGAGCCAATCCTGTGGGCTGAGATTTTTGAGGCTACTTGCCCCAATGTGCGGCAAAAACTGGCACTCAGCTTTAGCTAGCTAAGTCTATTCAAGGCTTTTTCAAAAATGTTTGGGTAAGTGAATCATATTGTCCTATAATGAGTCTTCATGAGACTGGGTTTTAAAGTAACATGCGCCTGCATCAAAATGCTCATTCTGGATGCTTCTTCCCAGTCTTTGGGTGAATTAAGCCCATATATTTCACCTTTTGATATTTATTCATATGGAAAGAACAAAAGAGAAATATCATATTGAGATATTTTGGAATTTTTGAAGGTGTTTGTATTCCAGTACAAATTTTGCTCTAGCACTTACTGTCAGAAGAACTGATGTCAGGTTAAAGTAAACAAATAATCTGAGCAGCTTCTTTAAGTGCATGAAATGTTAAAGGCAAGACTTCATTTCTCTCCAGTGCCCTCCACCAGGTCAACCTACTGTGTCCATCTGAAAGTTAAATATTTTGATCACTGCTATGCTTATGAACAAGGGGAGTTTTTTGTTACCATGTTGTTCATTCCTTAAATATTTACTCTTGACATGCATATATGCAGACATAAAAAAGCTTTTTCATTTCCATATGCTCAGAGTGCTTCGGGTTCATGCTTAGCTCTATTGTGGAACCCCCTGGGTAGCAACACTACTTGTGACCTTTGTGCTAACTGCGATGTCATGACCTCTGTGCTAATCATAGCTTGGTATTGAAAAGACAGAATTTATGTCCTTGTTAGTGAAGCCTTTTCAGGATAAGATAACAAAAAGATACATACCTTTCCACTGTCTGCTAACTTTGATAGTGCAAGATAAGAAAAATATGCAGAATGCAGTGGAAGGCACCATATGCCATAAGCAAGCAGCTATAAATGTTGCATTGAAATGCATAGTGGGTTCTCTCTGTCCTGTAGGTGAACATGGTTGTGCTAGTCTTATTGGATTGGTGACACATCACTGCTTGGGGTTTTTGAAAGATGTATTCTTACTCGGTAAACTAACCAGAGTTTGCGCAGTTCTGGCTCTTGTGTTCTTTCTTAACTCTTACTGGAGACAGGAGTTGTGACAAACACCAATGAACGTTTTCTGCCGATCCGACTCATGGTATCTTGGTGACTTCTGTTTGTCATTTTTGTGTAAGTAAAATGGTCTGTAAATGTTGTATCCAAGTTGTATGAAATCAGAATATTTTGGTTTGGTTTTATAATTCTCTTTAGCATTCTTATTTTGTATCCCTTTTTCTTTACTTCTGATTTAATTTATGGATTTACTCTTTCAAGGCCTATTCCACCAAATCTACTATTAGAAAACTCAAATTTTTTAGAAAGCTAGGCCCGTTTTAAAAGCAAGCAAAACAGGTAGTTGCCTAAGGTTGTGGATTGGTGGAACAGAGAGACAGAATGGTTGGTCCCCAGAGTCTCAGAGCAATATGGTTTCTTGCCTAAATTACTGCTGTCAAGAGTCTGTGCCAATGGACACCTCCCCAAGTAGTTGTAACTTCTCCTCATCCCTGTTCCCATCCAGCCAGCAGCATGGTGTTACCTCACCAGGAATGGGCACATGTACACAGTGTTGTCAGGACACAGCCAGCCAGGGCCCCTGTCACCATTTACAACATGATGTTTGCAGGGATAACTTCTTTGCCCATTTGGCTGCACAAAGGAAGCTTTACACTTCCTTTGGAAATAAAATGGAAAAAAGGAAGTTATTTGTTCTTTTCTTGTGATTTCCAGGAGGTGGTTGAGTTGTGGAATCTCTTTTCCAGGTGTTTCCCAAATCTTTACATTCCTTTTTGTCTTTCCTTCCATATAATAGTTTCTACATAAAGGCCTTAAAGTGTTTACTCAACACCCATGAATTAAGCTTTAGAAGATGCTTGTGAAGTTGAGCTGTTATTATCTTGATTGGCCTCACAGAGAAGCTGAAGCACAGAGCACTGAAATATCTTTCTCAAGGCCAAGCATAGATTCCCCAGAAGAGGTGTAAGTAGGACCCAGATTTCATGATTCCTAGTGCTGTTCTTTAAAATAACTAGAATTCCCTTTTGACTTCTGAGGATGTTCTTTGATGGTGGTGACAGCAGTGTAGCAAGCCTTGTTTCATATTTGTAAAATTTTTCTTTTCCTTTTTGATCTCACATCCTTTAAACCTTATCAATATTATTATTATTGATGCTAGCTCTAAACAATTTCTATTTTTATTTTAGCAGCAATGAGTCTTCCATCAAATTGGTGAAACTGTCACTTACTAAACTTCTTCATAGTATTAAAATTGATGAGATTGATTTGAGGCTCCTTTTACTCCTTTTTTTTAAACTTTTTTTTTTCTCTTTTAATAATGGAGAATCAAACTGCTACGTTCCACATTTACACCTGTACCTTCTTTTACTTGGTGTGTTCTGATTGATGGCTCTATTTCTTACTACTTCTTTTCTATTATCACACATACCCATTGTAGTAAAATACCTGCCTATCCTCACTGTTGTATTTTCATACTGCAGTCAAAAAGCTCATTGCCTCTCAGGCACCAATTGCAAACCCTTTTCTATTCCTTCCTTTCCTGGAAATTTGTATGGCAGCTCAGTCCTGCTGCAGACTAAAACCTTTGCCTTGTTTTTCCTTACTCATGCCATGAAGTCATAGCTGTCTGTGATATCACAGTGGATTGCTCTGGGAAATCTTGTGATATCTGAAGGAGAGGATTATAACTAGGTTAACAAAGCAGTGGCAGGACTGGAATGATAAAGGTGTTTATCATACCATAAAGCATCTTGGTAATTAGAAATTTAAGCACAGACATTTCCTGTTTTTTTGAGGGAGAGCTGGAATTTTATCTGCATTTCTCTCATGCTTCATCAAGGAAGTTCACATTTCTAAAGCAAGAAGAACTGAAGCTGTACTTTGTTTTTCTCACAGTAAGAGGAAAGGGGGAAATGTGCAGGCAGGCTTGGTCTATAACATTGATTTGTAACCAACAAAGGAAATGTCTACTTACGAGACACAAATCAATGTAACCAGACTGTGAAAGTGCAAACAGAGATGTGAGAAAATTATTTGATCGTTAGTCTTCCTTTTGAAAAGACAGAGGGCCAAATTCTGCTCTCATTTATGAGGATGTAACTTCCACGAAAACCAGAGGAGACTTGCCAGTGTAATTATGGACAAAATTTCATATGGTGTCTTTCTGATGGATGGAGGTGTAAGGCATTAGAGTCAGGAAGGGAGCTAGGCAGGAAAGGAAGGACGCTGTAGCAAAGAGGATATGACCCATGCTTTGCTATTAATGAACTGTAGGTACAGAAAACATATTGATGTTCCCTCCTATGCAGGGGTGACCTGTATGAAATGTGCATCTTCTTAATTCAGCCAAAATCTTAAACCAGTTTTCATTAACCTGAGAATTTCTTGTCACAGACTGAGATATTTTCTTGAAGATGGACTTGTCTCCTGAGGATAATAATCTCGCAGATTGCAGACTACTGGGTCCATTATCTAGGAAAACCCTGTATTAACAACAAAACCACTATATTTTTTATTTAGGAAGAGAATTTGGTGTTCTAAATCCTTTTCGCCCATGAGAAATAATGGATAGTGATTTGGAAGGGAGCTCTTTTACTTGTCCATGGCTAATCTTTACAAAGACCGTCTGCTTCTCAGGTGGGCAGACTTTGTCTCCCCTGGAACTGTTTGCACACCCAGATTTATTCTGTATGTTGATAGAATTGGTTGTTTCCATTCAAAATCAGTTTCTGAAGCTGTGGTTTGATGACACAGTGGATCTTGGTCATAAAACCGTATCAAAACCACTGCAGCCATGTAACAAAAAGTGTTGATCTAGGATAAGTTCACGCACTGATTTGAATGTTTTCAGAACAAACGGATTAACTTTATATAGCAGGCTTTATATCAGATTGGGTATCGCCTGTCTGCGCCGCTCTGACTTCAGGCTGGATTATATATCGTCTGTTCTCTTGCAGCAACACCAACTCGTGCTAATTTAACTGTAACGTGATCGTGTGCCCATGCCCAGCCCAGGTCAGGTCTGTACTGCTGGCTGATCCCATGGTAATGTTTGTGGGCTGATTGCCTGAGTCTGTTCATTAGTGGGGAAACTCACCTTGACTTCGGTTTCAAAAAGCAGAGGCAAACTACCTTTTTAGCTGCACACCCTGCTTTAGTCGAGGCTTCAGTCCCTCTTCACCTTCAGCAGTTTCCTGCATTTGCACAGGTACTGGAATTTTCCCGTATGTCTCCATCCAATTCCATTAGTGCAGTCACTGGAAAGAGAGAGGCCAACACATACATGCACACACACACAGTTTTAAAGGCTTGGGACTCATTTGGAGAGGTAGATATTTTTATTCTGGTTAAACTACTCTAATTCCTGTGGATATTGTTTTATTTATGCCACAATACAATATTAAATCAGGCCATGGCTTCCCAACAGGCAAACAAAGCGAGTCTAAACAAATTATATTTTTGAAAGCTTTTGGGATAAGAATAATTTTGAATCTAAAATGCATTAAAGTGACATTAAATAATAACAAAAAGCTTACATTCATTACCAGTTAAACTCCCCTTTACAGAATGAGGTGCAACAAGTTCTGTCATTTTACTTTGTTAACTGAAAAAAGTCCTCTTTTTGATTTTTCTGAACTACACTTGGCCTTTTGAGATGGAGGCAAAACTCTCCTTGGCGCTTGCCCCCAACTCTCACATGTAGTGAGTATTTCCCCTTGGGTGCTCTTTGTGTCATGATATCTTAAAATAAGTGTCCTTCTGTCAGGCATTGCTCTTATATAATACATGTTGTCATCTGGAGTGAGGCACAGTTGTGCATATTTAGCTGGTTTGCTTTGTAATGCGTCATTACAAGTGACCAAAAACATGGTACAGGAAGTTGTTTGTGTGCCTTTTTTCATTGCTTATGCAACTCCCAAGCAGAAAATGTTCTTGAGAGCAGATGGTACAGAAAAGTCAATTGCAAGTTCCATTTTCCAGATGCATAGATGTTTCATGTCTACTTGAAGCCAGTTCAGATGGCTTTGTAAACTTGAGTCCAACTTTTGTTTAACCCTTTACTGGGTCACCAGTTAAAATGTTTTCTACAGGAATTTCAGTCCTCATAAAAATAACCTGAATGCACAAGATCCATTGTGTTCTCAGATGCTTAACTGGAATCTGGGAACATAGTGTTATGATCAGCAATTAAAATATTAATACTGTTTTTCTAGCAGGAATGCTTCAAGTTCAGCAACTGATGCATGTTCTATGGTTTCCATTCGTTTATCTCTTTCAACTTTCTAAATAATGCATTGTAACACAGAGTGGCCAATATCTGAATTTCTTACTGCTTGACAAGGGGATTACTAGACAGTGAAGGCAAATTAATTTGACTTCCTACAGAAAAGGTAAGAACTTCTTACCCTAGGGCAATAACACAGTCAGCTCATGACTGCATGATACTGATAAACTACAGTTTACAACCCAGCAGGTTTCTTGTTTGATTTGGGGTTTTTTTCACTTGCTTGGGTCTTTGGACTTCTCACAGTAGGCTTATTGCTGCTGTACTGTAGGCTTTTATTTGATAACAAATAAAAGCACCAGTCCAATTTTTTCCCTGTTGCACCCACAGAAATCTGTGTGAGATCATATGAGTATTGTAGACTAACTTAGTGGGAGGGCATCTACAAAAGCCAGTCTGCAATTGTTGGCCAGACCTGTCAGTTTGCGAGTTCAAATACAATTTAGGTTTAGTTCAGTTCTGACTTTACTGTGAGGTGATTTGTAGATCCCAGGATTCATAAGAAGTAAGACACTTGATTGCAGAATAACAATACCAAATTGTCAGTCACTGTCCATAGATCCCAAGAAGCAGGAAAGTGTGATTTCTCCAAAGATACTGCCTGGCTGCATGGTATGTCTTGGTGAGAAGTAGGCATAGAATGAAAGTCTGATCCGCTAAGTGTTATTATTTTCAAGTACTGCCAGCAAACTTTCAAGAAAGATTATCTAAGCTAAGAAAGATAGTAGATTTAGAAACAAAAGCTCAAAGAGGACATTTTTTATTATGTCATCAGTTAAGTTTTTAACTGTTTATTCACATGTGTGTTATTCACACAATGTGAAGAAATGAATCTAAACTGAACTCTCAAAGCTGAACAAATTCAGAAGGGAATCTGGCTTTCCAAATCCCTGGCTCCAATCCATCTCTTGAACTGAGAGAACACAGAAGTTTGGGATGACTGAAGGCTGGCTCTTATGTTGGTAATACCATATAATCCAACCTTAGATGCCTAGGATGATGGGTGGTAAGAGAGGTCAGAAGGAACTGGTTTCTTTGGAAAACCTTATGAAACAGTCTAGAACCACTCCATTTGCAAACAAGCTCCCAAGGGAAATGGTCACAATACCAAGCCTGTCAGAGGTTAAGAAGCATCTGAACAGCATTCTTAGTTATATGATTTAGTTTTAGTCATACAAGAAACAGGGAGTTGGGCTCAATGAGCCTTATGGGATCAATTTTGAGATATCTATGGTTCTGTGATTCACTCTCTTTGAAGAGTCTTATGTTTATTATTAACCAGAATTAGGATACTACAGTTGATAGACCTGAATCATGCTTGTCTGCAGAAAAATATTGTCTCACTGGGAAAAGGACAGGCAGTTCAATGTCTCACAGAAAAGAAGCAACATTGCCAGTGAGAATTTCTTCTTTGACCTCCTACTGAATGACAGTTCAGATTTTTGTGACACTTAAGTAATCTTCAGAAACTCCTTTCTATGGACCACTCATGGATTACAAAAGTAATTATATTTTCAATTTATAAAGAAGCTTCATTTGAAGACATCATCACTGATTTGCAGCATTCTCAATTAGGGTGGCAGTAATGAGGGAGTTACATATTGTTTTTTTACTTTTCCAAGAGGGAAACGAGAGAAGAAAAACTAAGGGGTTTATACAACTATGAGAATGACCAACTTTATTAAAATGTGGGTGTTCCCTAAGAGACAGAAGGAGAACTAAAATCTAGAAGGAGTCAAGCATTCAGGACAGGATTCAACCATAGCCTTCGCCATTCAGTATTCTCTCAAAACCAAAGAGTGCCATCGAGTTTTGCTTTTTTGCTCCTACTTTCTGCTTGGGCTGAGAAGCAAGTTGCACATACCAGCCTGGCTTCGCAAGGCAATAAGTGAAAATGGCATTTAAAAATAATAGTTGCCAGGTCCTGCAGCTCAGAACTGTCATATTGCATGTGAAAAGCTCACTCGTTCCCAGAAGTGAAGTGTAGAAAGTAATATGAATATGTGTGTGTGCGTGCATGTGGATGTGTCTGGGTCTGGGACGCAGATTCCCTACCTGGAAATGGCTTGCTATTATTAGACATGCAGTTACCAGGGGTTATGTAAGACAATTGAAGCTTTGTTTTTTAACAGAGACATGATTCATGCTACTTGTAGTAACAGTAGCCACCTCCAAACGAGACAGAAAGCAGATACAGACAAAAGGCTGAAGAAATCAATGCTGGCTGAACACAGCCATCCTCCTGATACCTGCTGCCTCTCAAACAGCCTTCAGGTTATCAGCAGCGGAGGTTGATGACAATTCCAAAGACTTCTGGAATTACTGAGCTGGTGCATCTGTGCTGGTGGTGTTTGGAGGGAGTGGCTGAGGCTGCAGGAGCTCTGAGGGGTGACAGCATTGGGCACGCTTTGCCATGTTCCCGGCAACGTCTCTGGTGTTCTACAGGAGGCTGAGGGAGCTGTGAGCAGAACTAGCACTCCTACTCTATTTTCTCAGTTACTCCTGCTGGGAAAGGCTGGAACCAAAACAACTTTTGGCTCCTCTGCAGTTAACACTTCTACAGACATTTTTATAGTAATGTGGAGGGAGAGTCGAGACCTGGAGTAGCTTTGAACTTCTGCCAGCGCTCTTCATTAGAGCAAATTGTGAAATCTGATTGAACTAGAATAGCTCTGAGCTCCCCTACAGCTAAGATTCCTGATGGTAACATCTCCTATGGTACTTCTTGCCGGTCGTGGCACAGATTAGAATATCTGTGAGCGCCCTGATAATTTTGTTCATCTGGGCATTTTCTAATAACATTTTCTGTCAGGAAATAGCAGGAGTAAGATAGCTGCCAGATTCTCTGCAGTGAAAAACTCACCTCTTCACAGAATTTCTTTCCTGATAGGAAAAAAGGTTGAGTCCAGACACTGGTGGCATGCTTATTTACAGTGTCACTTCCCAGAAATACAAGGTGGGGAAGTCCCTTCAAGTCACTGCCATTCCCTGCCTTGTCTCCTCTTGGAAGATTGTGGATCTTCTGTAAAATTTCATTTCAGCATCATCTAAACCATTCTGTGTAGTAACTTCTGCTGTCAAGGAAGAAGATGCTGAAGATTTGCAAATGGTCGTTTTAGCACTCAGAAGACAGCCCTCCTACGTTAGCAGAACTTATCCAACAACAGAGCCAACTGCCTTCAGTTTCATTCAAAAAAGTTTTGAAATGACCAGGGAAGAGGCCTCGAAGAGCCACAGAAGAGAGCTGAATACTGAATTCCAATAAATCCCAAGTGTTTCTCATTTGTTAATACTGAAGTAAGAATGACAACAATTATTGCTATGCTATTTTCCTTAATGTATCATGCTGCATATACCACACAGAGTAGAAATCACTTCAGCTACTATTAGTGTTAGTAATCATTCTCCGTCAGCCACATTGCATACAGTTTTAAGGGAAAAGTGAAAAATAACTCAAAAAAAATGGCATTGTAGTCATATCCTGACTCTGTGTTTTCCTGGCACAGGAAGCTTAAAACCCAGATCTGGATAACACAGCTGGCACTGACATCTCTACATTTCAGGCACACTTAAGAAAAATCCTGTTTTGATGCAGATGATACATAACTTTAAAAAGCAAATAATTATCACAAATATACATCACACCTCAGGACACGCTGCTGTCAGTGACTTGACATTTCAAATGATGAGTTTCACAAATGTGCATAACCATCAGATTTGATTTAACAATGTTTTAGAATAATTCACATGCTCATCTAGAACTTTTTTCATTGTGTTTTGGCACTGAAGCATGAAACAGGAAATCTGCAGTGGGTTTCTCTTTGCATGTGAGGAAGCAAGTGCTTTGATCAGTTTTACATACTCCAAGGCTGTAGTCAGTTATTCCTCAATGGATAATGAAACCAAAGCCCAGAGTGACTCTGTTTCTCTGTGGATTCCCTATGATATTTTATATATAGTTTTTGACATAAATCAAACAAGCTTTCATTTATACAGTTTGAGGCCAGAGGCAGCAAACACACAGAAAGAATGGTATGGGAAAACATGTTCATGGTGCTTTTTACCTAGTCTTTTCACTGTGTTGGTTACCAACTCTTTAATGAATGACTTGCAAGGGAAATCTTCAGAGACAGGAGACAGTCATCCAAAACAAAACAAAAAAAAACCCAAAAAATTAAAAATCATTTTAATGTTTTTCTTGACTGTCAGTAATGCAATTGTTTAGCTCAGCAGTCAGACAGTGGTGTTATGAATCTTAAAATTTAAGGAAAAGATTCCTTGTCTCAGACTTTGCTCCTCAGAATCCATGCAAACATGATTTTTAATATAAATCTTCCTCTAGTAAAGGCACGTAAAAATCATGTAAGCATCTTCCTCTCCTTATAAAACAATTGACATAATGAAAGCTCGGGGAGAGGGAGGAATTCCATCAAGAAGATGCTGGGGTTTTTGTGGGGAGGAGGGTGTTCAATTTTACTGTGTACCTGTTTGAGTGCCTGGCTCTTTGTGCTTGAGAAAATGAGATGTATCTGAGAAACTGTTATTTCCTGGTTTACCTTGAAGGGGATAGTTCTGTGTCAAATGGATCAAATCCATTGAAATTTATAGCTGAAATTTATTCCATTGTCCTACATAGAATTCTACCTTTAATTAATGTGAACAGTATCTCAAAGTTTCTGCAAGTAGCAAGCCACAAAAAAAAAAGGATTTTGTTACTTTTATCAGTTGTCATTTTGTATCGTGTTCCATACTCATGATTATGTACTTCCAATTTGTGATTGAAGTCATCTTTTAGTATAAAACCCACAAATTTGGTGGCCAGACATGGATGCATGAAGTGCTGTACCATTGTGACCAACAGGGATGTCATATGGCAGAACCAGTGTCCATAGTGTAAATCTTCATTAAATTGTGTTATGTGTTGAGATTATATGGTCCCTGCACCTAGGTGAAAATATATTATCAGTTTGAAAACCTGGTTACTGAAACATGGAGATTTATTCTTTGAGGACATTCAGTACTTTCTTCAGTTCACCAACTTCTATAGGACTAAGGGTTTCAGGATTTAGGCCAATGTACTTGCAAGGACAGCATTCAATGAAACTAAAGCAACGTTTAGGGGAGGAGGAAAAAACTCAGCTCATTTTCTTCGTATGCTTTCATTGTTTTTGTTCTTCCTGAAAAATAATGTCCTTTCAGATTTCATTTGACATCTCCATGATGTTGAACAGATTCGGAGAAATCACCAATATTTTGACAGGGTTCCTTGGCAATGAAACGTTCATGAAGCTCATCTGTCATGAGCTAATCTGGCTCATCTAGCCAAAGCAGTAGCTTAGGCAGATATATTACTGGAACAATTTAATTTCTACACATTTTCTTCGTCTCTGGTGATTGCAGTGATGGCAACTTGTATTTCAGTTGCAGAAACATCAGTATTGATTGCAGCACAACTATACCTTTGGTTTTGTGAGAACCCTGCTTAAGGCAGCAAGGCAGCATCATGTTGTCCAAGTGCCGCCTTCTTGCTAACAAGGCAATAGACTGATTGCCCTGGCCATCCTCGGGGTTCATGGCTTCAAAACCTTATCCTCTTCCATTGAGTTTCATACCTTGTAACCTACAGCATCAGCACATAAATGCCTGAAGCTGTTAATACTCTCAAACTGCTTCTATTAATACTAAGTGTCTGTAGAAAAATAGCACTCGAGATTCAACAACACTACAAGTATACAAGCACTGCCCACAAATCAATCTGTGTAGGAGCACAGAAGATTTACTCCATATTTGACACCAGCATCAAAAAATTATGACTTTTTCTATTTGCCTCAGTCACACCCCTCTTTAATGAACTATTTTGAAAAGTATGTGTTTTCACTCAACATTCAGGTACAATTTTGAACACTCCATAGTAGGAATATAGAGAATTCTGTGTTTTATACCCAGAAATATTTTTCTAGAATAAGATAATTTAAAAATAATAATCATGTCTATAACTATACATACATACATATAAATATATGGGTAATATATATGTATATATCTCTGTATGTGTACAATACATTTCTCTGTGTTACCACTTGTGAAAAGTGGTCCAACACACTGCCATGATTCAGTCTGGCATCATAGATTTTTGGATTCCTTTAAATCTTTAGCTGAATGTTAATTACATCAGGACTTCTGGTGACCTGCTTTGTGCTTTGACTAAGCCCACCAACCACTGACATCTATTTGCCTCTTCCAGGCACCAGCTATCCCCACCATTTCAAATCAGGTGTGCAGTGTCCAAACAGTTGCTTAAGGTTGCCTAGCGTGGCTTTACCTTGCTCTACCCCCAGTGAGGTGCAGCCAAGAGAGCGGCATACATTGTGCTTGGGCACCGTCTCTAAGCAGATCTTCATTAATGGAAAATCGGCAGCACCCAGATTTAGATTTTAAATGGGAGAGAGCTTTTCAAAATATTCAGGGATGGGGCCTTGTACTACTGCCCCTGGCAGGAGGGGCCATTGGCAAGGACAGCAGAAAGGAAAGTCAGTAGGAGAAGAGTTATCCTTTTTGACCTCAGCTCTTAGGTATGGATACCTGTTGCATTGAGAACACCACTTACAAATAGAAAGAAATATCAGAAGAATCAACACACAAAAGTGAGACCTCAAAAATGCCTATTCCAAGTGCCAAAATCAAATTTAAGAAAAGAATTGCAGCTTAAGAGCAGTGAAATTCTATATTATCAGATAAAAGGCAGTGAAAGAAGGGAAAAAGAATCAGATGCAGACAAGTAATAGAGGGCCTGTGAGACAAAAAGTGGGGACATAATGTAGACTTTCCTACAAACTGCATTGCTATTCTGGATTTCAGTAAGTACCCCTGGGACTTCAGGGAGAGATTTTTTCTTTAGTACTATTGCAAACATGTCCTTGTGGGAAATTGGCCTTTATCAGACTAGAGCAGTCTAGCCTCTTTAAACATTCTTTCTACAAATGTCTAATCCATTAACAAATTAATTTCTGAATTTCAGGCCATACTGGTAGTGGACGTAGAGTGTTCCCAGTAGAATACAGAAACGAGCAGTCTCCTGTCCTAAATGAAACCTTGACTATTGTGAAAAATTCATACTTATGGCCTTCTGATAGCATGTCCTGTGTTGCTAAATTTTTATGGTTTCTATGGCTTCTGTAGGAATGGTGGTATTTATATCACAGTCTATCTCGATCTCTGTATAAAACACTGGAGTTGGAGATCTACCTGGAGGTAGCCTATGGCCTAACCTTGTTCATGTAACAGAAATACCATAGTCAGTCCTAGTCAGAGGATGTAACTTCTTTTGAATAAGAAACAGTAAAGTATATCTGGAATGACCCACTTCATGCAGAAAGTTGATTCATGAATGATGTTTGTTGATGGCTAACACTTCTGTTCTCGTCTCCTCACTGTGGCTTTAACCATTTTAACCAAAATACTACTCACAGAGAGAAAAAGTGACCAAAATGAAAGAGTTTAATTTACTTAGAGAGCCCAGTCTGAAAATATATCATGACTGTGAAAGCATCAATTAAAACTGACCCCACCTTACTCAGGAGACCTGTACAATATGTGGATTAAGATCAGATATGCCAACTTCTAAGGCACTAGCAAGTTATTTTTCATTGCCTCATGACAGACAGCACTGTACCAGCACAGAAAATAAGAATAATCAGAAATAAGCTCACAAGAAGCTCATCTTTTAATTTTTTCATTACTAGGGATCACAGGAAAGGCAGAAGGAAGCAGAATTCTGAAAATATTGGGGGAGAGACTATTGCATGGATAAAATAAATAGCAATTCACTAAAAACCTGAATTGGCTTGATCAGGACTCACTAAAAGAAAATAACAGAAGACAGTGGTACCAGGTCTCAAGCCAAGAAGGATGATTGTCCCTTGCTGGTCAGACAGGAATGCCCCTAAAAACGGAATACTGAAGGTGTTTGATGGTGCCTCTGAGCAGACAGAAGAACATCCAGGGAGAGAAAGAGAGAGAAATGTCCTGCATGGAGACAATCTAGAAAAAGCCAATTTCATGACCAAGCACCAGCAGTAAATTGATGTTTATGATATTTAGGTCATCTGTAAAGGAAATATGATGGTGTGTTGTGTAAGGAGCAGAGTCAGGCCAATGATTGCTTCTGTGTGTTTTAAGTAATACGATATGACAGACCACATCAGATCAATGGTGCTGATTAATGAACAGCTCTGGAAAGATAGCTAACAAGACATGAAAGGGTCAAGACACAAATTTCAGGAGGGAGAAGGAGGATCAGTGCCTCAGAATACAGAGTTATGGTCCAGGAGTCCATTAATCATCAGCACTATTATGTAAAGTACCACATTTTCTCCTGACTTTATACCCACTGCAACTGCACTGAAGTCAGTATAAAACTGACCTAAAGTGTACGTCTTAAATCACAATCTGTAGTACATCACAGCTATCATAAAAGGGACCTTCCTTAATAAAAACACTGGTATGATAATGTTTCTTACACCCTCTAAATTACCAGATAAAACTTGGAAAGATCAAGGTGGGATAAAAGTGAGCATATATAAAATGCCCTAGTTATTATCATTAGTGGGAATATTTAAGTAATAAAGGTCTGCATTTCTGAAATGCATTCATGCAGAAAACTTATCCTCCAAAATCTTAATTAAGCACACAGTACCTCATGGAGCAGGAATGTAATGCTTTCCTTTTCTCTATAGAGGAGCCAGGTAGAGAGGGCAGAAATTACTTAACCTATTGTCACACATCTCATTCCTCTGTTGTCCTTCTTGTCTCCCTTTTTGCCCAATCTTCTTATGGTCCAAGAATTTTTTCCTCTAACTTTTCCCAAGAAAAAGGTTAAGTCTTTTAGAAAAATTTGGAGTGTTTCCTTCTCTATTGCACCCCTTATGTCTTAAGAAGCACCATCAGCTTTGTTGATTTTTTGTAATTAACAAGTACCTAACAACTGATGATGATCTCAGTGCTTTATTCTCATCACACTGGAGGAAAGAGATACCTCCTCCCAGGCCATAGCAAAAAATATGGAGAAAAATAAAGATATTTTAAGTATTGACTTTCACAGAGATTTATGTGCCCAGATTTTGTAGAAGACTTTGAACAGCCCATTTCTAACAACTTGTCTGCCTGACCCTTGATGTGAAGCCAGATTGAGTGCTAGGCAGTGCTACAAGATAGAGCCACTTGGATTGGGATCCCAGAGATTGGAAGAGCAATAATGACACAAAAAGAGAGGTGACAAAATATGCAGGATTAGTACATGCAGTTCTTAGGCTTCTCTTGTGTGAAATTAGGAGTGAAGTGAGCAGGAGTTCTGCAAAGTAAAGACTAAAGACCCAATCCTGTGATTTTTCTGCTTCTAGTACAAGTTAAAAATGTGTGTTAACTGAAGTACTAGGCAGTCTTTAAGGCACATGGGATTTATGCCTTAAAAAGGTGAGCAATAGCCAGATAAAAGACAGACCGATGTGTGCAAAGTGGATAAAAGAAGTAAGGTCAGCATTAATAGAACAGGTGGGGCGTATATGGAAGTGGGGAGGAGAGCTTGAAAGTAAGCCATGCTGAGTGTTAGCAAGGACTTAAATCCTTGGGCGTTGCTGCACCTTTGAAATTCAATTCTTGGTACTGGTCAAAGGTGTCACTGTTTTATGTAATTCTTTTGAGCTAACCTGATTCTGGCATATGGTTCCTCTCCCAAGCCCTAGTGAAAATCTGAGGTTCAGGCTACGTTGAGGATTTGTGTGTGTGTGTGTTTGAATTTACTTAATTTGCAATTCAAAGCAGACTCCAAGAGGGGAGAACCTACAAAAACTGGAATCAAAGAAAATGTTTGCTTGAGCCCTTGTGAGGTGGAGCTGCCAGGTTTCATGTAGCCTGCTGAAATCAGTATGTAGTATCTAACCCAGTCGGTCATAGTCATCATCATTACAAAATATGTGAATTGAACATAAAACTGAATGTATATTTTGTGAAGTACGTTATTACAGCGTTATCTGAAATCCTTCATTGTGTCTGTTGGTGCTCATTCCAGTCTTTCTGCTGCATGAACAGTGGAGTTTTTTTTTATGGTTTTGCATTTAGAGACATAAATTCCAACTTGCGCAGTGACATTGGCTACCTGTGAAATAACAGTTGCATCTCTTACTGGTTTTTGTTCACCTTCTTGATTTCTTTGATAAAGCAAATATTTGCTTTTCCTGTCTAATCAGAGTAGGCAAAATCATTTTTTCATGGAAATAGCACCAGTGGCTTCACTGTGGATAGGACTGAATATGCTGATGTCCCAGGACTTTGGACTTCTTTACATAAGTGAAGTAAGCAGTATTTAATTCTGTTCCTGGATGTTAACTTCAGACATATTTCCAACATCCACAATGAGCCACCCAAGGATCATAAGAAGCAAGCAAAGGAGGAGTTCTGTTAGTCTAGAGAGGGATTCAAGTCACCTAAAAATGTAAATACATCCAAAAGCCTAGGTCTGGATGGTGAAATCATGCTCTTAATAAATATTGGAGCTGAGGTTTTTCTGTAGATCCCTTTCTGTATTAGTCCATTGGTTACAGCTCTCTCTTTAGCTCAGAAGATTTCAGAGATACAACTGCTGCTGAGTTGAATCTTTCCTGCAAGGCTGACAATAAGTTACTTCCTTGGTGCAGTAGACCTGGTGGCTGATGGGAGATAAGTGGGGTTTCTGCCTTGATATGAGCCATCATTTTTGTGACGTGAAGACAGCAAAAGACGCAAAGGAAGATTTTTTTCCTTCCTTTTCCTGCCTTTCAGTCCTGAGGAAGTGTTTGCTGCTCCTCCAAACAGGACTAGCCTTGTTGTTCTGATGAGATGCACTTGAGCATGCCAAGTTTGTGCTAGCTGTCCCATCACTGCCCCATGCTCATGCCATTAGAGTGAGCAGCTTCTCAGAATAAATCCTACTGATAGCACTTTGCTGCCTAATCCTCTTGATTCAAAGGAATCCACTATACAGTAGGCACTGCATAGGAAAGCACATCTTTATGCAGCTGGGGCATATGTAGAGGTTAGCACCTCCATGTACGTGTCCGACATGTGTCCAAATTCAACGGTTTTTATATACTGGAACAAACAAGTCCTGAATTTATCTATCACATACATCCTTCGTGAGTCGGTACAAAGTTCAGTTTGTGGTTATCTAACTATACATTCAGTTACCTATTCCTATACCTACTACTACATGGTCATCACCACCCATCCACCAGCCCCTTTGTAAAGTCATTGATTACCACTGCTATGTGCTGAAGTGCTACTTTCCAGGTTTTATACCTTTTCAGCTGGGTAGTTCTCCTGCTTGTGAGCAGTTACCTTTTGCAAAGACACACTCATGCTAAGTTCTAAAGGTTATACTAACATAACCAAGCCTTGGGCCCTGGCCATAGACCTTTACCTCCTCTGTTTTACTCCCTCTCCTACTCAATTCACCAGATTAGGTTGCACGGGCAAACTGGGATAACTGGGGGCTGATTCTGTGGTCATTTGCAGCCAGGGCTGGAGGGATTGAAGTGGGAAGAATTCAGTGCTACCAGGCTGCAGCCAGCTGTACTGACAGTGGAGAATGCCAGTTAGTGTTGTAGCAAGTTCTCTTGCTCTCAGTAAATAATTATTATTTCCCCCTGACCTTTCCTTTTGATTCTTCCTGGTACAGACACAGCCTCTCTCTGTTCCCTGCCCCAATGAACGTCTGCACTAGGTCCAAGGCTTGGAGTAATTTACCTGAAGAGTGATACCATTTGGAAACCACTGTAAGTATATTTTATCTCTTATAAAAGACTTCTTGTTCAGCAAAAAAAAAGACATCTTAAAAAAAACAAAAACAAACTGCAGCACCTGCGAGCCTTACTGATGAGGGTAAACTAAGTTTTGCTTTTGAAATTTGCAAGGAAATATGTGGGCAAAAAGTATGTCAATAAAAAACTGTTAAATATTTAAGTCATAGCCTCACAGCATAGTTCAGCAATGGCTGGTTTGATCTGCCTGTATCTTTTAGTTTGGCAGGTTCTCCCTACTTACTGCTCTAGTTCGTGCTGTCCTAGTTGGTTTATCCATGTTTGTCTCTGGAGTGTTTATCTTCTTTTTTATTCTTGTAACTTTTTAATGAGACATCTTTTCTCTCATTGGTGTTTCAGGCAATACAGATGTAATCTACTGCAGCTCCTTAAAGGTTTACACTATTCTTTCCGGGCCTTGATTCCTTTATGATTTAAAGCCATTATGATTTGTTAGATTTGGCTGGATTATGTAGGTAAAGTTGCCCGAGAGAATTTTGACTTTGCATTTTGGTTTTATTATGCTCTGAAATGACCAGTTGTCTGTTATTTGCATTTTTTCCCCTGTAGATCCCATATTTTTGAATTCTTATGATCAATTATCAGTACTTGCCAGTATTGTCACGGTGTTGCTGTAGCTGAGATGCTCTGAGGTTTTGTGTCAGTCAAGTTTTGTAGTCAGGGCCCAACTTTCATGAGACTTGTGGTTTAGATGGAAAAACCAGACAAATTCAGGGGCATGTAAACCCCACTTCAGGCCTGAAAAAGACCCAGCAAATTTCAATCTTACTTTAACTTAATCTCTGAGTTTAATTTAATTATGTTAATCAGTCTCCTGTAAGGGATTTTGGAGTTTATTTTACTTTTCTGTGTTGATTAAATTTTCCAGGCTTTTATTGCACTAGTACATTGGGTCTCTCTTGTCAGTTCTCCATGCCTCCCATTCTTGCTTTGCAGTGTTCTGCTGGGATTTTTCTTTCGTATTACATTTTATGGCGATGTTTTCAGGAGTTTGTGTTTTCCATTGTATGACACAAACTTGCAGTCAGAGATTTTAAACAAACTGCCAGTCATGTAGCTGTAACAGCATGAAGATCAATGTGGCTGCAAAATCATCAGAGAAGCTCTGTGAATATTCAGGCAGTCAGCCTGTGCAGGACTTTCAACTACTGAAGCAACACTTCTGGCAGGAAAACTGTGATGGCTCAGGTGGTTTAAAGCGAGCTTGTCTTAGAAAGCTTCATCCTCAGCCCTGGTGTTTGGTGTGCCCTGAATTTTGAGGTGAGGTCTCTGGGCGGATTCCAGAGCTTTTCATTGTTCTTTTGAGCCTTTTTTTAATATATATTCAGTGATTGTACTCATCTCTTTCTCTCTTTACTTTGTCAGTTTCTAAATATGTATTGTCAATGTCATGTCTGGAAGAGACACAACACTGGCAGTGATAAGCACTGATATCAGGAGCTGTGTTAGCCGCACACAGGCAGTGGAAGAATGTGCAGCAGAACACTCAGGAAAAATATTGCTTAAAATCAAACATGAACTATTTTCACACTCTTATTTTTAGGATCTGAAAAGCTGGAGGTTTTTCTCAATTATATATCGTCTCTGTGAATTACTAAGGTTACAAATGAACTGTACACCAGTGAGTTAAGTGCAGTGCTTGGACACTACAGGCATCTCTGACCTGAGGGCACTTACCATGAGGTGATGCCGTATCTGTGAGGAGTCGAAATAATGCCTGGAACATGGGTGAGCAGACTCAGCCAGCAGCAGCACTTATAACAACATCAGCAACCCTGTGGTGTGTTCCCTCCATGCTGTTTAATATGCAATGAACAAAGGTCTTGTTGGTGACCCAGCCCTCCCTGTATTCAGAGGCTGAAAACTGCCTCATTATTGTTCATTATGTAGTATTATTCTCATGCAGTCACATTATCATAGCTTCCCCTGAGAGCCAGGATGCTACTGTGGGCTCTGCACAGCTACACTGGTTCCTGTACCTCAGCTAATTTGTTCATTGCTAACCTGGTGTCTCTGCAGGACAGAGAGCTGTTCCCCTTGCAAGGGAAGGTTCAAGCATTAGTTATAGCTGATGTGTGAGAAGTACAACACACATTGTCTATTTTTGACAGGGACCTGGTTTGCTGGCCCCGCTGTGAGAGTGTGTTAATTCATCCAGGGGAAATTCATTCCAAACCCAGGTAATGGTTGCAAGGGAGATACATGCAAAGAAATCAACTGTGGAGAGCAAGTGGAGGGTTGAGGGAGAGAAACCTGTATGCAAGAGTGGCAGCAATAAAGGGGAAGTGTAGCAGGGGTTTTAAAGGCATTCCAAAGCTCAGAGGTAGTAATTAGTTTCTAGATAGCTTTGAGGTTAGGACATCCAAAATATTACCCATTCTGCCTTCAAATTAAACAGAAAAGAGCCAATTCTAGTTTACAGCCAGTGCCCCAATCATTGCAGTCACTACTTCATTGTGAGCTGCCCACCATTTGAGACCTTGTTGTGTGATAGTGATGACAAAATCCTGGCTAATAAAACCACTCAGAGACTTTGTATCTTTGAGTAGCAGGTATTTGTTTATTCAGTGCTGGGAGTGAGGGGAATCGCTCCACCTAACCCACTCGT
>JAWWEW010000001.1:21931349-22117871 GCA_035583185.1 Anabacerthia variegaticeps | reverse complement strand
TGAATAGAAATAGTGATTTATGTATCCTTTCTATAGGTTACGTGATTTAAACATCCTTTCCAAGCATCCTGTTATAAGTTAAACAATTCATATAGTCTAATATTAAAAAAAAAAGGCTTTCTAATATCGATAGTGCAATGTTAAGATAGATGGGAAGGAAGGAATGTCTCAGTGCAATGAAGATACTGACAGAAAACAGAAATAAAATTATGGCAGTGATTGTGCATCTTGCTTTACACATGAGCTGGCAAGTACTGATATGCACAGTTCAGTTCAGGAATGACAGTGGATGCAGTTAACCTGATATTAGGTACTGGAGATCATACAATGAAGAAAGAAGATAGTATCTCTTAAGTGGTGTAAATTAACATAATGAAAATGAACACAGTAAGTATAAGGGAAAGCTGAAAGTGAATACGAAAAATAGAAAAGTACCTGGACATAGAATAGAAAATTTAAATAAATGGGGTAGGTAGAGTGTTTAGAAATGGACTGAATAAGTTTCTTGTAAATCAGTAGCAAATACAAATTCTGCAGTGACCCTCTAGACTCAGATTAGTCTTAGAGAGGTCATCATCTTTTCTGTCCCCAACTTCTGGGAGTCTGTGCATCAAGTCCGTGCACAGAAGTGTCATCTCTTTGCTATATTGGTCTTCTGCTGTCCTTCACGAGAAGCAAAGATGATGATGGCCCTCTGATAATTTTAAGAATGAGTGCAGTATTGGAAAGGACTTGTAATTCCCCACAGGTGAAGGAGCTCAGAGATAACTGGAGATCAGAATGGAGGCCCTTGCTCCAAGAGCACATTCCCAAGTCTTTTGCAAATAAGTTGCAACTTCTATTGCCCTTACTAACAAGTAAATAGCAAACATCTTGTTTCTAGGTGTAGTCTGTAGAGAAGAATATAATCACAGGAACTAAAGTAACAAGGTAGACTGACCCTTACTACTGAAATAATCACATAGGATTGCCAATCAGTGAAGTCCACAGATGGTGCATAAATAAGTACAATTTGGGAAGGTTCAATGAACAGTATTTATTACTTGTTTCCTTCTTGTTCCTACCGTTGTTCTTTCAGGGTTTTTGATGTAACTATAACAAGTTACACTCTTCCACATACTCTAAGTGTGCTATTTTAACTTCTGGAACATGGAGATATATTAGAGAGCTTGCTGATGGAAGTGTTCATAAAAGAAGTGTGCAATCAGAAAAAAATTAGGTTGGAAGGATCCTCTGGAGGTGTCTAGTCCAATTCCCTGCTCAGAGCAGACCTGACTTCCAAGTTGGATTAGGTTACTCAGAGCCTTGTTCAATTAAGTTTTGAAAATCTCCAAGGATGGAGGTACTACAACCTGTTTCAGCACTTAACAACTCTCCCTGTGAAGACTATAGTAATAACATGGCAATAGAAGTAAACTATGTAAGAGAATGTAAGAATAATTAGAATATATAGGTGAAGATCTTAGCAATAGGAGCTTTCTATATGGGTGATAAGGCAGAACAAAAAGATAGCAATATACTTAAAGCAACAGCAGGATTGTTCTGGGAACAGCAGTCGGACATTGCAGATTGAAGAACTTTAGGTTTCTTCACAGGCAGTTTTGATCACAGTGTCCCTGGGATTTTTCTTTTCTGAAAAGTTTTCTTTAGAACCTTAGCTGACTTGGCTGATTTCATTACTCAGCCATCCTCCTTTGGAAGCCTGCATTCCTTTCAGGTGGTACTGAGATGCAGAGCATGTCTAAACAGTGAGAGAAATGACTTGCTGTGGAGAGGTATCATCTCTAGTGCCAGTCAGCACCACTGCTATTCTTACCATCCTAGTGAGCACAAGTCACCAAGCTGCAGGATTCTGATGTGGAAAAGTGATGACACAAGAGTATCATGATAACACAGTGTCAGCCTTAAGAGCAAAGTAGAAAATACATGGCTTTGGAAAGGAAGAAGCAGGAGGTGCTTTGCACAGCCTCCTTGGTGTCGCTACCTGTTGCTATAGTATTTTTTAACCTGCCCCTCTAATGAGTTTTGAAGGCCTGAAAGGCACATGCAGGATCAGCCACAGGATGAAGCATCAGTCAGTGCTTGGTCTGATAGCTCGGTTAGGGCTGTGCTAGTGGCTGATAAGTCACGTTTACTAAGCCCCTACCCTGCAAATGACAGCAATGTCCTGCCTGGGGTAGGTGGCTTTGTGTGTGGATAGAGCTGGAGTTGGAGGCTGTGTTCCAAGCATGTAACTTGGCTTAACTCTGAGCTGAAAACATACCTTAAATACAGCAGTTCAGCTTTCAGGTGCAAGGAACTTCATTGCCTTGTGCATCTAAAGTTCAACCTTACATACATCCTTTACTGCCTGGACAAAAACATGTGCTATCTGAAAGTTGCTTGGGTAGAAATGCTATAAAAAACCACTGGTTTATGCACAGATTTCCTGCAGGCTCCTGTGCATGCTCATGGGAATGTCATGGGATCTGGAAATGCGGTGTGTGAAGGTGTGCCAGAGTTCGTATGCCAAGGATCCATGCAGACTGTTACAAACAAAACATATGCAGTCCATGTACTTTAAAATATATGTGCTCAAATGCAAGCTATATATCTCACCCACATAGCAAGAGATGGATCCTTCCCGTGACAGAACAGGGAACAGACGGAAAGATGCCTGTGCTTGGAGTGACAGGATGCTCTGTTTACTCTTCATGAAGAAAAAAAATACACTTTTAAATGCTTTCTTTCTCCTTATTTAAAATGGAGTCAACCAGTTCAGCCCTTTTTTTTACCCCTGCAACTTTAAGTAACAGTCGTGTGCTATTGGTTTGGATTTTAGCGGTGTGTTTGGAGTGTATTGATTATAGATGTGTAGTTTGCAGCAGTAGTTCAGAACACCGCTTGGGTCGGTGTGTAGCCCCACTAATACAGGACACACAGGGCTGTACTGACACAGAGGACACCAGGGCTGTACTGATGCAGAGCACACCGGGCTGTCAGCAGCTGCTGGCTGGGGTACCCGTGTGCCCCCGGCTGGTGATGGTTCATGTGCAGAGCTCGGCTCCCAGAGCCCCGTCCCGCAGAGCATCCCTCCAGCGCCCCACCACGCAAAGCACCCACACCCGAGCGGGCCCAGCGCCGCCTGGGTGTGCGGGGGTGGGTGCTTTGCAAGGCGGGGAGAGTTTGTTTTATCCCTTTTTCGGCCCGTTTAACTTTTTTTCCCCTACTGAACTCCCCCGAGCGCAGCCTGCCCCCGGCGGGCCGTGCGGGTGCTGCCCCCGGGCGGCGCCGCGGGGAATGGCGGCGGGGCCGGGCCGGGCCGGGCCGCAGGGAGGGAAGGAGGGAGGGAGAGCCGCCCTTATGTAACGCCCTTATGTAACCGGGCCGGCGCTCCGGGCCCCCCGCGGGCACCGCCCGGGCCGGGCCGGCCCCCACAGCCCGCGCTTGGGCGGGGAGAAGGGGCTGCCTCGGCCCGGGAGGGGCTGTGCCCGCGGGCCGGAGCAGGGAGCCCGGCCTGAGGGGGCAGCGCCGCCGTGCCCCGGGCTGACCCGGCCCGGCCCGGCCCGGCCCGGCCGTGCAGGGGCCGCCCCCGGAGCGGGGCTCGCCCCTCGCTGTCCGCACCACATACATTTCACTGGGATGGCCCCGGCCCCCACGGCCCCTGCTGCCCCCTGCCAGCGGGCCCGCGGCTCTGCCCCCGTGCTGTCCGGGGTGCCAGCCCTGTGTCCTGTGTCCTGTCCGGGGTGCCAGCCCTGTGTCGTGTTTGGGGTGCCAGCCCTGTGTCCTGTGCCCTGTCCGGGGTGCCAGCCCTGCGCCCTGTGTGGGGTGCCAGCCCTGCGCCCTGTGTGGGGTGCCAGCCCTGTGTCGTGTTTGGGGTGCCAGCCCTGTGCCCCCGTCCAGCCCCGCGGTTCCCCCACACCTGCGGGACAGAGCACGAACAGGTGCTCGCCCCGCTGTGCAGAGCGCTCGCCGTGTGACTCAAACCCCACCGCTTCGCCTTGTGCCTCAGTTTCTCTGCCCGCGGTGATTGAGGAGCTGCCTGGTGTGCCGCTTTGGCTTGGCTCCTTGGAGGCCCTGGGTCAGGGGAGGTGTTGAGAGCTCGTGCACGGTGCTCACGGACATTTGTTCCAGACTCCACGTCCTCATGGTCTGCTTAGATGACCTCTGCCTCTCAAAATTGCTTCGGTGCCTTTCCCTACAAAATGAGTCTCTGCGCTGATTGGTTTTGAACTGGAAACTTGCATACTTGTTTGCTTTTCAGACAATGCTGTTATATTTCTGTATAACTCTCTCTATTCAGAATGCTACAGCCTTGGTTAATATTTGTCAAATGGAGCTCCGACTGTCTAAACCACTGGGATGAGTTTCGTTTTACATGTCATCAGTAGGGGCAGAATGAGGAGCTTCGTGCTTGGCCTATTTGCTGTAACACAGTCTCAGGGCCATTGCATCAGAGTCAAAACAAGGAGCAGCTTGTTTCCAAACAAGAAGCATGGAGGAAAGTCTTCTCTGCCTCCTTCCCTGTAAGGGAAAAGAGAGGCGAGAGGGGGGTGGTGGTGGGGGAAGAAAGTTATCTTTAACAGATTCTAAAAATGCCTTTTCCCAAATATGCAGTCAGTCCCTTCAAAGGTCTCTTTGTTTATTTTCAGGAAGAAACCCAAGACAGCTGAAAACCAGAAGGCGTCTGAGGAGAATGAGATTACTCAGACGGGTGCATGCAGCGCCAAGCCGGGCCTTCCCTGCCTGAACCTTGAAGCTGTTCCGTCTCTGAGCCCGGCCCTCATCCACTTTCCACATTCACCAACAAACCTGCACGCACACACAGGGTCATCTGATTGTGAGTACACCAACATGCTGCTGGGTTGTGCTGGGGTTCTTGAAAACACGCTCCTCATTGTGGATCAGGTTTTCCAGTTGGATGCTCTTTCCAAAATGTCATAAGCAGGACTTCCTCAGAGCTTACCTTTTCCCTTCTTTGGGAATTACCACTGAAACAGAGCATTTTTGTGTTAAGGCTGTGATAATGCAATCAGGCAGAAGAAGCTGAGAGTATGATGTTGGGTCAGGTTGCTGCTTCTTACAAATTAAAAAGGGAAGACCCTTCAAGCGTATCCCTGTCCAAGCAGAAATGTGGTTGCTCCTCTCCAGGTACTCACATGCTTCTTATTATCCAAGCATACCTACTGTCTAGGGGGCTTTAGCCTGTGCTGTATTGCAGTGAGAGAAAACAAGTGTCTGACTCTGACATCCAGGATTGTAAAGGATTTCCATGAAGAGAGGGGAGTGTTTTGTGGAGAGGATCAGTCTGTGAGAGTCTGGAAAATCTTTGCAGACCTGTGTGTTTGTTAAGTTTTAAGGCCCTTGTTTTGAGTACATTCACTTTCAGATTACTCAGTATGGGTTAATTGGCCTTTTAAAAATGTTCTTTTCCATTTTGCCAAAAAATACAAATATAAGGGAGGGAATGATTAAAACTGGATTTTGGAAAGTTATAACTTACCCTGTCAGCTCTTCAAAACATTGTCATTTCACAGTGGTCCCTGCCTGAAAGTCTTTTCGTCAAGAATGTGCAGGGTAACGTGTGCCTCATCATTCACTAGTTTTAGAATATATATTTTACCTCTTCTGTGGTGGTTTAAGGATGTTGTAAAATTTACAAGAGGGGAGAAAAAGGAGAAGGATGATGACACCATGTTTCAAGAGCTCGGAAGCCTACCCAGACTTTGCAAAAACCTATAAAAAAATCAGGGCATGACAATAAAAAATCAGATTAAAAAGTATGTGTATTCTTTTCTTTTTTTAATTTAAAAATCCTGCCTCAGGGCCAAGCTTGGAAGCAGTCAGGTTATAGGGATGATCACTATCAAAATCACTTTAGCTGCAATTCATTCCTGTTGGCTTCTGACTTTATTCATTATGAGCTTCTGCAAGAGATCTTGATTTTAATAGAGCTGGTAAACATTGGGGAGATTTTCCTAAATCTCACCTGGTGATGTGGGGAGAAGAAAGAGTTGTGAAACAATTAAACAGCAGGCAGCATACAATTTAGTATATACAAGAATTCTCTTCAAATTGGAGATGTCAGGCTCTTTGTTAAAACTGGGGTTCAGTTTTGTCTTGTAATGTTTTCTGAAAACAAAAAGCTTGTGAAAAGATGCAAAAAAAATGAGCAGAACAACAAGAAAAAATAATCCTTATTTTCAAACAAAGAATCCCTTTATCCCATTCGCAAAGATGAAAGAGTTCATTAGTAAATGGGATTTGAAACTTCACACTGATGTTTTTTGACAGTACAAATGGAAACCCATGAAAGCAACCTTAGGACAGAGGCCAGCAGGGATTGTAGGGAACTTGGAGAATGAATTCCTGCTTTTGCTTTCTGAGGTGGCCAAGTTCAGGGGTGAGGAATATTGGCAGAGGGCAGCAGGGGGAGGTGGAGCCTGCAGCTCTTCATGGTCTACCTGTTCTGTTGACAGTCTTTAATGTTTTTATTGTCCCCAAATCACCTTCCAGATGATCTCAAAGATCTTTTCCAACCTAAACAGTTCTATCATTCTATAAATATGACTAGACTGCAAAGGCAGGTTAGATGCTCCTTTCACACTGAAAGTACAGGTTTTTTTCCAGAAAAGATGTTTAATAACAATTTCACCCTAAATATTGTTCTTCCATGAGTTGTTGAAATTTAGTTCCCAAAATACAGAGTCGTGTGAAAATTCAGGAAATTGTAAGACCTCTTGTGGTGTTTATCTCTGCTAGTTGGTTCCATATGCTTTGAAACCAATAGAAAAACTTCCGTTATTCATGATGGGTTATGACCTTTATCAGGTTGTATTTGTTTGGGATGGTAGGCATATAATTATTGTTTGGCGTACCCTTGCTAAATAGCAATGCCAATTTCTCACATGAACTAACATGAGGCATGATGAATATTTACTGTATATTTACTGTAGCTTTCTCCCATGTTCTGTGGGGGTTTTTAATAATGCCTCAATCAATTCCTGCTGGAATATGTTCATTGACACAAGAGATCAATATTTTTGTCTCCCAACATTTAAAAAAGGTCTTCCCTGTCGTTACAAATTCCTTCTGCATCACCTGTGGTGATGCTTTTCTTCTTTGGGCCAGCAACACTTCCTGTCCTTCTCTCTACCTTAGAGACAGTACAACGTTGCTTCAGTTCCTTTGCTCAGACTAATATACTGCCTCTACCCCCCCCAGCTGGGCAGATTGTATTTAATTTTCAAAGGACGTTCTTCATTCTGTTGGGGAGTTTTCTAGTGGATGGCAAATGATATAAAAATAGTTAAAAACTAATGTTAGATGGGAAGTTTGGGAGGAATTTTTGTTGGAAATATCAGAAACACCGAGAAAGAGTCAGCATGGTAGAGTATATCAATTCTTGGAAAAATGAACAGATGTACAGATGGTTTCATAAGGCCTCATTCATGTATTTTGGAAAAAAGACTTGGATTCTATGGGCCACCTATTCAAATCAGTTTGAAATCTTCACTGACCATTTTTCATGCAGAGTCACTGGTGCTTGGCAGAAAACAACACCAAACACCACGTATTTATTATGAGAAATATTCAAAAGCCAATCTACTTTAAAATATCAGGGTGCTTTTGGAATGATTCAGATCAAAATACTTTTTTCAAGCATAGGGAATAAAAACTCTATAATAGCCATCTGCTCCTCAGCTTTAAAAGGTAGAGGTGAAGAAAACCTAAGCAATAGTCTGAATACCAGTCTTACTGATACAAATAGTTAGCAAAAAAAAAAACCTAGGTAAAGACTTATGTGATGCCCAACTTTACTCAGGGTTTAATTCTATAGCACAGTATTTTCTACGTACTGTTTCTGGTGCCACTTATTTCAAATGAAATTGCATTATTTCCCACACCTCTAGGATTGGGTCCTAGCTTTCTGGATTTGAACGTTATATTTCCAGCACAGGTGAATCTTTGAAGCAAAATCCAGAACCTAGGATGCAATGTATCCAGTTCTATCTCTTTCAGTCTTGGGAAATGCTAACTCATGCAATGCAACTGGAGAAACAATTTAGGGGAAGAGGTTCTTCCTGAGGTAACTGTTCTCATGTAGGACTTGGCAGATAAAAAGCACCACTTTGAATTAATTTGGAATTAAGTGATAGAGTGAGCTGATGATGCTCCAGCTGAGTTACACCTCTAGCTACTCATGTGTCCCAAACAGATGTAGCTGCTTACCGAGAAGAAAGGTGTTTGTGCAAGAAGCTGCAAGGACAAGCACAGGTTCTGGAAAGGTTATAAAAAAGCAAAGCATGTAAGATTTGTGCTATTTGCAGTTTTTCACGTATTTCCTTGCTTATGGGTGGAGAATGCATAAAGTTGGTAGGGTTCTAGTTCAAAGGCTGAACTGCCTCAGGTAAAGCTTCTACAGATTCTGCTGAAAGGAAGAAAGTCATGAAGACATGGCTGTATTTAAACTAGTTTGATCTGTATAGGCCACTTTTTTCGGGAGGCATTCAGAGAACATCTATAACTATATATGTTTTGCAAGTGCCAAGAGATAAGATCATTCTGGCAGAAACTTTCTCAGAGATACCATCAGACAAAAACTTCATTCAGGCTCTGATGTATGCATCCTAACAGATGTGTCCGAACTCAAAGGAATCCCACGGGAACAGTGCAACTGAATCTTTTTGTCTCTATTGATAGTTAAAAGAGTTATTCTTAGATATTGGATGGTCCATCTGTGAAGGAATTTGTTCCAGACAAGTCAAAAGCAACATCTTTGCAAAGAGTTTCCATGGGACTAAGAAACAGGTTGGACAATCACTGGAAAAACTTCTGAAGCAATTTTTATGATTTTAGAGAACACAGAATTCTTGCAGAGCTGAGATTCTAGTAAGGAATGAGTTGAGAAGGAAAAGAAGGCATGAATAATTTTTGAAAAATACATTAAACAATCATTGGCAAGAGGTTGAAATAGGGGAGGGCTTTCTTAAGTTATGTTTTAGCAAGAGACCAGGGAGATTTTGTCCATTAAATAGAATGCACTTTACAAACACTGTCAGTGATAGACTACATTTGAACCTTTTGCCTCTACATGCTCAAGTAACGTAGCTGAGTTGGTCCAATTCCAGCATTTTTCAGCTTTCACTGGATGGGAACTTTGAAGCAGTCTGTTTTCTTTTTTTCATTCTGAGTTCTGATTTTTGTAGCTTCATAGCCTTCCAGCATAGCAAGGAAAGGCAGAGAGGGACACTCACGACATTCCTCAAATCCACAGAGCATTGAGAGTGGATATGGAAAGTCTGGGTTTTCATTTTCTTGAGCAGCTAGAGGAACCCACCATTCCCTTCCCATGAATCTGCAAGTTTGATTTGCCTGGGGCTAATAGAGAGGCTAGATGGATCTGAAGGTGGTTTGGCTTCATCTTTATCTTTTAGGTTTCCTGTGTTTCTCTTTGAGGCTCTGTGACAGGAAGAGAATGATTGCATGCCCTTATAGTCTTCCCTTTCCCTCTGGAAAATTTGCTGTGATTCCCTAGGAACTCCTCTGGAGCTTTCAAATGGTCTCCACTCCTCTCAGTGAGGAGGAGAGGGGCCCTGATTCTACCAGCTTCCTTGTTTATAGGCAGACAGTATGTCAATAGTAATTTCCTCTGTATTTTTGCTAATCTATGTATGGCATGTCTTAGCTAATGCTGAATATTTTTAGGTTGTTTTTGGTGACCTAAGAAATGATGTATGTTTACATATCTATTTTAGATGATATAATAATAATGATTCAGGCCTTTTCTGTAGAAAGCTAAACTGAAAGCAAAGAGTACCCACAGTACCAAGATACTAGTGCAGAACACTTAATTATACTTTCTTCTTGACGAATATTTGAAATTTTATTAAATAAATGCTTCACTTTTTAGTCATCTTAAGTGGTTTCTGTGTCCTGTACAGTTATATTTCTGTTTGCAAAAACAGAAAGGAGTATCAGTCAGGAATGACTTCTTTTTTCGTAGAAGCAGAGATATGTTGCTTGAATTGTGTAAAGAAGAAATAAGTACAAGTATGCAAAATTATAAGCTGAGCTCACCCTACCTCTTTTGAAAAAGTCATCACAATACACTGAAGGACTGGCAGTGTAAAATGTTTACTACTGATAGGAACCGGTCTCTATATTCCTAATCAGTACGCTAAGTGAGTTTTGTCAGGTTGGTCTCTCGGGCTTTTCTTCTCTTGAGAAATGACTAATAGCATATGGTACTTCAGTTATGAAGTCAGTGAGTATGTTTTCAGAAGCAACTTTGTAGCCTAAGTTCCACTGATGCGTAAATCACTTACATTTCTAACACATAGATGCCTTTCAAAATTTGTCTAATTATCCTAAATGTTGATTCTCTTATTTGATGACCCTGTAATACTGGCTTGATGCTGGGTTGTCAGTTCCTGTGGTATTCAGTGCTTTTCTTACTGGTCTCCATTTAGAGAGCTCTCAGTGATAACATGCAGAATCTCAGCTTTGGTTTAAAAGTACCATGCAAGTTTCTAGCTTTCATGCTTTCAGGGAAGAACTTGAAGGTATGTCTGCAGTGAATCTATTCTTTCTAAATACCAGGGAAAAGGATAAGGCTTATTGCTCTTTACAGTTCCATAGCTTCCATTCTTGAGGTGACCGAGTTGGTAATAGTGTGGTATTTCTCTTTGTAAGTCATGCTGCAGCCACCAAGACATGCTGTAACTGTCCAGTAAGGTATCCGCAGTCTGAGTTTACTTGTTATTGCCTTCAGAGTCTGCCCCCTCCAAGATTTTTATTGCCATTCTCAGAGTTGTGAGTCTTCCGGGAAAATCCTTATTTTATATATTGGATGAGTGTTTCAAAAGCTTCACTCATGAAATGAGGGACTGCTGAATATTGTACAAATATCTATCACTGTTCAATGTATTAAGATATTCTGGTACTTTTTTGTTATTTGGGGTTTTTGGTTTTGTTTGTGGGTTTTGTGTTTAGTTTGGGGTTTTTTCAATAATTTCTCTAGAGCAGTGTTTACCCCTCTTTTCCCCTTGAGCTAGCTTTCCTTCTTCCATCATAACTCCATTTTGAAAGTTAAAGCAATAAATTCCAGTGTAGAGTTTCTGTAACCTCTTTAATTACCTTTACTGCTTTCATAGACCAGTAGTCTGTCTAACACACTGAATCCTAACACACTTGCCTCCTTAATCTGTGAACCCACATAATCTACAGTACTTCCTAGGTACCAGTCACTGCCATGTAAACTTTCTTGGTCTGATATGTTTAAATGATGTTTCATGGCACTATTTGTCTTTATGCTTTTAGTAAGTTTTTCTTTAAATTTCCTCTTCACCCTATGTAATCTTTGTTTTACATCTAGTCTGCTACAGTTTATGCTCAGTTCTATTAGTGTCATTTGGGTATGATTTCCATGTTTGGAAGAATACATTTTCAGCTTTAATGAGCTCTTATACCTTGTTATTTAGCCATCGTAGCATTTTCTACTTCCTCATATTTCTGCTGTTGTCCTTGGATATACATATGGACTTTATTAAAGTATTTTTAAGGCCACCTCCCTGCTGATCTTACGGATTTTACTTCCTTATCTTTCCTTTCAGACTCTTTCTGACTAACTTCCTCTTCTTTTTTTCCTTTTAATAGTTGTTCTTCACAAAGTTGCACATACCAAAACTGTCAGTTTATGTGATCTGCTTGAAGGATGTCAAACAAAATCATGCCAACCATTGTTATTTTGTTTTAACCTCACATGCTACTGCTGTCATCTCCTCTGTCCTAATTGGGTGAGAAGACTAAACCAAATGTACCATTTTGCTAATGTGGTCTGCAGAGGGGCAAGTGACTGTTGCTTGAAGGAAACTAAAGCAGCAACATCTACATCTGCTTTTGTCCTACTGTGGTTTGTTAAAATGCTGTGAAGCTGAGTGCTTGCATCTCTCTTAGTTAGTCCTTTGCATGCTATATGGAGACTCCTTCCATGTTTTGAGAAACATTGACTTGTGCCTTAGTTTGTTGCAACTATGGAGCTTCAAAGTTGCAGGTGTAAAAACATGATTGGTCACCTTCTGCTCCTTTTCGCAGCTGTGACCTGTTTAGCACTGAAGCTTTTTGCTCTTTACCTCTCAGCTTCCATAGTCACTTTCTCATCTGTTTTCTTGTTTGCCTTTGGTAGAGTAGCCGTGTAATCTTTGTGCTGTGATCCCTCTCAGTAACTTTAGAAAAAGGTAGGGCCAAACCAGTATTCAAATAAGAGAAAACCAAAACAATTCTTGCATTGTTCTCCAGTGAACAGCTGAACAAAGAGAGCTCTTTCACTCAAACCTTTTTTGTACCGAAGCCTTAGCGTGGTGCTGGAGGAGAACCTGAAACACAAAACCGAAGAACTGTTTAATACCACCTACTAATGTTTATAAAGTGTGTTAGGAGATGTTGTGGGGGAAAGTCATTGTATTTTCACAAGAAGTGTGGTGTTTGATCTACTCCATAGGTGAAAGTCAGTTGTAAGCCTGTCAGAATGTCACTAGACTTCATTTGCATCGAGGTATTTGCCTTGCAGACCACAGCGGCATGTTCTTGCTGGCACCGTGCTTTTGGATTCCCAAGGACACCAATTACTATTGTTTCTAGAGGGCATGCCATTGTGCCATCTTTTCTTTATGTTTTCTGTGACTGTTTTTATTGTCCACAGAGTCACTTGCAAGGCTAAAATAACATGAGATATATTCTTATGTATCTACCTCTCAGGAACTAGCGTACAAAGACAATTCAAGATCTCTAGTTAATCTATCAGTACAAATAGCTTCTTGAGGAATTAATTGCACCTGTGAAAAAAGAGAAACAAATCCTAGAATCCCTACTCATCCCAGCTTTGTTGTTTTAAACACTGAAAGGAACTCTGCCCAACTGGGAAGTGCAATATATACTCTGCATCAATCTGAGACATGTGGTAAAATGCTTCTTCTTGAAAGCCCACAAGAGAGAAGTAGTATAAATTAAGAGTAATCTCACAACAGCTATTTTTGAGTTCTTAACCAGTGAAAATGTAAGTGTTGCAATATTGTGCATCTATTAAAAATCTTGAAAGGCTCTTTATAACTAGATGATAGGAGTGATAACGTGTAATTTATTGATGTTATACAGATAGAGAAGAAATCCACAAAATAGCAATTTTTGTGTGAAAAGGGGTATGATAGAGGAAATAAAAACAGAGAAAGGGGCTTCTCCCCGTAGTTTCATGCCTGTGTGGGCAACCATGCCAATTTGAACAAAACTACCATGTGCTTTGCTCCTATCCTGCATTTCAAAACAGGGCATATTCCCTGTATCAAAAGTAAAACTCCCAGATTCTGTCTCTAATGTTCTTGGCTGAGTAGAAGGTAGAATGTGCCTGAAGGCAAGCCTGAGAAATAACTCTCATGCACTGCGTTAGTATCACCTGTTGGTGTCTGTATGCTTGTGTATACATGTAATTCCAGGACCTTTTCCCTGGGGGGGTGGCAGGAAGCATTGGAACTGAGAATGTACATTTAATGCTAGAGATCTGTCTGATGACATGAAGCCACCCAACAATGATGTATTCTTGTTTATTGCCTTGATTTATTAAAGCATTCTGCCATACATTGCTATTCGTATCAAACCTAAGTAGGTGATTTTGGAAATGTCTCCTCCCAGAGACTGCAGAGGTCTCACTGAGGACAGAAACTTTCCCCATGGCCTTCAGCATTGTTGACATAAGCATGTGCTATTTCCCACTGATATTTAAATCTGAATTATAAGCAGGCCTGAACACTCATCCCATAAACTCAAAATAAAGAAGCCACAGTCCAAAACACTATGAATGTCTGTCTCACGATATGTCTTAAGTTGAAATATTCACCAAAGCACCCAGTTGTACTAGTTAACAATTACCCTTTCACTAGTAGATAAAAAAGATAAATGGAAAAAATAACCAAATAAAATCTAGCATTTTCATGTGATAGCTTTGCTCTACTCAGGGCTGAGACAGAGTTGCTGGAAAACTAAAAGAATCCTTTTGTCAGCCCTGAGGACTGGCATTTCTGATTTTTCATCCATCCCTTGTTTCTCCCATAGACCAGTAGTTTTGTGGCCAGAGCAAAATCTCCTGCATGGAAAGGCCTTTCTCTGGAATCACAGAGGATATAAGCAGTGCTCTACTGCAGGCAGCAGAATACTCAGCCGTATCTGAGTGCACCCTTTTCCTAACAGACTGCTACAAACACTCCCTGTAGAGGATTCTAGTTTGAATAGAAACCTTCTAAACAGGTAATTACCTTAAGAGGTTTTAATCTATATTTCCCTTTTAACCAAAGCCCACAGGCTTTCAGGCTTACTGTATTTAACCACACTCAGGCTGATAAGCTTTTCCTCCTTGTCTTTCTGCCTGGGGGAAAAACCTAACAACACAGGGTGAACGTGAAAGAGTTCATGGAATAGCAATTGTCTCTTTTGGAGACATGTTTTAATATATTTGAACCTATTATCCTTCTAATTCATTCCTTCTCCAGACTCAGCTCCCATCTCCAACCCCAGCCCCTTCTCCTCCCCAAACAATGTTTCTGAGAGAGGATATACATTTATACAGTCCCCCACAGCAAGATAACCAGAAGCAATCCTTATCCACTTTCCTTATGGGTATGCAGTCTGAAATACACTATTATGATTTAAACAAAAGCCCTTAAAACAGGTGAAGGTGTTCTTAGAGACTGGAGTAATCTTTTAATCAGGACCGTAGAATAGCAAAATAAATCACCTTGTTTGCCTGCATTTTCAAAAAAGTTGTTGTTCTGGGTTTGGTGTTTTTTTTGGGTTTGGGTTTCTTTCAAGAAGCATCCCCCTATTCTTTGTTTGAATGGTCAGTGCTCACACCATAACTCTTCCAGCATTGCTGGCCCATCTTACCCCTTCCATGTTCGGTGGCTCTCCTGCTGCAGGTCCCCCAGTGCAACATGCGCTCTGAGTAACCACACCTGGCACTGGGATGGAAAACTAGCGATAGATGCACCTAGATTTTTAAAGAACCAAACTACCATAAACTTACATCCAGCTAAAACAGTTGGACCATGCTGGGGCTTGGCAGGATTGTACATGACTCCCTGGGAACAAGCAAGTGTGGTTGAAACAGTTTTCATGTATAGCATGAAAATATTCCCTGCTAAAGAAGGGATGAGCACAGCCTCATTTCTCTTCCTAGGAAATGGTGCCATCATGTGGCCACGTTGTTTTCTCTGTTTCCAAATTTAAGAGAGCAGTTGTACAGTTTTCTCCCTTTACATTTTTTTTAAAAGAGCATTAAAATGCTATTTGGCAAGCTTATATTTTGCTAACATGAGTGGCTTACAGCTGGCCAGGGCACAGGAATTAACACCCTTGTAATGGTATGGCCAGCCTGTTGAAATCCCCGTTAATGTAGCTGTGATGGCAACCTCAGTGGTTCTTCTGTTCGTGTCGTACATGTTGCTTGGAGGTGTTGTAGATACCTACAGGAGAAGTATCCCCCATCCATGTAGTCCGTGTCTATGTTAGGGGGATATGATAGCAAGTCTGAGAGAGGAACTGAGATAAACAGCGTGTGTGTCTATGTGTGCCAGTGTTTAATGTAGAGGTATATTGTACTGGACCTCAAATATGTGCCTGCAAATAAAAAATGGCTTTTGCTTATACCATCTTTGAAATATCTTTGAAATTCCTAAAATAGCAAGTATACAAATTGGACTGAAAGTGGGAAAAGTAAATACCCTGGCTAAAAATGTAGTACTTCTCTAACTTAAAAATAGCTGAACGCACTGTAGCACTTTGAAGGCTTTGGTCACCACATTGCTGTGATTTGGAGCCAGTTTTTATGAGGTGATTTACAGTTGTAAGTTGGGTGCTGACCGTAAAGAGGTATAGAGAAAGTAAGGCACTAGAGTGGTTTGAGAGGAAAACTTTTTATTAAGCCTAGGGAACAAAATTTGAAGAGACCTATGGAGTTTATTATTGATCTTTCTGTAGTGTTCTTTATCCAAGGAATATAAAACCATTTGCTAGGATTAATTAAGGCAGGCAGTCCTGCTGGGAGGGGTGCATGATGCTGTCCTTGTTCTACATGTGGAGCAAACCGAGGCACAGATGTTGCCGCCTGCAGATTGTAGAGCAAACAGGATTAGTGCTGATGAACACCTCCCGTTATCTTTCAGGAGAAGCATAGGAAGGTAACTTGCTTCCTGCCCCCCAAGAGTGTAAGCTGTAATAGAGACTTTTATGCTGGGATTTATGCCCCCTGGATATAGAAGCCATTTTATGTACAGAACACCTATGGTTAAGTCTTCAGTTTTATGTGAAATAGGTATCTCATCATTAGGTAAATGCTAAAAAGAAAAGGGCAATTAATTGAATAAATCATCCATAGGAAATTTGCTGAACGTTCTCTAGTCTGCAGAAAAAGTCTGTCTCCTGAACAAAGTTTTAGCAGACTCTTATTTGCTGTCTTTTTGGTATGTTTCATCCCTGGAGAATAAGGTTCTGTTTGTGTGTGCATGCATTTATGTCTTTCAAACAAATGTAGTTATTAGCGATGAAATTTAGAGAAGTTTGACAGCTTTCAGAATGCAGTGATTCTTTCTTGCATAGAGTGTATTACTGACACATTAATAGATGTTGTGCTGGTAAAAATACAGTACTTCCTGTTAAATGTAGACTGCTACATATTTTGATTCTAACAACAATCTGGTAGGGTTAGGGCAATTTGTGTAGTGTCATCTGGTGTTTGTTTTGGATAGATATTATAGAAGGAGATACTGATTTTCAAGATGTTCAAGCAGATGATTGGGTGAAAACTCCAGTAAACCTTTAAAGCAACAGAAAGCAAGGGCTACTCCTGGTCAGATCTCCCACTGAGGATACAAATGTTCCTCTCTGTTCCTGAAACTCCATATAAGCTTTTCCTTTTGCAGGCCCCTGCTTAGAATGAGACCAAATATTCAAGAGAATCAGTCTGAGCAGGAGTGTCTAAATTGGCCTCTCCAGCATCTTTGAGGTATACTGAGAAGTCAGACATTAACAGGTTTTCAGGATTTTAATTCTGGTCACTTCCCTGAGTAGAAGTGTTGCTCTGTTAAATTGGTCCCCGAGAGTCAGAACCTCATGCAGGACTAATTTTGTATATGTGAGCACTATAAAGAAAGTTTTGCTCTGTTAATCCCACTTTATTTTAGAGTAACTAACTTTAGAACAACAGAAGGTAAAGCTTTATCAATTGGGATGAATCAGGTCGTTGATGCTGAAGAAAGCACTCATGGTTTTGGTGTTAAGTTTGAAATATGAGACAGAAGTGTGTGGAAATTGTGGGGCTGTAGTAGGTTTCATATGTTACAGTGGAAATGCTGGGTTTCCACTTAACTGTTGTGTTTATGCGAGAGATAAGACAGATTTTCGTTCCCACTTAAGGATTCTTTACTGAGATATATCTTTCTTAAGGAAAATCTGTTTTGATAACAGGGCTTTGTTTGCTTTGGTTTATTTATTCTGTAAGGTCTTTAAAGAGAATCATATATGATGATATATAGGCCACTCTTTCATTCACCTCCGTCAGCTAGAGCACTTTATCCATGTTATGGCTGCATTTTAAGTAAAAGGAAGACAGACTGGATGGAAGACAGAAGAAGATAAGAATGAAGAGAACACCTGTAACCAGTGAGAATGATTTGGAGACCTGATTTTGTATTTCCTAGGAAAGATAGGTCTAAAGAAGAAAAGTGAGGCACATTCCAATATATGAAAAAGTTCTACAAAGAGGGAAGTGGTCAGTAGTTCTCCCTGTCTACTGGAGGAAACGATGAATACTCAGTTTCAAAGTTACATAGTAGGACATCTTTCTTGCTAGAAAGAAAGCAGACAGTCTGTCTGAGGAGGAAGTGGAAATCCCCTACAATGTTGATTTTTTGCAAACATGGTAGACAAATTTCTAAAGAGATAGTGTAGGTAAATTGTTCCGACCATGAGGAAAAGGAGTAGACTGGATGACTGTCTGAAGAGCCTAATGCATCCTTTTGATACAAACAGGAGGCGTCCAACATTCAGTGTGAAGACCAAGGATCAGAGATTTTTAAAACCACCTATGGTAGAAGAAGAGAGTAAGGAGTAGATGATAGTGGTTGTCTCCTGCAGCAGGTTAGTTAGGCTTGTTCTACTTCCAGGAACTAGTGACTGGATTACTGATGCACAGAGAAACAGCTTTATAAGCGGGAACAAGGCATACCAAGCCTGACTTCCACATCTTTATCTTAGCCCAGGGTGTTCTCCCAACTAGGGAGGCACTGATCATTTTGATATTAAGACTATAAAGATACTGTAAATGCCTCCAACTTTTCTACTATGTCTCAAAGTGTGTGTTCTTAATGCAAGGGCTGAGAAAGTTGTCAGGAAGACAAGCTAGGCAAATATTTCAAGCTAGTTCTAGTTGAACTTGTCTAAGTATTAGTGAAATGGGTTGCCAAACTATTTTCTAAATGCTACTGCAGAAGATTGAGGCTAAAATTCAATCTATATCTGTTTCAGCAAGCCTACCAGTTCTCAAGGATATAAGACAATTATTGTCTTTCCCTTGTAAGTATGAAAGCAAGACAGAGCCTTTGGGTTTCACTCTGCTAGTAATTCCTGTGAAAGAGCACACAGTAAGTTTCCAAAGAGCTTGGATTCCAGTGTCCTAGGCAGTTTCGCTTCAGGTGCAGGCTATTCACCGAGCTACTGCTGAGTTACAGTAGCTGTGGTGGAGTCATCATCACTGTGTTTCTAGAAATGGTTGTCATTACTGTGCAATGAGCTTTGAGATACTGTGATTTTAAAGGACACTAGAGAAAATCAAATTCTCTGATATCCTTCAGTTATGAGCATTAAAGCTGTCAGCAATTGGCTTTGCAGAAAGGGACATCTAGTGGCTGTACAAAAAAAATCCTTACTCAATGCATTTTAAAATGTACAACATAGTCATTTGTGTTTAGTGTACAGTCTTCAGTATTACATACATCCTATTATCTCTACTACATCATGTGTTTGCTTGGGGTAATTTTTTATGGTTTTGGCAAACAAAAAAAATCACCTTTGTGAGACATAATTTTCTAGCTTTATTTAGGTGTATGTATGGTAACTTCGGCAAATAGAAAGCTGCCTCAGGCCATGCTTGATGTACCTCACTGCTGCACTTCCACATTTTCTATAGCATCTTTTAGGAGTCCACTGCCTGCTGTTTCCTTCTGCTATTGCCTTCCTCTTTGGTACTGTACTTGGAGAGGTTGTCATTGTTATTGTCATGGTAAAACCTACTTTCTTTTGAATGCCCGTAGCATAAAAGTCAGCAGGAGGGGTGGATGAGATTCAGGGAAACACTAATCTAAGCATTCAGTCATGTATTACACAACAAAAGTTTTTTCCTTTCCCATCCACGTTGTGCTCCTTCTTACTAGTTGAGGATGAATTCCATGCATGTTTCTGTGAATAGCCTGACAGTTTAATCGGTGCATTTGCATACGGGCAAATGAAGCTTTTTTCCAAGTTGCACACTAATATGTTTCACCTTTATGCCATGCCAGCTTCAAATTGTATCCCAGGAGGATTTCAAATGTGCATAATCTGTGCAGTAGTCTGGGCTTTTTTTCTTTTTTCTTTTTCTTTTTTTTTTTTTTAACTGGCAAATGCCTATTCATTGCCCATCTGGGTAAGAATGGCCTTTGCATTTTCGCATCCATTCTTTCCTATATGGTTTGTGAATACCCTTCCAATCAGAACTTGCTTCACAGAAAGGGGACAAAACCATTTTACAGGAGTTTCTCAGAATAAGTCCATTGGGATCTCTACATCATGTTTACTGGACAAAAAAAAAAAGGGGAGGGGGATACTTAACAAAGACCACTTGAATTTCACAGAAAGGTTCCCACTGTCTCGAGTTTAAAAGAGTGGCAGGCCTGAGAAGAGCCTGAGACAGCAGTCTTTTTCCTGAACCAGGCATTCTGAGCAGTGACGAGTAGGTGAGTGTGCATGTGTATAGCTGGGTCTTGAAAGAGCTGACACGCTTTCTGGCTTGTCCAAGGCTCTAGTAGCCTTTGTCAGAATGTGGCATTTATTTAGAATCAAACCTTCATTGGCAAGTCCACATTTTTTGGAGAACATCACCTCTGGACTTTCAGCTTAGAACAGCATAAAGTAGGGGTCAACCACAAAAATCTCTACTTAGTTGCCTGCAGTGCAGGAGAGAATCTGCATGAAACAGCAGGTTTTGCTACAGAGAAATCTCTGGAATTTGTTAAAACTGTTTTTTATACTGCTGTGGTTTGTGCAGTAATGTCTCTGACACTATTGCAAATTATTTGATTGCCTGTACTTTGTATAGATACAGTTTATAGTGTTGAATGTCAAGGAAGTTGGCCTATAGGAATCATCCTCAAAATCTGTGTTAGGTTTTTTCACCATTTATTTTATGTCTCTTCCACCCACCTTTCTTGTTTTATCTGTAAGGAGTAAATTTCAGTTGTTTCTCAATTGAAGAAGTGGTATTTGTTCTAATTTCACTTGAAGAAGTAAAGAAAGGAAGAGAGGATTTTTTTTTTTAAGGGCAAGCTTTGTTATTACCAATAGGAACAACAAAAAGTACCCCATGCCATATATAAAGTGACTCAACTGACTTTCAGACCAGGTCCTACACCACAAGGTACATCCTAAATCAGTTCCTAGAGGAGAGCTATTCACATCACTCTTATAAATGCAAACAAACCTCTTTTCTGTCCCATGATTAACCCCGGCTGCCTGATTTCATCAAGCCATCTAACAACCAAATCCACTGTGGCTGCACAAGTCTTAATTCCCACAACCAGGATCTGAGAAGAGCTGTTGAAATTTATATATGAACCTTGCCCTTCCTTGTTTCTGTACATGATTTGTGGGTAAGTGGCAGAATTCACTTTCCCAACAAGTCATCCAGTCTCGTGATGAATATCACACCTTTCTGGACAGGGGTTGTCCTGAGAATGCATTTTTCAGAGTTCCACTCACAAAATTAATTTTATCTTCCAAGGGGCATAAGGAATAAAGTAGATTTCTCTGCACCTGCTCAAATCAAGAGACCTGTCTTTAGCCTCGCTGTTATGTGTAGAATATTCCACACTGTGCGTGTGCAAGGTAGGATGTTCAGGTTATTGAGATGGACTGCTGCATATTTCTTATTATTATCAAATACCTCCTTTGACAAAGCAGAACATAAAGTTAGAGTCATGTTTCTGTGAAAAGGGAGTCCTGGGATCAAACCAAGTATTCTTTGATACTACTCAAAGGGAGACAGAGATAAATGGGTAGCTATACAATCATTTGCTATGGCCTACAGTAAGTCTTGAAAAGAGGTGTCATCTATTCATTGTTAATTTTCTACCCTTCTGTGCCTCACCAATACAAACCTTTTGCCAAGGATTCTGATTTTTTATGTAAATACGTTTTGGATTCTTGTATGATCTGACATGTTGGGAAGGGAAGCATCCTGAAGTGCCCTGGAGGCCTCCTGGAGAATTACTGCATGTGGAAGGAGGAGGAAATATATCTCTCCTGTACATTATTTTGTGTAATAATAGTTGCAGTGCACTTGAGTGCCTAAGATGTTTTTTCAGTCCTATGGGCAGTCTCCTCAGAGGAAGAAACTCTGGTTTCTTGGCTAAGCTTATGAAAAGACAGATTTATTTCAGAACCTCCATCGTACTGTTAGTGGTTTCCTCCTTGTTTCTGCTATGTGAACATCCCTGCAGTGTGCTAATCACACATGGCAATTAGTACCCCTCTGGTACTGGTTGGTTTACATCTGTCAACATCAGACTTCTTCAGGCAGTCTGGCCCCATCATGATTTCCAGTTCCTGACCTTTGTGCTTCCCTTTGATCATCAGCTACTCCAGAGAATTAAAATAACCACCTCTTTGAACCACCTGAATAGAGGGTGCTTGAGATGTCAGAAGTGAATGTATGGGAAGGAAAAGGCAGAGCAGGGAAGATGCCTTGTTTTCCTCCAAACTGCAGAGTAGTGTTCTACTGCCCGCGTATGAGATGTAGAGCACTCCTTAGGGTGGAGCAGAGAGACGTGTATACCTTTCAGCTGCTTTCAATGCTATTTATTTGCTCTGTATATTTCCATTAGCCAGTGACAATAAGTTAGTTTAATTTACTCATGCTTCCTTACCAAATTTTCCTTTTGGATCCTCACACATCAGCAAGTAATTGTGGCAAGAGGGGTTGTAGCTTTGGTAGGAATGTTCAAGACAAAATGCCTGTAATACTAGTGGTGATTTAGCACTACTTTTTTCTGCACACTTTTCTAGGAACCAAGGTGATATATGTACTACAAATGCTAAAAGAAAAAAATATTAATACTGTTTTATTTGTTTGTCATTCAAAAAACAGTTGGTTCTTCATAGTAAAGAGGTGAAACTACAGTTTCTGCCCATCAAAATCTAAATAGAAGAAAAAATGGTAAAGAAAGAAAGGAAATGGAAATGCATTAAAACCAAGATGAAGATAGGGAACAGCGGATTGAGAGATGAAGAAGTTACTCTTCAGTCACTTGTAAAAGTTAATTTTGAAGATTATATTGGCTCTGTACCGGAATTGGTTAGATGCTTTTCTAAACCATTCTGTATTTAGATTATTCAGCCAAACTAAGACAAAATCTTCTTTGGAGTAAATGTCTGTAATTTTCCAGTTTCTGTCAAGTAAATAACAGCAGGAGAACATTTGGGTTTATATGATGGCATTCTGCTGCAAGTCAGAACTTGGGATATGCTAAAAATGAAGGGGACAGCTCATGTTAACTTTATGCTTTGGGTTCTTTCAGAGGACTGTTTATCACTATTGGGTAGCAAATGTTCTAAACCACAACCCCAGACAAAACTGTGCGTGGGATTTTAGGAACATTTACAGCCTAAATCTTGAACCAGATTTGGATTTTACAAAGTGATTGCCAGTTTTTTTCACTGTACTGTGAAACGTAGGATCCAAATTCCTTAAAATACCAATCTAGATAGAAATCACGTTTTCATATATACTCTTTGCATTAACAACTTAGGATCATTAAAGTAAGCTTCTGATCTCTTCTGGCATGGGTCCACATCCAAACAGCTTAAAATCCAGGTTTAATCCATGTGCTCAGTGTTGACAATTGGCTAGCTCTAAGCTTTTTAAAGCCAGAAAAACTGATAGGGAGTCCAAGGCCCAGTAATGTGATTGGAATTCAGGCCCAGCTACACCTGTCTTCATTTGCTTTTCTCCAAAAACTCAGGACTTGAGCATCTGCAAATGAGTAGTGAAATTTACTTCTAGCCTTACAAAAATGTTGCCTTCTTACCAATGTCTTTGTGTGTGATTTTTACACTGCAGTCAGTTTTGTTTACCCAGTGGGCCGTCACCTTTGCTGGTGCTCTGACTGTGGCCCTGCAGAGGACAAGACTCAATCTGTTCTTTTTTTTTGTGTCACCTACTTTGCTACAGGTAACATCAGTTGCAAGGGGATGACAGAGCGCATTCATAGCATCAACCTTCACAACTTCAGCAATTCTGTGCTCGAGACCCTCAACGAGCAGCGCAACCGTGGCCACTTCTGTGACGTGACGGTCCGCATCCACGGGAGCATGCTACGCGCCCACCGTTGTGTGCTGGCGGCTGGCAGCCCCTTTTTCCAGGACAAATTGCTGCTGGGCTACAGTGACATCGAAATCCCCTCAGTGGTGTCAGTCCAGTCTGTGCAAAAGCTCATTGACTTCATGTACAGCGGGGTGCTGCGGGTCTCACAGTCAGAGGCCCTCCAAATCCTCACAGCTGCCAGCATCCTGCAGATCAAGACTGTGATTGATGAATGCACAAGGATTGTCTCACAAAATGTGGGAGAGGTCTACCCAGTGATTCAGGATTCTGGCCAGGAGACACCCAGGGGAACACCCGAATCAGGTACCTCGGGGCAGAGCACCGACACAGAGTCTGGCTACCTGCAGAGCCATTCTCAGCACAGCGTGGACAGGATCTATTCGGCCCTCTATGCATGTTCCATGCAAAATGGCAGTGGGGAGCGCTCCTTTTACAGTGGAGCTGTGGTCAGCCACCATGAAACAGCCCTGGGACTCCCGAGGGACCATCACATAGAAGACCCCAGCTGGATTACCCGGATCCATGAACGGTCACAACAGATGGAGCGGTACCTTTCCACCACTCCAGAGACAACACACTGCCGCAAGCAACCACGCCCTGTCCGAATTCAAACCCTGATGGGCAACATCCATATTAAGCAGGAGATGGAGGATGACTATGACTACTATGGCCAACAGAGGGTGCAGATCCTTGAGCGCAATGAATCTGAGGAATGCACTGAGGACACTGACCAAGCAGAAGGCACTGAGAGTGAGCCCAAAGGGGAGAGTTTTGACTCGGGAGTCAGTTCCTCCATTGGCACTGAGCCTGATTCCATGGAGCAGCAGTTTATGGCTGGTCTGGGCCGGGATGGGCAGCAAGAACCTTCTCAAACAGATCAAAGTGACGTCCCTGCTGATGGCACTCAGCCACAGCAGCAGCAGCAGCAACATGTAGATGCCAACTCTTCCTCACCAGAGAGAAGCAATGACGTTGAAATGGACAGCAAAGTGTTCACAGTCAATAACAGCACCGAAAAGGGGGCTTTGCAGCCTTCTGTCAACACAACTGTTGCCCAACCATTGCCAACCACACAGATCTACTTACGCCAGACAGAAACCCTCACCAGCAATCTGAGGATGCCACTGACTCTGACCAGCAACACTCAGGTCATTGGCACAGCTGGCAACACCTACCTGCCTGCCCTTTTCACCACGCAGTCTGCTGGCAGTGGCCCTAAGCCTTTTCTCTTCAGCCTGCCCCAGCCTTTAGCTGGCCAACAGACACAGTTTGTGACAGTGTCCCAGCCTGGCCTGTCAACCTTTACTGCCCAGCTGCCAGCCCCACAGCCCTTGGCCCCATCTGCGGGCCACAGCACAGCGGGTGGGCAAGGCGAAAAAAAGCCTTACGAGTGCACTCTCTGTAACAAGACTTTCACCGCCAAACAGAACTACGTCAAGCACATGTTTGTACACACAGGTAAGAGTTGTTCCCTTTGGCTTATGTATGAAGCCAGAGAAAGTCCTTCACAGCCATTGACTTAGATTCCATTTGCCCACGTGCCAGCCCCCAGCACAAACAGGAGAGGGGTTATCCAGGGAACTGGTATCACTGAACACTTCCTGAGCTTACTGTGCTGAAGTTGAGCCCCTGCAGAAACTTACAGAAGGGGCCTAGCTGTGCACAGTGCAGAAACAAGCTCATTTTACTTGGAGTAAAATGTGTCCTGCATCTGCCCAAGGAAATGGTAAGGATTTGTTGTGTCCTGCAAGCTGACCAGGCAACATTAAGTGGAAGTGGCATGAGGAAACTGTAATAAGTCAGAAGAAAAACTGATCTTCTAAGAAAGGGCATCCCCCTGTAGGTTTTAAAGCTAGGGGACTTTAAGCTTAAGAGATGATGACTGGCATGAGGTTAGGGCAAAGTCATTACTGGTAGAGGTGCAGCCGTAGGTCCAGGCCTGGATGTTACACACACTGCCACATATTTCCTAGATCTCTCATGTTCCTATAAAAAAGTAAATCTGGAGTTTTGTGAGGAAGAAAGAAAGGAAATAACTTTCTGTACTACACTGAAGCTGATTGCTGTAACCCTTGTCTCTTGGTAAGTCAGATAATTCACTAGTTGTGAGTACAGGAACATAGGGTTCAATGAGAAAATTTTAAAAGAACAGCTGTAGAATACAACAGAACACAGCATCAGCACCTTTTTCTTTAGAAATGCAGCTGCTTTAGTATATAGTTTATGGTCTATTGAGACAATATGGATAACCATATTTTCTACAGAGCCAAAACTGCCTTTTCTAGGTTTCTCAAGTTATGAGACTTCCAAGCATGGAGATAAATGTATCTTACATGAAGGAGCTATCATGCATTCAGGACTAAATTTTGCTTGCTTTAGCCCTTGGCTCTATATGACGTTGGAGAGAAATTCTAGTTTAGAGAAAGAGTAAATATTTCTTTCACCAAGCAGCGGTTTTGTTAACATCAGATCTTAAAATAAATGCTGGATTTGTGAAACATGGAGTAGAAACCTGGAAAAATTGCCCAAAGTATGGAAGGAATGTAGGTCGTGCCTCTCAGTTGTATGCAACAGACTTCAATTGCTTGTGCGTATGTAAACTTTTAACTTCAATTTACCTATATTTATCACTCAAATGAAAAGCTCTTCTAGACATCTGAGGCAGACATGTACATACACAAAAAGATCAACATTTCCGGACCAGTACAAAATGTATAATTGCAAGGATCAAAAGTCCTGAATCCCAAGATTATGCTTTGTGTCTGTTTATGTTCTTCATCTTTCTGTTGTGGATGAGTAGCTAAAATATTGCATTATTTAGAAAATATCTTATTTATAAAAATATCCACTTCAGAATACAGTAAAATATATCTCCTCGCATCCTTGTTCTAAAAGCTAGAAAGGCTTTTTCACAAATGATTTCACTGAGATTAGGTGCTTTACTTCCCCTACCCCCAAGCTGTGCACTGCATTTGGTATTTGAAGTCAGATAAAGAATAGCATTGGAAGACCTGACCTTAAAACACTCCTAGCTATTACAAATAATGCCAACCAAGGAATTTGATAGGCACCTCTAGTCATTAATTAGTGTTTTATTTGTGTGGGTCCAAGAATGCCCAGAATAATGAACTGTAGTGGCAGTGAGAGATTTTGGTAGATAAACTATTTCAAAATTCATTTGGGAAAAAACTGGCTCCTAGAATGTCTGGGAGAATAATTGCACCTCAACCAACAGAGGGTTGGGCTTAAGAAAACGCTTCTGAAAATAATCTTTGTATGTGCAGCCTCAGAGATAGCATGTCTGCTACCTTGTCTAGTGCTGGACAGGATCATTACTAAAATGGAGAGGAGACAGCTGTTCCCACTGTGAGGGTGACTTTCCTTAGCCCTGTTAAAAGAAACCAGGCAAAGTGGCTCTGGAAAAGATCTACAGAAAAAGGGAAAGATTTGGGAGATGCAGAAGTTTGAAACAGTCTTTTTGTTTTGGAAGGCTTACAAGAGAGGTCATGGAGTCTAATAATAAATCAGAACTCAACAACCTAAAAGTCTTCAAATCTTTATGTTTTTATGTTTCTGAAAACAGCAGTCTGGTGTAGGTTTCCATTCAACAGAAACCAACCTCCTTTTCTTCTTTCACATGGATGCAAACATACTAGAGATGAGTATTTTTCCATGTTCCCTACAGACTGGCTTTAATATATCCAAAATCCAAGACATGCAAGGTGGTGGAAATAAGTGTGGAATGCATGCAGTGTCTGTGCACTTTGTAAGCCACCATTGCCTTTTCCTACGTATCACACTATGATTAATACTGGATTAAGGGCTGGAAAAGACATGCCAAGGGCATCATGGCAGGGCACTCACATTGCTGCCTGCATACCATCTTTCTAATCTGGGGCACCCATGGTGAAGGGATGAGGTGCAGTCATATGAGGAGCAGCTGAGGTCATTTGGCTTATTCAGCCTAGAGAAGAGGAGATCGAGGGCAGACCTCATTGCAGTCCACAGCTTCCTCAGGAGGGGAAGTGCATGGGTAGGAACCAATCTGTTCCCTCTGGTGACCAGTGATAGGACACAAGGGAATGGCATGAAGCTGTCTCAGGCTATATTTAGATTAGGTATTAGAAGAGATTCTGCACCCACAGGGTGGCTGGGCACTGGAACAGGCTCCCCAGCAAAGCGGTCATGGCACCAGCCTGCCAGAGTTTGAGAAGCGCTTGGACAACACTCTTGGTCACATGGTGTGACTGTTGGGGTGGTCCTGTGCAGAACCAGGAGGTGAACTTTGATGATCCTTGTGGGTCCCTTCCAACTCAAAATGTTCTAGGATTATAGGATTCTGTGGTCTCAGTGTCAGACCAAGCATCCATTACAGATAGGGTTAGGGTCCAAAGAGCCAAAGGGCCTACAGCTCCAGGAACACTGGTGGTTGGAAAAGGCATGCCAAAGGGATCATAGCCAGGCACTGACATTGCTTCTTTCCCTTCCAACGCAGGATATGCTGTGATTGTATGTTTCTAACTGTCCTATGTTGCTGTCTAATGCCGGCCAAATACAAAACAAAGAAGCAAAAGGAGGAGCATGCACATTTAATTCACTGAGCAATGTTTTCTCTGACTTTAAGGTGAAGAATCCTGGGGATAAAGAATCTCCAGGGCTCACTGAGGAAACACATATACTTGCATACCAAAAAAACCAACCAAACAAAAACAACAACAAAAAACAACAACAAAAGCAACCACCAACAAACAAACAAAAAACCCAAACCACCCAACTAAAAAGTTTTGAGATTACTGGGAGAGGAGAAATGCCAGGAAGGCTTTGAAGCTGAGATTAAAAAAACAAAGGTCACTGTATCTTAGGCACATATGCATATGCAAGCAAAAATTAAGGTGTTTTTATAGCATAGTCTTAACAGGGTCTAGAGTGGAGGAGACCAACTTGTTACAAACTCTGGGACATACATTGCCCAAGGCAAAAATGAGCACCATAAATATAACCACTCTCTTGTACGTTAATCAGATGTTATTCTAACTGACACAGTATCATTTTCCACATAGCATGTCTCAAGAAAATTGGTCTGCCAGCACACAGCCAGCACACTGCTGTGTTTGTGGCAAAGCCATCAGGAAAGTAACGACTCAGTGTTTTGACCAGGTGTCTTTCAACAAACAGGGACAAACTCACCATGAGTGCAAGGAAGAGCAGCAAGTGGATTTCATTCATAGATGTCACCATCATACATGCAAACCATGAAATAAAAAGGAACAGAGACTCAGAGAAATAAAAAAGTAGGTCCTTCACATACAATCCATATTAATTATCTCCTCTTAAAATTGAATATAAGTGGCATATTGTAATCTCACCATACAAAGAGTAGATTATATATTACCACAGGCGTGTCATGTCCCTGAAGATTGACTCTTCAGGCTTTAAAACAGTGCCAGACAGACTGTAAAAAGGAGGAAGCAGGATAGGTCTGTAGAAGGAAAAAAAAAAAAAGAAAAATCTCTTCTAGAGGGGAAATTGCAGAATAACCACAGGAAAATAAATTTCTCAATCAGTGAAACAGAGGATCATTTTGATTGTTACAGCACTATCTCTCTCCCTGACAGCTTTGGGGATGATGAATTTGCACACCTGAAATATACCACAAGTGATTCAGAAAACAAATTAAAAAGCAGCTTTTGATAGGGCATTCAGGGTGTTGTTATTGTCTACATTATCAACACAGCCACATATCATGAAAGCGTTGCTTGATACCATGAAATATGAGACCGTGGCATTGTCTCCTAGAACTCTGAGCATGAGGAGCATTTCAGAGTAGCCTGAACAAACCAACCACCTGTGCTCAGCTAAGAGATTTTCCCAGTTCATCCTTGTAGTTTGTCAGAGTTCATGAAGAGAGTTCAGTTATACAAGCTACCATAATCAGTTTTACAACAGTCCTGGACACCCAAGGCAATGTGGTAGATTACATAAGTATTTTATATCTCTGGTTTACCTCATAAGGTGTTTTATTTAGTTGGCTGTCAAATCATTTAAATTTCCTGTCTCTTACACTGGAAGTTTATCTGTTAGGTTGCCCTTTGCATGGTGCTGGCTGGCCTAGGCAATTCTATGTGCTGAGGTTCCCTTTTCAGTTAGTCTTATCCATGCTTCAGCTATGAGATTTGACCAGAGAAAAAGGGGGCAACAAATGTAAACCTCATAAAGCATTGGATTCCTCTGGCAATCTCTAGCACTTCTCTTCTGAGAAATTTAAAGCAATTTGACCAAGATAAATGTGCTACGAGTCAGCTATCTAGTAATTGCTAGCTTTTTCCATGCTTTTATTGCATGCATATTGCATGCAGCGAAATGGGGGCTCTGAAAGGTAAAGTAACCTGGCCATGACCTGTCTAGATATGAGCATGAGAAGCACAGGCAGGAGAGCCTGTGCCATTGAAACTGGGTACAGATGTTAGGACCTTTTAACTCTGGTCCTGTCTTTGTCAGAGCCTACTATGTAAACTTGGAGAAATCACCTGAGCTCATTTTTATTGTGTGTGGATTGGGAATACCTTTGTAAAACATTTTGAAACCTCTGATTGCAAAAAATGTTGTGTCTCAAAACACACTTATTAACAGAATTACTCTTTGTTAGCCAGAGCACCTCTCCAAAGGCCCCCACAAGACTTACCATTAGTTTATTGCAAAGCAATCTACTGGACTGGTTTAATTTTATGATCTTTTTTTTTGTCTGTTCTTCTCTCTCTCTCTCTTGTTGGTAATGGGCAGGTGAGAAACCACACCAATGCAGCATCTGTTGGCGCTCCTTCTCTTTAAAGGATTACCTAATCAAACACATGGTGACGCACACTGGCGTGAGGGCGTACCAGTGTAGTATCTGCAACAAGCGCTTCACCCAGAAGAGCTCCCTTAATGTGCACATGCGTCTCCACCGCGGGGAGAAGTCCTATGAGTGCTACATCTGCAAGAAGAAGTTCTCCCACAAGACCCTGCTGGAGAGGCATGTGGCTCTGCACAGTGCCACCAATGGCACGCCTGGAGCCACCGGCACCGGTGCGAGGGCTGTCCCCGCCGGGGTGGTGGCCTGCACGGAGGGGACCACATACGTCTGCTCTGTCTGTCCAGCTAAGTTTGACCAAATCGAGCATTTCAACGACCACATGAGGATGCATGTGTCAGACGGATAAGTAGAATCTCTCTCTCTCTCTTTGTTATGAACAACAAAAATAGAAACAACAACAAAAAAAGCTATGGCACTAGAATTTAAGAAATTATTTTTGTTTCATTTTTACCTTTATTTTCCTCCTTTTTTTGGGTTCATTTTGTTTTGTTGTTTTTGTACTACATGAAGAACTGTTTTTTGCCTGCTGGTACATTACATTTCCGGAGGCTGGGTGAATAATAATTTTCCCAGCCTCCCTCGGATGGTGGCCTTAAGGCCAGGTAGTGCTTCATGAGCTCCACTGGTTGGATCTCTAGCTACTGGCCTCTAAATACAACCCTTCTTTACTACAAAAAGCAAACAACAAAAAAAAAACACAAAAAAAAAAATTTAAAAAAAACAGACAGAAAAAGAATAAAAAAAAAATCTTTTTTTCTCACTTGTGAAGAGCACTACAAAAAAAACAAACAAAACAAAATATATTACAAATCTACAAGGCCTACTGTCATTATAAGTACACCGCTTGCAGTGTTTCAATGGACATGATTCACATTGCTGACCGCTTTTGGACTTCACAGTATCCAGTTAGAACTGTGGAATATTTTGCTTCTGGTTGAGCAGCAACCAGAGGAAACAAGGCCCTGCTGGTTTCCACCACGTGTCTGCTTTTTCACACACACACGCATCCACAAACACACAAAAGGGCTGAGGGGAATGCAAGGCAGTGTGGCTTGGATAGTGTGGAGTCCCTGCAGGGTGAGGAAAAAGAATCAGAGGTTCCTCACCTGGATTCTGCTCCATCCCACGCTCTCTGGCGCACCCTCCCCGCTGCTTTTCTCGTACCATCACCACCACCTTATAGCAGAAACCAAGAAGATTCAGACAACGAGCAACGGTGGCTTTTTTGTAATTTATTCAGTGTCTTCGCTGAGCACAGGGCCTCAGCACAATCAAGAGGGACTTTCACAGAAGGCAAAGAGAAACACAGAGGAAAATCAAAGATATCAGAGGTTGCAACCTATGGATCTAGGTACAAGAGAAGGGTTAGTTCCCACAATCTTTGCAAAAAAAAATAAAATGTTGCATCAGGATTTATTCTTGTGGAAGAAAGAGGAATAGAGGGTGGGTGGGGAGGGGAATAATAACTAAAAAAAAAGAGTTCTTGGGACTTTTTTAATTCAAAATTTTATAGAGGGGCAAAAGTGACGTTTACCAGATAGAATGCTGATTTTTTTAATATATTTACAACAGTATTTGTGTAAAAAAAACAAAAAAAGTGAGATTGTTAAAAGTAATTTTTCTTTGTTTTCTTTTTTGTTTTGCATACACTGCCACTAATATCTTCTCTTTTATTATATATATGAATATATATAAAAATATATATTTTATTTTAAATTGAGACTGTTAAGGTTAGCTAACCTGCTTCCAGATAGAGGGGGGGAGGGGAGATGATCTTGATTTTTATTTTAAAAAAGAGGAAGGATGTTTCTTAATTTTCTTTTCTAGTAGTATTCTCTCTCTTTTCTAATGGAATCAAGAATTACCTGGGTCGATGAGGGGCTCTGTGAAGTCATCTGTGAGATTATCTACTAGTGTTTGTGCATCCTGCAGTATCATTTGAACTGCTGCTTTGTTTTTTGAATTACATGGTTCTCTTTTTGGCTCTTACCAAGCTTATGTTGCTTCTTTTTTCGTTCCATCTCAGAATTTATTTCTGCTGAAGGACAGTTCCTTTTGAGAAAGAGATTTTTCTAGCGATGTTTCCTTGGTTTTGAGGATGATGATCTGTAGTCTTTCTTCTTATTTGAAAAAGTAATGAAAGTTTTGGAAGTGTGTAATAACTAGGATTTCCCTTCTTTTTGGTCACTGGACAAGAATTAATCTGCTGTATTGTTCTCTCATCCCTGCCTTGCTCGCTAGAGAGCTTCCATATTCATATGGGAATCTGATCCTGCCCCTGGTAATTTGTGCTGATGCCAAAATAACTTAAAATGTTACCATTGCAAATAATCTTCCCTTCATTTGCAAAAACGTCTAACAGAAGGGCCACATCCCGCATTCTCTGCATATCCAAAGCTATGCAAGGAATGTAGGATCAGTGTGAAAGATTGATTCCTGATCTGCATATATATGTCGGTGTTTTGTATTTCATTTTACTGTGTTTGGACTGGTGTTCTCTCGAGTTGTCTTCTGTGTATCTGTGTAAGAATTTTCCCCCCAAAGCCAACTCCCAAAGTACATGGGTCCTTAGTTCAGTTGGATCAGTGTCTGACACTATCTTTGTCCTGCTTGAAATCCATAGTGAGGACTTACACCAACTGCACTCTGGACTTCATATTTTAGGCAGAGAAGAACCACCTAACAAAAATATGCAAAAACAAAAAAAAAAAAAAAAAAAAAAAGAAAAATTGCTAGTTTAGCTTTTAATTGTGTCTATATTTAAATTAAGCTTTCTTAAGTTTACAAAACTTTGCTTGTGAACACTGAGAATTTCACATGAGACATTTTTTTATGCTGGACAACTTTCTAACTATTGACTTGATAGATCTCCATATACATTTTTTGTGTGTTCTTTACACCTGCAGCTTCTCTATCAGATGTCTGTGATTCAATACAGGTAACTTCATTGATATGTTCTATACCTGTCCCATTACAATTTAGTTTGGGGAAAAAAACCCAGACAGTTGGTTCAGTCTCAGAATCTTTCTATACCCTGCAAGGTATCATTCAGCAGATCCTAAACACTGAAGCCCTGATTCTCAGCTGTTTTATGCAGCATGGGGAGACTTTGAGGTGAGTGCCAGAGCAAATGAGTCTCTTATGTGGTAACATCTTTCTTTGTTACCAATTCATTTGGGTAGCTCAAGGGACTGGAGAAGGAGCACAAGTTAATTAACAAATATTGTTGTTATAACTGCACTGGAAAAAGCAATGCCAGTGTGTAAACCAAGAAGTGAAAAGAAAAAGCCCAAGATACAGAGAGGGAGAATTAATATCTGCCATGCAAAGACACACCAAATCTATACAGAAAATAAAGATTCTGGAGACAAGGGTGTGGAAGAAAATGGGGAAGGTGAACCTGGATAAAAGTATTAGAGGTTTTTTCCTGGGGAAAGGAGGTTTTTTTCTGTGATCTTTAGTATCAAAGAGTGTTCCTCCCATATGAGGAACAAGTGAAAAATTTTACCCAGCTTAAAAAGATGTAGCTGCTCATTTGTCATCTGAGGTCTGGGGAAAAGCTGTTTAATTTGCCATTGTAACTCTAGTGAACTGTTGTCAAGATGTAGCATGTTCTGGAATATGATTCCAATACCAGAAGAGATTATACCAGTAAACAGGAAACAAGAAATCAGGGCTTACATCCACCAAAATCCAAGTACTATCGTGTTGAGATACAAAAATCCTATCCAAATTTTATTCCTTCAGTTTTCATCCTTACCTAAATCAAAGAAGCATCATCTTTGAAATGCAAGTGTTTTATGAGGTCTAATGAATTTGGAGTGAATTAAAGATCAGTTGTGAATGAATGAAGGGTGCCAATTTAAAAAAAAAAAAAAAAAAAAAGAATAAATAAACAAGGCTCTTCAAGTAAAGCTAAGGCATACTAGATTGAATTCTAAAACATTTGTCAAAGAATTTAGGCCAAGGTCTTCACAAATGACTACCTGAAATAGAAACTGATTTTTTTGAGCTTCAAGACTTGATTTTGTAAAACACATTGAGCAATGTGCAGCGTTGCTGCAAGTTTAAATGAAAGTGCTTGTCAGGTCACTGTGAATTCAGGAGCTCAAACATAGCCCCCTTTATGTTTCAAAACATTAAATTCTTATAACTAATGTTTCCTCCCATCTTTGAAATACTTATTTGTTACTTGGAAACAACTATAATATCCAAATGTTGCAGGTATATTCAAGCTACATGTATTGCTACAGTGTTCCTTAGCAGAAAGAACAGCATTCACAGTGATCTGTAAGACACTGTTGACAGTGTTTGAGCGGATCTGCCTCACTGTGCTTGAAAGGCTTCCTTCCAAACACCTGATGAAATTATACAGATGAGCAGACACAGAGTGTAGCACACATCCTTCTGATGAAGCACACAATATCCTGCATTCCTTGAGCTTGATTCTCACTTTCCCTAAAGCTCTCATTATATTGCTTTGGTAGTGGAAAAGGGCATTAAATAGAACATAAATTCAAACTTACAAATTGAGACCTCTCTGCAAGGCAAAAGAAGGAAGCCTTAGAGTAAATGGGAAGTAAGTGCCTTCTCTTACTACTGCTCAGGCTGGTGAAGTGAATTGGAAATGTAGGATTGGCCAGAGCAGATCTGCCCTGTAGTCCATCTCACCCAGTACTGTGTCTCTGACCTGTGGCCAGTTGCAAATGATTTGAAGGAAGATGAAAGACCCATGTTGGGTAATTACAATGCAATAAGCCCAAGGGAGAAGATCTATTATAATCCTCATTAACTATCTGTACATATAAAAACCATATAAATATGAATAAAATATTTATTTGCCTGTAACCTAAAGGCATAATAATTTATGGCTTTAAATTTTTATCCCATATAAAAATTACATACTGTGACAGATAATTTTTGATATCCTTTAAAGTTCTATCTTACTAATTCGTAGCTGGGCTCCACATTGTCCTGTGGAAGTGAGTTCCTCAGGTTAATTACCACCTCATTGAAATAAGTCCTCTTCAAGTTAATTTTGTTAACTTTTTAAATACCCTTGTTCTTGTATTATGTGAAATCACAAATCAGATGACTAAAATTTTAACTTTTCTTGCCCATTCCACTGAGGTCTGCCTCTCTCTGGGAAATCTGAATCCACAAGGAATGCAGGACCACAACCTCAGTGTCTGCTGATAGTAAGGAGAGAGCAGCTACTATGAGTGTCCGTGTGCATGTGTGGGGTGTGTGCATTACTGAGGGTCTCCTACAGTATCTCTTGCAGAGGACTGGCAACTCATAAATAATGGGAACACACCAGTACAGTACACTAGTCTATAAATTGTAATATGGTATTTCAATCTCGTCCCTCATCTTAGAGAACCCATATTAACAGTCTCTCATAAGGGAAGGAATTATAGATGTGTTGCAGGAGCTACTCTGGGGACACTTTCTCAACATCTGTCATGCTTTCACTGGGCCCACTTCTGGCCCATGCTGTTAGTTACCTTCAAAAACAGCTCAAGTTCACAGTAAGCTAACAGGGAAGCGTAGCATTTAATTGACTTTCTAAGTGAATGAGATATTCCTTTGCTCTAAGATCAAAGAGGCCAAGTGGAACCCATTTTTCCTCTTTTGATTTCTTTTTCATCCAAAGGAGAGTTGAGTAATAACCCACATACCATCTGCCTCCTCACTTCTTATCAACCTCAAACTGATTGATTTCAACCAACCTTGAGCTACTCTATTAACGCTGGATCACTCACGTGGTGGAGGAACAAATCTCTTCCCTTTAGTGAGTATTATGCCAGCATTTGCTGTGTCTCTTAATAATGAAAACAGATCCCAAAGGGAGAAAGAAGGTACAAAACATACTCTTTGCAGAAGTGTTGATTCCAGTCCAAAATCAGAAGCACCCAAATCATTTCAAACATAACCAGACCTTCAGTGTGCCTAAATCTGTGACCCTTAAGACATTTATGCTAAGGAAATCCTCCAATGATGAAAATGACTTGCAACTCCAAAGGAAAAAAAAAATGGATCAGCCTGGAGAAGAGAAGGCTCTGGGGAGACTTTATGGCAACCTTCCAGTATCTAAAGGCTGGAGAGGGACTTTTCACAAGGGCAAGTAGTGATAAGATGGGAGCGAGGGGGGAAATGGCTTTAAGCTGAAGGTAGGTAGGTGTAGGTTAGATATTAGGAAGAAATTCTTTACAATAAAGCTAAAGACAATGGAACAGGTTGCCCAGAAATGCTGTGGACTCCCTGTCCTTGTAGGTGTTCAAGACCAGGTAGGATGGGCCTCTGAGTAAACTGGTGTAGTGGAAAATTCCCTGCCCATTGCAGGAGGTTTGGAACTAGATGATTCTTTAAAGTACCATCCAAGCCAAACCATTGTATGATTCTGGGATAATATCAAATTAGCTCCTGATGGCTGTTCTGCCAAGGAAGACCAGACCTTCGTAATCAACCCTTTCAATTCAGCTCCTCTGAGTTGTTGAAATAAACTTGATAGAAAGGAACCAGCAGGTAGCCTAATTGAGGCAGCTTCTGACCAGCCTAAAGCAAAATAGCTGCTTTTCACATTCCCTGATCTGTTTTTGTGCTGTGAAAATTCATGAGGGAGGTGTAATGTGATGAGAACTTGACCCTCAGAGGTTTTGAGCCTACTCTGCTCCCAGCCCACCACTCAACCACCACTCAACTCCCAAAGTGCCATATCTACACGTTTTGAACACTTCCAGGGACAGTGACTCCACCACGTCCCTAAGCAGCCTGTTCCAATCCCTGACTTCACTTTTAGTGAAGAAATTTTTCCTAATATCTAACCTAAATCTACTCTGGTGCAACTTGTGGCCATTTCCTCTCATCCTGTCACTTGTTACCTGAGAAGAGACTGGCCCTCACCTCACTACAACCTCCTTTCACTTAGTCGCAGAGAGTGATAAAGTCCCCCCTCAACCTTCTCCAGATCCTTCTGTGGAGCCTTCTGAACACTTTGTTAACTGTACTTTATACATTTGTCCTTGACTATTTTTCAGAAAGTAAAGAGCATGAAGATACTTCCTTGAGAACCAAATACACTACAGCCTTGAATACACTACAGCCTCATAGACAATTGCTGCCTTAAAAGAGAAATGCATCTCAGCAGTATGGAGTTCACTTATGTTTTGTATCTATAGCAAAGTTTTATCTAAAACATTCCCTTTGTATGAAATACATTATGTTGTGTTTCCCTGTTTGAAAGGATAGGGAAGAAGTAAAGAAGTATTAGTGAGGCATAATGGTCTCTTCATACTGGAAGGTGTTTCTCCACTGTTTCTTACCTTCAGTTACAGGTCCAAGTTTGGTCCCCTTCCAAAGTGATCTCCTACTTTTGATTGGGTTAATTGGCATCAGTTCTTTTTAAAACACTGGGGGGTAAATGGTCTTCCTAAATCAAATGAATAACATGGGGGTAAGGCTGTGTGATTTGACTGCAGACTCCAGCCTCTCCAATGCCACTGGAATTCATGAAAGGGAAATCCAATGAAAAGCTACTTTTCCCAGTGACAAATTCTGTTCTAAATTTCTATCCATGCAACCTCTATTGGCACTTTCAAGATTGCATGCATGTCACTGGAGTTAAATATAGGCCCTTTGTTTAGTTTAGTGGTGATTCCTTTTAAGAAAAGCATATTCTAAAACTATCCTTTTGCTGCAGCAATAACATTACACAAACAGAACTACCAATATCTCATCATATGCGAGAACTTCTATCCAGTTCAGCCCATAGGAACATTCTTGTTTCCAGTCCTCATGTAAATTTTATTATCACTTGAACCATCTTTGTGCTGCAAAATTTCCTGCATGGTCATGCAGCCACACCTCAAGCATCCCTCCTAAATGCTCTGTGTCAGATTGAGCTTGGGTATTACAGTAGCCCATATGTTTTCACAAGGTCCCCACCGAGACATCTCCTGCTGGAAAATCTGCTACCAGTGTAGCAAAGTGTTGCTTGCTTTAGATATTTTCTGGACAGAACTGCAGACTTCTATAGTGTACACACTGTATACTGTCGACTTTTTGCCAAGTTCATAGTCCTATGGCACTTGAGAAAACTGCAGAGCTTGGTTAGATACTTAGAGTTGTGCTCAACTATCCAATTTTGCAGTGTTCTGTTCCTACAAAATGGACAGACGTCTTTCTGAGATCTATGCATTTAGTTAGGCATCTTTTCTATTTCACTTTGCTCCTTTACTTTTTGCCTGGATATTGCCATATTTTTTGTTAAACATTATAAAGTCCCCTAAAGGCTCAACCCTCATGTTGAATATACACTGTTCGACTAGGGAGGATCATTGCGTTCAGGAGGCAGGATTCCAGCCACTCAACTGCCCAACTTCCTTTCATTTTTCCCATGGAGTCCTTCACTTTCATTTGTCACATAGTCTGTTGGTACCTTTGGGATCTTTGAGTAAAACCAAATTACATGGCCTCTGTGTGTATGTATGCATGCAGCTGTATGTCTGAGTATGTGTGTGTGTGTGTGTGCGCATGTGCAGGTAGAGAGCTAGCTGTGTCCTCCTGGCTTTACAGACAGGTTGCTCATTGAGTGTGTGAACATGCATAATTCAGATGCAGGGAAGGGTTTAGATGAAACAATGATTACAACATTAATTGTAGAGCATTGTCATGACTCTAATGAAAAATGAGTACACTACTTATACAGTATATATGCACACATATATTCTTGAAAAAAATTCTCTGAGCCAAATGCTCTTAGCTGGATGTTTGCCTAAAAATAAGATGTTTGCCCTCGTTTAAAATGTGACACCCAGATTTGGTCCAGTGCATTCTTGTGAGTACCCACTTTGAAGAGAAGGCTGAATTATGCCTCTCAGAGCCACAAAATAAACAGTCCATCTCAGCAAGCTTCATCAGAGATAGGCATCTATGGGGGATGACAGCTCTGGAACAATACTGTTGAGTTCAGTCACTCATTTCAGCATGTTCACCTGACAAAGAAATAGAATCCAAGCAAAATAACCTGCCTGATTGCTCCCCTTAAAAAGGACAGTAAGAAATTATCAAGTCTTTATACATTTAGCAGCACAGTATATTGATAGGCTCTAAAATAGTCCAGGTCTGGAGTCTCTAGTTTCCAAAGTGCCATGTCAAACAGCTCTTTCCCCACCTCACGTACTCTGAAACATGTTGATTATGATTATCTTTACATGTAATCTGAGTTATCAATTCTGAATGTGCAGTCACTAATAAATAACAAGTAACTTTCTCTCCCTTGTTCTTTGCCAAAATCTTTTCAGGACCATGGTTAGTGTGTCTAGAAGACCAACAGATTTTCAGGAGAAGAAATTGGCTAGTAAGATTATTTAGTATGTAACCCATGAGAACTGCAGGATTTCTAGAACTCATTTTGTGCCCTTTTAGTTAGTGGGATGAATAAGTATGTTTAGCTACGGCTGCTTATTTTGGTATCATGCTGGCCCTAAAAGTAGCATTTTATTCTTCTCTTTTGCCTGACTAGGGAATTTTCCTTGGTACAGACAGGGTAATTGGAGATTTTGAGGGGATTTTTTTTTTCTTTCATTTCCAGTCATAAAACTGTAAGTAAATGCAATTCCTCTTCTTAGATTGGTGGCATTTCCCTTCCCCTTTTGAATAAGATGATAATGCAACAGTTTTGGCTGGTTGATTTTGGGGTGAGGTTTTTATTTTGGTTTGGTGTTTTTCTTTGGTTAAATGTACATTGTCTCTCTATAGTCAGAATGTCTTGTGACTGTAACAGTATGTATTTCTTTTACTGGAGAAAATAGACTTTTTGGTTTTTGTTAACAGTACTAGTGACTTTGTGGAAAATGACAAGTTGCTATTTAGATCTGCTTAGTTAAGTACAATACACTACAATACAGTATTTCTGAAAGCTAGAACATACAGTACACAATATATATAGCAATCCTATATCAATATATATACATAGTATAATCATTTAACTTTTGCATCTGCCTATGATCATAGAAAAATAATTTTTCACATGTATCATTCACAACCCAATCAACTGCTGCAGCTATTTGAAGCATTTACCAATATTACAGCTCTAGTGTGCTTTTTCATATTATTGGCTTCTTTATTGTCTTTACAAGCATTTTTTTTCAGGATTTTTTAAATCTCTGTGTAGTAAGATGTAGAAAAGTAATTTTTTTAAAGAAAAGGTTAAACAGTATTAGGCTCTACAAAAAGTTAGAGATTGTTCCCTGCTACCCTTTCATATCAGAAGAACAATTAATCAAGACAATTAAGGTTATCTATTAGCTCTCTTCTAAGATGTTCTGTTATTTCATTTGTAAAAGTGTAGGTCAGACTTTCCTCTTCTATTACTGGCCTTGGAGAAAGATGCCACAAGTGGTCTTTCACTCCTTCTAAGTTCTGTTTCTTTAAAGATTTAAGATTTCCTAAAATTATCTCTGCACTAAGGTGGGGTAGAAAAACATTGTTCTCTGTATAGTTATGCTGAATGTGGCCAATGGATTTTGCTATGAATTGGGTAAGAAATACCTCCATCCGCTGCTAGTAATATATTTCAATTGCATCTTTACTTATCCACTTGATCACCCCTTTTTCGAATTAAAACAACCTCTGAAAGTTTTAGTTTCAGTTCAAAAGTTTTTCAAGATGTAAGTTCCCTTTGCCATCTTCATAGCACATTCCTGTTGGTTCTGAATTTTATGTCAGTCCCAGTGGATTTTAATTGTCACTACAGAGCTGATGAAAAAAATGTCACTAGGGAAGGATATGTCAACATCTAGATCCAAATAGCCCAGGGAAAGCTGATTGACACCCAAGCCTCATGGCTTTTTGTGTCTTTTCTGTATGCTCATCTTGCAACATATGGCCCAGGCAGGAAGTCTTGATCCAAAATTAGTGACAGTGCAAACTTATGAGAGCATGGGAATTTATGTTTGATGTTTTAATTCAGGTACATCTCAGCTGACCTTCACTCCTCTGGTCCATAACATATCACTTCTAAACGAAAATGTGCAAAATCAAGTGGATGAGGGTTGTGGAGGAGGTATTCAATGTATCTCATTTCTCCTAGCTGTAAAGGCTGAAAGAAATGAGAGATGGTCACATCAATTACAAACTGTGCTTTCACTGAGAATGAGCAAATCTGTGTCACTGCAAATAAAGTTATTTCAGAGTGAGAAGAGAGGGAAAAAGTTACCTATGCCACATCTTGGGATATTAAAATGAGAACTTCAATGGGAATCATCAAGTGCCGGCATTCCTTACAGACTCCTGCCATTTGTACTTACGTGGAGGCCACATTCTTTTCTTTGTACTTGCATTTTAAAAGTTATGGTCTTCCAGCAGAGATTTCTAAGTCTGGCTTTTCTCTACTCTCTGTATACCCACTTGTAAGGGAAGGAGACTATCCTCTCAATATTAATTACGCAGGTAACAAAACTAGATTACCCTACTACATGAAGGATGGGCTTTGTCCCATTAAGCCAAACAGGTGCCATTTCCTAAATTAATTCCAGTTAGGTGCTGCAACAGAGTGCTGATTCAGTGGTCCACATTTTCTGACCATGCTCTTTGCCTTTTCCTTTGACTGAATGCTGAATCATACATAATTTTGTAGAAGTGTTCTCACTTGACTGAGAATGCCAGATCATTTAAATGGCTGCATACCCATTCCACATTTGCCCTGCTAATCCTTTGTAAGGTTCAGTAATTCATTTAGCATAATTACTAGTTTAATGTGTTTCTTGATTTAACTTCTTTGTTGCCTTTTATTTTTCCTAATGCTTTTTTTAAACACCTCAATTCATTTTGCATGTTATACAGTTTACAGTTTATATTTTTAGGCTAAGAAGTGGTTTTACAAACAGGATGGTACCAAACAGGTAGATTATCCACACTAGAGATTGTACTTTTAGAACGCAGTGTGTACAGATACAATTGCCTAAAGGAAAGTGAAACTAACAAAATAATCAGCTGGTGAACACTGTTTTAACATATCTTTTACATAAAAGACAGTCAGTCATTTGTGAATCCAGAAATCTTGCTTTTTATGAACATATATCCTTTCTTTTTCATTCTCTGAAGAAATACTTAATCTTGAGAATCGTGATTTTCTAAGAAACTCATTTCATATGTGCATATTTTCTGGTTTTTAGGGAGAGAGAAAACAGAAGGTGATATCAACTTTACAGTTTATAGATTCTTTCATTGGTGGCTTTCCTTGAATGATACAAGCATCAAGGAAAGGCTCTGTCTAAATATTAGCTTTATTCTAGTATAAGGTTTTCATTATTACTTTTGTTTTCCATCTCCTCGTTGACCAAGTAGACCTCCAGGGCTAATGCAGGCACTGGTCTCACGTTTCTACAGTCAACAGCATTTATATTCAGCTCTTTTTTGCACTTCTTTTCTGTTTTATACAGCTTTTGAGGAACACAACAGTTGAAGTAGGTAACACTGTCACCACGAGAGGGAGAACCTTGTACTAAGAGAATGTTGCTCTATGCTACTGTGCCGGGACAGAAAGGGATTTTAAAGTTCGTCACTGCAAGGTTGAATAAGAGGAGAGTCCCCCACTTTGGGGGTGTTTACACCAAAGACAGGGGACCTCCCAGGAGAGGGGGATGCTTGAACTCCATACAAGGGACTTGCTCTTCACCCGTGCCACTTAGAGGAAAAGATGAATCCCCAGTATCTGCTGCTGCTCTTTTTTTTTTGCTCTTTTTTTTAATGTATGAATAGTCTGTAACAAAGTCATTGTTCCTGTTTATTGGTGGAAGAAATGTCACTCGTTTATTGGAATCAGAACTACTTTTTCACAAGTATTTTCAACAAGTTTAATTGTCTTTCGGGATGCCCTGTTTCCTTTGTCCTAATGCCATGATGTAACTCGGACTGCTGTGAAACTGATAGAGGTCCTTTAAATCTGGAACTTATTCCCAGTTTCATATGCTCTGAACAATCAGTTCCCTAGGTTTTTGCTCCAAAGTTCATGTTCAAAGAAATTCTTATAATGAAATGAAGCAGAAAATTGGTGGTTTCCCATATACTCCACCCATAATGAGCTTTTGTTTGTCAAACATAATATAAATAGGCTGCTCAGTTCAGGCAGGATATACTGCATGACCTTTCTTGTCAGCATCAGTGGGGTCTGTGATTAATCCTGAAAACTGATTGGACCAATACTCTGTGGGCCAAATTCTGCAGGCAGGACTCACATGCTATTTTGTTGACTTCAGTCCATTTTCTCTGACAGAGAAAGCATATGTAGTACTACAGAAAGCTGTATTCCTAAAAACTAGTTTTATATATACCCTTTAAGATGCCACAGGACTGTTGCCTGTAATTTAACATGTTTCTACCCAAAGTTTCTACCATTCATAAAACTGACTCAAGATTTTATTTCACTCTATGAGGCAGATTTTTCCTGTAATTATATAGTCTCTCCTTTTTAGGAGACTTAATTCAAAAGAACTAATATAGAGCAGGATGGTTGCTTCCCTTTGAACAAGGCATGGATTTTTTTGTTTGTTTCCTTTTGTTTTGTTCGAGAATCCTAAATAGCCTTGAGTCTTTACTTGGGTTTCATTGAATGGTGACAGCATGTTTATCTTAAATAATTAAATAGTGAGCCACAACAGCCAGTGTAGATACATGATTCACTGCAACCTCATTTCCCTGATTTACACCCTTGCTGTGTCACTTTTCTATTTCCAGAACAATGTAAAAGCATTTGGGTATTTGGATATTTGGAGATACTTGATTCCAGGTTTCTGACTGCTTTACCTAGAAGTGCTCTGGCCATACCTTTTCTGTTGTGGTGGTCACATATTCATGTGGGTAAAATAAAGTTGTTTCATTGTAAGATCTGTTTCTGTAACCCCAAATTCAGACTATACATCAAGATTTTTGGTAGACCCTTTTTTTCAATAAGTGCTACTGCATTGGGTGTGCAGGAGAACTTATAGTCTGAACAGCATTTCAGCAAACACGTAGGACCCCTTCAAAGTACACACAGCTCAACAGCAAGAAAATTTTTTGCTACTGATTATTTTGGCTAAATTGGTGTTTAGACTTTACAGAAGAGCTGACAAGTGTTATCATTTTGTGTCTCATGTGTGCTCAGACATGGGATTCACCACAGTAGCTCTGCACCCTGACAGAGTGGGTTCAGGTCCTGTCCCTTTGCCATGGCTAGTGATTCCACTGTGCTCTCTTTATTTTTCATTATAGGCTCATTAGTAAAGATAAACAGCAAAAGTCCTTACAGTCTGGCATTTTTCTCTTTTAGAGTTGGATATTCAGGATCCCTGCACCCGTTTAGATTCTTTCTTTTAGATTCTTTCCATATTTCTGTGCACGGGAAATGCTTTTCTCCACTGGGGTGAAACAGTGTATCTGCCTGGAGGCAAGGACACAATTCTTGTATCTTTGCAAGAGAAAGAAAAAGGAGAAGCCTGCTTCTTGGTTATAATTTGGTTTATCTGTATTTGCTTTTGTTTACATTCTGGGGTGGGCTACCATCTTCAATAAGGGACTGGGAGTGAGAGGAGAGGCAGAAGGCAAACCTAAGCATGCCTAAATGAAGGAGCATGCAGTATTCCTCTGTATACTGGCCAATTACAAAGAGGTTAGTCTAGCAGCGGCAGTATTGTCCTAATGTGTTCCATTTTTCATATGTTTCCCTTTCTTGCTCCTCCTTCCCTTACACAGTTTTAGTGGTTCCCCACATTCCTTTCTAGTAGTTACAAGGGTTTGATGGAGGCTCTTGTGGCTGTCCAAATTGAAATTATAACCTCCACACCAGTGAATACCCCAAAGTCTTTGTTGTGTTTTCCCAAGTGTGATCTTAACGAGTGGCAAGGCCTAGCAGATGTTTTATTTTGTTAAGAGAGATAGATAGGCTAGGGGAGGTGTGGGCTGACTGGGACTCAGTAACCTGGTTGCCTTTGTAATTAGTGAGCTTTATCTTGTTTTTCTTATGTGTTTTCATATTAAGGTACTTAAGAGCTTATATGCCTGTCATCAGAATTCCTGCTTTTCCCACCATAGCCCTAGCTGGGCCATGAAAGAGATACTTTACATATATCCTCGAGTATTGGCAGGATGGGAGTTGTTCACATGTGCCTGCGTAAGCAGGAGAGAACTGAAGTTAGTGTTGATCTGTCCATTTGTTTTAGGGTGGCCACAGAGAGCTTCAAAAAGTTGATTGCACTACAGAACCTTAGCTTGGGCACTGTTAAAATAGGGACTGTATATTTGGAACAGGGAAGTTTTTTAGGTTTTTTATCCACACTTACACATGCCCTTTGCAAGGTGCACACTTGCAAAGTTTGCATCCAAGAACTTTGTGTAAAACCACTACTGACCTTTTTGCTGTATCCATTTAGTTCTCTCTTCTTTCTGCAGCCCCCAAACAATCCTTTCTGATTTCTGTCATTTGACTTACTGTGTTTTCGACCAATGTCCTATCTGCTAATGAGATCTCCACGTTGAGTGGGAGGAGAGAAAATGAGGCATGTGAAAGTGTGGCTGGAAGACTGCAAATCCCCCTTTATTTTGGGGCATTCGTATACTTTTACTGAGTGCTGATTTCTTGGGGGCTGGGCGGGGTGGGGAGGGAGTCTGTGCTTTCTTGGTCTGGATAAGGCTTTTTATTTTTGCACTAAGTATGACTGCACTGCACTGCATTGCACTACTGAAATGTATTTACATGTGGTGGAATTGGAAGGGGCCAATTAAGCAGAAAGGGAGAAGAGAAAGAGATAGGCACAGAAAACAGGATGTACCATAAACCTGACCAGATTGAAAGAGAACTGAGGTTACCTTTATTTAAGCAACTAGTCAGACACTGAGACAGCTGTATTAGATACCTTTTGTTAAAATAAATTACTAAAGCACTATAATAGAAACTGAAGAGGCATCACAGGTTTCAAGGTGCTGCAGATCCTTTTCCCCTTTTTTCTAGAGATGGTTCTTTGGGGCTGTGAGAAAGTTAAGAGAACTGCTCCTGGGATAAACCAACAAAAAGCTTCAACATAGAGATACCAATCCCTAGTTCAGATGTCAAAACTTGCATTGTCAGATAGAATCTCCTCAAGAGGTTTGACTGTGATTAGCATCCCTTCAGTACAAGCATGATCTCTCAGCTCAAGAAGTGAAGCCACAAAGCAGACTTACCAAAGGGGAAGGTCACTGAAAAAAGCACGTCTTTCCGAGGCTGTTATGGGAACAGTGCAATAAACAGTCATCCTGAACACTCAATTACAGGTGTTCCAGTCAAACCTTTGGGGTAAGAGGAAGCAGGAGGGACATATGGGCAAGAAAGGGTGGTGTGGAATTCAGTACATACAGAAATATTCCTACTTAGGCAAAGATGCTGTCTAGAATTTTAAGATCTTCTCTCTGATTTCTCTTCTTAAATGGATAGTCTAGCATTGTGAATGCTTTCAGCTGGAACCAAATGGAATCCTAAGTTGGAAAATACAGTCAAGATGCATGGTGGCCTATGCCTTGATCATTAATTTTGTAACAAGCATAATATGAGAAAAACTAAAACAGTAGTAATGTGCAGCAAGACCCATCACTGCTGTAGCTCTTTGTGATCCAAAAGCTCTCAAAAGTTTTTGTTGAATCCCCTCAGTAAGACTATAATTGCAACTTCGGCCAGATGGTAAAACAGGATCATGAAAAATGTATAGCAACTGGGAGAAGAATGTAAAACATGAGTGCATCTGCTTTGGTCTTGTAGTGAAGGGACCACCCGTCTAATGTACATGGAGGTTTCATGAACAAAAAAGGGGAGATAGTCATCCAATTGCTAAGAAAAGTCTAGAATAATTGGGGGATTAGGAATCTATTCATGCCCTGCATTTCCCCTTGGACTTGATGCTAAGATGTTTTGGCTTTATTAGTACCAAGAAATGGGTAGTACAGGCCTTTCACAGAGCTGCACAGTGCAAAGCATATTGTTGCTGGTCAGTCTGTTGGGCTGCCACATTTGAGAAAAGCATCAAGAATTAGAGGAGAAGTGGTATACAGGAGGCAGGTGCTAGATAGGAAGGAACAAGTCTGTCTGGAGCCAGGAGACACTTTGGAGTTAAGGATGTGTTTTTTCTGGCGAGCTCTGGGATTTCCACTCTTAGGTTTCAGCCATCCTGGTTTGAAAGGACTGAAAGAGAAGAACTGGAGATATCCCCGATGTATTGTTGAATGAACTACTGAATGACTCTTCCCTTGAAAGCAAGCGGGACAATGGAACATGCAGTCTCTCTTTGCCATCTGCAGGAACCCTCTAAGATATAACCACTGGAAGATCATCTTCCAGTAATGAGTTAGTAGATGCCCAACAAAAGCACAGTTCATTTGAAAGCCAACATAGTAGAGAGGCAGGAGAGCGCCTTTATTTTGTGGAGTGGTATTTGCTTCTGTAAGAATAGTGACAGCTACAGAGTCATGATATGGAAGGAAATGAAGTCAGTCTGCTGAAGTTAAATCACGTTATGAGCCAATACTCCTGTTTGTTGTTTTGGTGAGTTTTTGTTTTGTTTCCTTGTTTAAGGCAGCTGCATATATTGCTACTGTCAGAGTGGATTTGCATTGTCAAAGAGGAGTAGTGGACTGCTCCGGAAAAAAAAGTGAAGCTGAGGGTTTACTAAGCCTGCTGTGTCCAGAGTGCCTTTCCTGCTGTGGTAAAATAAAGAAGTTCTGTAGTTTGAGCAGTTCTGGCTGACTGATTGCTGCATATTCCTCCCTTATGGTGTGACCTGATGGCAACCATATTTGAACAAGGAGAGGAACACTGCATGTTTGCAATGCTGTGATAAGATGCCATTTGCACTAGTTTTTTAAAAGTACTGCAACCTGAAAAAGTGGGCTTTGAGCCGTGCTCCAAAATTGGGTTTGAATTCAGTCTGTTTAAACCTGATTCCAGCTGACTCAGTTTCAACAGAACTGGTCTAGTCCATGTAAACAGGAACTAAAGCATTTCTTAAAAGCCAAATTCCAGTTAATGTTTCCACTCAGTTACAGTGCTCAACCAGACCAGTTCCTGGCTATAAGTGTGATTGTATAGTTTTAATGGCCTTTAAATAAGTTGTTCCTTTTCACATGGTCAGTTTGAAACCAGTTTAACTGGAACTGCATTTAAATATAGCACAAACTCTTTCCTTTTTTCAGCATGGTACTGAAGCCCCATGTAGACAGTGCTTGACTGAGAAACCAAGGATAACTTGAGGTTTATTTTAAGAAGCCAAAACATATGTTGCTGACAAGAGATGCCGCATAACTTAATGCCCTATTTTTTCTCCAGATGGAGAAACACTAACTTCCATAATTCTCCTCCATTTGTCATCCTGCTTCATTGTTGCACCTTTTCTCTTGAATGAAAATCCCTTTGGCCAGTAGGCTAGATCCAAAACAGAACTTCCCTGTACTGTTTGATCATCTTGTTTCTGTACGTTCCTTTCCTCAACAACGGCAAGCACTACTGAGGATCAGCTTGAGTTTTTGCTGGGACTATGGCATAGTTATGGTTCAAGAAGATGCTAGTGATATTTTCAACATTTTGGTAATTTCAGAGCCTGCCCTTGAAGAAAATGTTATGTTTCAGAAGTTCCACAGAAAAAAGAAAATGCCAGGAATCAGGATGGAACTTCAGTCACAGTGCTGTAGCCAAGTTTGTAGGGAATGCGTTTCTGGTGGCTGGTGATGCTGACATTTACAAAGGCAATTCGAAAGCAGTAGACAATGTATGCTTTCTCATCCCTACTGAACTAAGAGAATTTATACTAACAGAATGATCCCAGAGTAACCTGTCAGTGTTCATCGCTTTTTCCCTAATGGAGGAGACTAAGAAATCTGTCACATCATTTTAGATGGTCTGAATTTGCTTCAAGACTCCTCCCAAATGGCCTGACAGGCAGGTGCCCTCTCTCATTGATCCTAGTATCACACGTGGCTGGTGATTTGTCACATCAGCCTCGGTGACCAAGAGATAGCCTTGGTCCCAGCTAGGAGCCTTTTACCTTTTCGTTTTGGTTTTCCATTGAACCAGGTGTGCATTTAGTGGTGAAGTAGATGGCAGGTCAGCTATTGCTCCAGACGACAAGAATGGCAAAGCCACATGGCAGCTGAGCTACTGTTGTCCTCAAAGACAGGGGTAAAGGCAAAAAACCGGGCTCTGGTTGGTGGTGTAGTCGTAAACCTACAGCTTCTGCTGCTTGCCCCTCCAAACTTGTTTTGGTCAACAATGCTGTTGCCCTCAAATATGCTTTGTGTGGGAAAAGCTGAATGCAGTTGTTCTGTTGTCTGTCTTCTTTCTTCTGCATCATGGATGTGGCACCAACTTACTCTCACAACAAGCTTGAGTTTTGTTTTGCTGTTGTTATTAACATGTAATTCTACTGTAGACCAAAAAATATGAAAAAGAAAAAAAATCAGTTTCAAGACATAAAAGACCAGTGAGTGAAAGGTGAAAAATTGAGGAAGTGAAGGTGTGAGAGAAGCAGTGGTTAACTGTGTTAAGTTAGAAATCTCAGAATAGCCTTACGTATTTCTTAACCAATGCTTACCAATCATCCAGTAGTGGGGTTAGATAGCTTTCTTGGTTCATTCGTACTTGTATCCTAATATATATATATATTTTATTTTTGTTTCTTTGGTATTGCTGTTGCACATCATGTTGTCTTTTATAATGCCTGATTTTTATTGTATTGTACTTTATCAGTCTGTTTTGGTTTTGTTTCCTTTTGAAGGATGGGAAAAGTAATGTTTCCTTTTTGTTTTGAATTTTTGAGAAAAAAAATGCACTGGAAGTAAACACAAACACATTTTGCCATTTGAAAAAAAAGGAAAACACACAGCCACGCAGTGGAAAAGGCTAAGAAAAAGCTCCCCTCTTCTTTCTTGTTGTGGAAGCATCCTTTAAAAGATACGCTAGAAAGAAAACAAACAATCTCAAACAGAAGAAGAGAGAAGCCTCTTTGATCCTAGCTCTGCAATCTGGAGTATTCTAGCACAGTATTCTGCAGGGTTGGGCTCCTAAATGGCCAACAGTCATAAAATGCAGAACCACATGGGGCAAATTCATCTCTGGTGCAAGCAGATGTAATTGCAATGAAGTCAAAGGAGGTACACAGAGGATGGATTTAGCCACATATGTGCAACATACAGCTGCCTTTCCTATAGCACCTAAGTCCCCACTGCTAGATTTTATTGCTGTCAAAACAGTTGGTCTTTCGGCTGTGATAATCGCAAAATAGCCCTTGAACGTTTTTCAAGGTAGGCAAAACACTTTCCCACTGAATTAATCAGTTCTGGATGCACCTTGGTGTGACACTTCTTGCCTACCAGCTTTCACCTGTTACCCACTCCCAGACGTGAACTGATACGATCTATCTCTGGCTTGCCTTTGCCAGAAAAATGGACTTGACTATTAAGCATAGTAAAACTTTTGCATATTTAACTACTATGATCCAGAAATGGCCCTTGCACTTTTAAGGCATATGGAAACATCCTCTCTGTCTTTCAAAATGGCAACAGTCCTTTTGCGAGTAAAACATCACGTGCGCAAATGTGTGCACACCCCCACGTGCAGTCCCTGGGCTCCTCACCCCAAATTCTTCCCAGATCTCTCTGTGCCCGGCGGGTCCTGTCTCCATAGTGCCTGGTCATTCGAGTCCAGCGGGGCAGAGACTCATCTTGAGATAAATGCAAAAAGCATGCATTTTAAAAGACAGATGATTTTCCTGTTATGCCAGCATCTTTGAATCCCCATATCAGCTGATGGGTTTTCCTGGCCTGACGGCTTTCAATCAGTTGTTGATACATTGGCTTTCTCTGTTTTGTTTTCTAAGGAGGGAATGTGGGGTGGGGAGAATAATGAGGTGTTGTTTGTAACTTCACAGTCCTGATAGTTGGTTTTTATCTTCCATATTTTATGCAAAAACAGACATTATAAGTCAATAAATAATTGTGCCCTAGGTTGAAAGTTAAGTGTTCAGGAAAGGAAAAAAAAAATGGTTGGCATTTTTCTACATTTTTGTGAAGACTCTTTTGGAAAGGAAGGGTACATATTTTTGTTGTGTAGTATTTTCTATTTTTGAATGCATTTTCTTGGTACAAGACTGTTTTGTGGATTTTTTTTTTCTTTTTGGTGAACACATTATTTAAAAAAAAAAAAAAGAAAAGAAAGAAAAAACTAATTGAAAAGTTTGCCCTTAAGGATATGCTGCAGTTTTGAGGTTTAACATTAAAAAAAAAAAAAAAAACATTCAAGGCGTGTGTTAAAAGTTGGGGGATTGTATTGTTGGGAGTTTTTTTGTAATTGTTACAAGAAGAAGTTTGTAGCCACTGCTGTTTATTTTGTTTCAGATGAGTAAGTAAAGGGATTGTTCTTGTGTTATTCTTCTTTTTTTTTTTTTAAGAAAAAGTTATTTATGAAATGTCACAAACACTGGACTGTGAGTTTGTAGGGAAGCATTTTACCACCCTGTGTCTTCATAGAGCTGTTGGTGATCCTCCTTCTCATTACTCTGCCTTATGATTTCCTGAGCAAATTTGGAGGGGATGGTGGGAGGAGGAGAGAGATACTAACTGCCTTTTGGAGTCAGAGACTCGGGGGAAAAATACCAAATGGTGTTTTGGAATCCCAAAGCTGGACCATCAGCTCTACTTCTTCTCCTGTCTACCACAGAAATGAGAAAGGCTTACGGTCACTGGAGGAGGAACTTCATGGTACTGAGACATGGCAGTGCACAAGGGGTTAAGTGACTGAGAGACATGATGCTCATAGCGACCTCTGTAAATGACATCCCAGTTTCTCAGTCAACAGCTCCCTTGGTTTGCCCTCATCCTGCCAGTGGCTTTTTGACCAACTCACTGACCCAACTGAAACCACAAGAATGATTGACATTTTCAGTCACTGATCAAGCCTTTTTTGGCACCCCAGCGGAGGGAGTGACTGGTGGGGAGCACTACTCAGTTTGATCACTGGTCTGGATTTGAGGAGAAGTAGAGGCTGAGGGTGACCAAAGAGGTGTGCCATGTTCTTTATGTTTGAAGAACAGGTTTGAAAGACTAAAGCAGTGCTCCAGGTACTCATAAGACTGGAGAAAAGGGAAGGAGGAAGACACCAACAGCCACAACAAAAAACTGGAGATATGTAACTGGGCTACATTTGAAACCAACCAGACTTCCTTCCTGGACAATAATGCAGCCAAATCTTGAGACTGTCAAGCAGACAGAAAGCTGAATGTGGCCTTCATTTCTCCTGCCTTTCCTTTTTATTCTCCCTCTTCCTTTGCCCTGAGATTTCTTGTCAGTGAGCACCTGCTCCACTGAGCACTTTTTTGCCCTCCACCTAAACTGTCCTTGCTTTCAAAATGTGGGTTCAGTCAGGACTGAGTAAAATCATGTGCCTTCTTTTCCCCTTTTGTAATTATACCAGCCTCCTCCCCTTCCCCAACTTACATATGTGAGAGACACAGGAGGAGGCTCTTCAGAAGTGCTACTTGTCTATAGGTGTCCAGCAAAACAGTAAGGTGGTGGTGAAAGGAAGAGGAGCAAGGGAGATGTTCCTTTCCCTTTCCACACGTAGCAGGTCTTCCCAAGGAGACACCCTCCACCACCACCTCCTCAGACACTCCTCTCTCCTACAGTGCAGCCGTAGTGAGCATGGGGTGGTTCTTCTCTCCCATTTCTATCCTAGCTTTGTGAAGTACTCACTCAATTTCAATTCATGCCATTTGCAAGCAGTCACATTGACAAGACAAATGCAGTTTGTGGCCTTATCAAGATGACTTTTAAACCACTAAAATTAAAAAAGGCAACTCATTTCCCACCCAAGGTTTGTGTCACTTCTAAAAACCCAGTCCATACCAGTTTAGATTCCTTTAATCTCAGTCCATTTTAATGATGGTGGCTAAACTGACTAGCCTAGAGCTTAAAAGCTAGACGGTCTGGTCTCATGGTTTTTTTGCTATTACCCCTACTGTCTGCTTGCTTTTCTCATTTTCTAGTATATTCTCTGCTTTACAAGGCAGCCCTAGCCTTTGGTGGAAGGTGAGAGGAGCCAGTGGGATCCTGGCTCAGGGAAGGTAGTTCATGGATCGTTCTCAACCTTGTAACAAGAGAAGGATATACCAGTTACAGCAGCAAATGCATATTTTGATAGGCTGGCTGCAGTGTTTTTAGGGCAAAAAAACCCCACCGAGTTACTGTAACATGGCTAGTTCCCAGATCAAAACCATGGAGCAAAAAGACCACATTGGGATAACGGAAAAGCAGCTTGCAATCTGCAGCTGCTTCTGAGCAAATACAAACACCCAACTGCCTCCCAGACTTCTCTGCAGGCTTACCCACTGCACAGTCAGTGTCCCTGACTCCATGGGGGAGCCAGATGTGATGTAGAAGCTTTTCCAATTTTAAGAATCAGTGCAAAGCAGCCCCTGAGAGGTGTCTGTCTGTCAGGCAAGCACAAGGGTGGACGCCTGCCCATGCTGTTTCTGCAGAGCAGGCTGTCCTGGAGCTTGCCCTTTCAGAAATCTACATGTAAAACTTGTAGCACCTGGGTGATGGGAATGAAAAACTCCCTCGATTGCTTCCATAAATGATCCAGTAAATGAAAATATTGCAGATGGAGGATTGGAGATTTATTCTTTAGGCTGGGCTTTAAAGCCAGGGAGGTGTAGCAGGGGAATGGTGTAGTTATTTCCCGCCTCCCAGTTAACAAGTCTGCACGTGTTCACATACATACAAGAAAAAGGGTGTAGTTCTACCCATCTTTGGTGCTGGTGGACTTAAGGCATTTGTCCAAGGCCTACTTTTGACACACTTAGAGAACATAAAAATAAACTTATCACTTGCAATATTTTCCCCCTCAGAAAAAGGGAGGGAGGGGGAGGAGAGCGGTGTGGGCAATTGGGATTGTTAGGGTTGGATTATTTTGCATCTTTTGTAAAACTGTAATTTCAACAGTGCCTTATTCCTAATAGATGCTGGCACTTGGGGAACACACACAAGATGAAAGACAGAACTAGGGAGAGTCAGATGTCTACATCCATAAGACAGAGGTCATTAATCATCGTAAAGGAAGCTGTATTGGGAATGACACAGCTGTGTCAGAATTGAAAACAGTTCAAGTATTCAACCTTTAAAGCAATTTCCCTTCCACCACCTCCTGCCTTCCCTCCTTGCCAATGGTGCTGCCCAAGAATAGCTGCCTACACTGAGGCCTGTCACTGCCCCATTTGCTTTTGGTGTTGTCAAGTCCAAGGAGTTTAGTATAGTTGAGCTTTCCACTGCAATCATGTTTTCCATGGGGTATGTGAATGCCAGTTATTTTGCTTTAAATGCACTTTAAAAAAAAAAAAAAATCAAATCAAAGCTCCAGACTGTTTCAAATACATAGGAGAAGATAGTGCATATGTGTTTGAACCCAGTTGACTTTATCTCCAGTTAAAATGTACTCCATGCAGTGTGTATGTATAGAACAATGTGTATGCATACAAACACACACGTCAACCTTAAATCTAAACAGACTGACCTTTCTCCTTAAGCTCATGAAACCAGATGCTACACAAACACAGCAGCAGCAGAGGAATTACGGTTGGGCTCTTGAAACAGAACACAAAAAACAAAAACAACTACTTGGTCCTTTCTGTACTTTCAATAGTTACAGAAGGAATTGGGTTGTAACCAGAATAAAAAGGAACAGTGCTAAATGAATGAATGGGCAAAAAAAAAAAAAAAATACAAAAACTCAGCCCAATAACACAGTTTGATTTTATGCTAATTCTCACATTGGGTTTGTTTGTTATATAGGAAAATAAAATTGCATATAAACTAATCCACCACAGTGATAACAACAACAACAAAAAAATACAAAGTAAGCAAACAAAAATGCATCCTGCCCTGAGAAAGCTCTTGTTTATGGAGGATGTCAGAAGTCTCAAAACTCTCGGCCTTGCTCTCACGTACCACATGCTCAATCAGTCCTTTTTTTTAAATGTCTGAAACTGAAAGAAAAGTTTTAAAAAAAAAATAAATAAAAAAAATAAAATAAAAAAAAAACTTTTTGAAGCACCTTACGCGGCTTCCCATTCCAGGAGTGGGCGCTGCCTTTTTTTCTTTGAGCACCTTACTGATGTGTTAATGCTATCTGCTGTCTTTTTGTTCCCGTGGGCCGCATGGCTGGCTGTTGGCACGGGCACGGGGCGTGCGGGGCGCCAGGGGTGGCTGGGTGGGAGCACCGGCCTTCCTGCAACACGTGCACACGGGAGGGCACCTGGCCACATTCCCATTCCTCGCGGTGCTGCCTTGAACCCAGGCGGGAATTTCTTGGTCGGTCTTTGTTGCCTGGAGGGGAGAAGTGGGAGCTCAGTAGTGGAGGGGGAAGCACACGCTCTTTGCGTGCGGATGTGAAAAATAAAAATTGGACGTTTTCTTCTTGGGGACAAAAGAAATTCCCAGCAGTCAACAGATGCTGAGTGAATGGGAAACTGCACCCAGGCCTAAATCCAAAGGTCTTCATGCAGGCAGCCGATGATGATGACCTCGGGCACTGGCTTGCCCACATGGAGACTTCAGGATTTGGCCCTGGAGAGGCAGAGATCCTCTGCAGGAGGTGGGTCTCTTGTTGCAGTGGTTGTAGATGTCATCAGGCACCCACCCACCCACCCGCAGCCCCTGCGCACGCACTGCTGCCTGCACACACACACACACACACACATCCCCACCGCTGTACAGGCATCTCTGAGAAACATGGTTTGTGACGATGTGAAGAGCAGGTCAAAAGTTTTGAGGGGTTAAGTTCCTTTTTTTTCTCTCATTATACTCTGTAAATGGTATGTCAATTATCAAAAACAAGCAAATAGAAAATCGTTAAAAAAAAAAAATACCTTGCATACGCCTTTTCTATCAAGTGCTTTAAAATATAGAATAAATACACACATCCTGCCAGTTTTTTCTTACAGTGAGAGTATCCTTACCTGCCATTTAATATTAGCCTCGTATTTTTCTCACGTATATTTACCTGTGACTTGTATTTGTTATTTAAAACAGGAAAAAAAAAAAAGAAAAAAAGAAAATTAACTGTAGCGCTTCATTATACTATATTATTATTATTATTATTGTGACATTTTGGAATACTGTGAAGTTTTATCTCTTGCATATACTTTATACGGAAGTATTACGCCTTAAAAAAAATACGGAAATAAATTTTACAAGGTTTCTGTTTTGTGTGGAAGAGTAATTGATGTTGCTAAGAATGATGTTTGTTTTTTGTTTTTTTTTTTAATGTTACCAGCACTTTTTTTGTAAGTTTCACTTTCTGAGGTATTGTACAAGTTCACACTGTTTGTGAAGTTTGAATATGAAGGAATAATTAAAAAAAAAAAAAAAGACAAAAGAATGTGGCAGGTGTCTTTGTGTGTTTCTTTTTCTATGGGGGACACGGAAAGTGGATGGAAAGTGTCCTGCGGACCCCTCTTAGCTCCGATGCAGCGTGACATGAGTCCTGCTGGTGGCTGCATGCAAGATCAGCCACAGACTTTACCATGTTGGGATTACTGTCAAGTCTGAGCACCAACAGTGTTTGATGTTGGGGCCAGATGCCTGGAAGTCTGGGGTACTGCTGTCTGAGATACTGCTCAGAGATAAAATTAGTGACTTCCCATTCTTCCAATTTTAAGCAACTCTGCACCAAGTCTATCAAAGCAAGACATTTCACTTCCTCAGCCCTTGTCAGCCCCCTCCAAATATCACAAACATACTCTGCCAGTCAGTTCAGGGTCTGAAACAGCAAAGTGCTCCTTGGGAGTAACAGGATCCATGCTCACTCTGAAGGGTCTCAATTCCCCTGGATTTCCCCTTATGGACAATGACTAGTTCTCAGTCCTCTAGTTTCAATATCATTCTTTCCTCTATTATTGCAACAAGTGCATAAAAAAAAGAAAAAAAGCCATAAAAGCTACTAATTACTGTGTTGAGCAGTGGCAAAGAACAAGTAATAGTTTGTGTGGGTGCATGCTGTTCACTAATGATTTTTCAATTTTTCCTGCAACTCCAAAGCTGAAATGGTCAAAATTCCCTAGTGGCTGTGCGGCTGAGACATTGCTGAATTAAACAGGCACAGTGCTACACTCCAGCAGCTTTTAAAAGCAAACTTTTAAAATTGAGCTAATTTTGTCAACTATGATATTTTAAAAGTTACTGAAGATGTAAGTAGTTCTACCCTTCAGCTTTGTCCTCTCAGTCCTGCCATTTTCATAATGAATGTCATTCCTAACTTTCCATATTGCCTCCCATTTTTCCCTCCATTACAAATTCACTGTTGAGTTGAAATATCCAAAGTTTTATGCCATTTATTTAAAACATTTCATTGTCAAGCCCCACCAAACTCACTCCCAGGTCACACTTGAGGCAGTGCTGTAAAAATACAGAAAATGTTGCTGTAAGTTACAGCCGAAGTGACGTGTGATGTGAAAATAAGGCCAAGCTCATGCTGCTGAGGCTGAGAATTAGTACTATTGTACAAACCAGAATTGGAAATGCAGACCTAAACTGAGCTCCTGGTCACTGCCTAAACACTGCTCCCACTTAACCAAAACCATATCGGATCCAGAAAAGCCCCTAATTTTATTTCCAGGTCACAGTTAGTTTTACTTTAGAATAACCAGTTTTGTTCTTGGAGCAGAATGAGACCCAAAGCTGAGACCATGATACCCTCTTCTAGCTCTCTTCTTATGAAAATTAGGACCATTTTGACCTGGTTTCTGCTGTACGAACTGCATGCAAACCAATTATCTTCTTTATTTTCCACAGTAGGAGGAAGGACAACTCTCCCCACGGAATCCTCTGACCCATAAGTGGTAGAAAATAAAGGATTCCCCCCGGGAGAAACTGTGTTGGGTAAGCCACTCCAACAGGGGAGTTTCAGTGTGGAACTAAAATCCTGTTCCTCCGTCAGCATTGACAGAAATGCCAAGCTATCTCATGCCTAAGTCCTCACACCTCCCTCAGAGTCAGGAGGACAAATTCGCAGGGATCAGCTCTGGACACTGGGGTTTGCTGGGCACGTTCACTGTGTGCCCCTGGCAGTGGCCGCCCTGGGTAAGCTGAGACAACAAGAACCCAGGCTTGGTCCTCCCTGACCTCTTGGCTGTGAGGCTTTGCTGCCACCATTTGTGATGCGTGACGGTCACTTGTCTTTTCTCCCTCCCTGCACAGAGGAGCAGCCCTCTAACCCTTTGGGAGGGGCCTTTGCTGCTTTACCTTTCAGCCAGTCACACAACAGTTTCACTCATCGCCACCAAACAGCTCCTTTTTCTGCACCTACAACCTCCTTCCGACCTCTGGTCCTGCTTTTACAGACCTGGGAGGAGTCAGTGAGGCCTAGATACAACTCATGCCGGGAAAAACACAGTTGATCTCATGTCCACAAGCTCTCCCCTCTCAGCCTCACCCTCCTTCCTCTTCCCCAAATCAGCCCATTTTTATTGCAGCGTTCCTGCTACTGACTGGTACCAGAGTTTCAGTGAGTTTGGGAGATGCCTTGGTATGACCCAACCAATTACTGTCTCATGAGGAGGTTTTGGGTGGGAACTCAGGGGAGGAGTAAGGAGATGAGGACTGGGGGTAATGTGGGATGTGTCTCTATACCAACCCCATAGGCTGGAGTGCTCCTTAGACATGTCACACAGTCAATGGTGTCACACAGTCAGTGAGGGAGAAACTCCTACAGGAAACTTGTCACCAGTCAAGCAAGAAATAAAGTCTCCCAAGGTGTACCCTCCCCTTTGGTCTGTGAAGGAGAGGGTGGTGCCCTGTGGTTTCTCTATGGGACAGGATCGATGCAGCTCTAAGGGATTCCACCACATGCAGACACACAAACCTAAAATGAGGATCCTGACAACAGCCTCTCCTCAGAATTGCATCTGTAGTAGCTGCAAGTGGGAAAATGAAATTGCCTAGAAATATACTTCTGAGAAGCCACTCAGTAAACACTTAGAAGGGCATGGGGACATTTCACATGGACATACATGACATGTACATGCAGATGTTCTTTCCTACCATCACAGAGGGGATCCTGGATCATGGCCCCAGCTCAGTCCTCTTGGAGGCTTGCACCTCAGGCCTCAAATTGGATTGGAAAAAGCAGTTGAACACAGAAGTGCAAAATTAGGGTGGCTTAAACACCCTCCTTCAGAGTTGCTATAGTGAGAAACTTTTGGCCAGGAGACATCTGTTTCAGTCTGAAATGCTGAACTGAGACCCTGCTGGCTACCGAGATGCTCCAGCTGCTTGCCAAGAGGTGGGACAGCAAGGTGTCACCCCAGCAAGAGCAGCCATGACTTGGTGGGTTCAGACAGGGTCTGGGTGGGTTTCTTGGCCCAATGTGAGGTGCTGAATGTGCACCAGTTGGCCCTCAGTACAGTAAGAGCCACGTGGCTGCATGGTCCCCTCTCCTCATCATGCACGGGTCCAACCTCAGAGGCAGGTGGTAAGTGTTAATAAGCTCTGCCTTGTTGAGTTATTTCATGCTTATAATAATCACAGTTGGGCTGGGCCGTGGTCAGAGCTCTTCTTTACCTGCTGGGATGAAGTAGCAGCCTAAATCTACCAGCAGTGCATGCACTCCAGACTGCAAGACTGGCAAAGGGAGAGCAGCACTGCATTCCTGAGCTAAACGCGGTCCCAAGAGTGCTCCTTGCAGGCCTTTCCCCCAGTCCTCAGGCTCCTTACAGCCGTGAAACTGGGCAGTGGATGTTGTTTGGAGTGGTAGCCTCCATTCTTAACACCTCTGTTCCCGTCTTTTGCCTGGGACCAGACACTGCTTGACTGCACAAGCCACCTGCAACTATCTGCATCCAGGTCTGTATGCCCAGACAGCCCTGTGATCATGCACAGGGTGTACATCAGGCCATATGATAAGGGGGCGTCACAACAGCAAACAACCCCCTCCAGAGTCACCATAACCAGCCAACAACCTGTCCTAGCCCACCAGCATGCACATGAAGCTTCACTGTCAGCTGGCAAGAATGGCTGCAGGTCTGTCAAGATCAGTCCTAAGTTGTTGGTGGTGGCTTTTGTCTGAAGACCTTTCCCTGCAAGAGTCAATGGCTAAATTGCCCACAGAGGAAAAAAATATCCTAATAATGTACAATTGTTTATAACATTATGAAATAAATGCAAGATCTGTATTTGGAGATTTGTGGCCCAATGCTCAGACTACAGCACCACTCCTAAATCCGGATTTTCAGAAATGGGTATTTAAAGATTCATATTCACATATCTCAGAGTATGGAAATGGAACATAATTTTTTTTTTAAAAAAAGAGCAGGAACCTCAAAGTTTTTTCAAGTCATTTTCTCATAGAATTGGAAGTGCTTCCTTGTGCCAAAACCAGGATGAATAATCCCCATTTCCAATGAAAATGTGTGAAGTTCAAGCAATTTTTATCAAAACTGCAACTTTTGGTAAGTGCTGATAAAAAAAAAAATAAAACTACAGTTGAATTGCATTAAAAATAGCTTGGTTTCTTCTGAAGGGCTGCAGTCCTAACATTCCCAGCGGATTCCCATGGGATACAGAACAGTTGCAAACAGTAGCTCTGACTTCTGAGGCCTGCACAGATTTATGAAATACTGTAAGACCAGGTCCATGGGGGCAATTCTGCATCTCTAACATAGCTCTGTTTCAAAGGAGGTAAAACATCTACACAGCTCCTCAGAGCTGAGCCCCAGTCCCTTTTGAAAGAAGGATGTAGCTGCTTTTGAAATAATGCCTTGCTTGTCAAGTGCCTGCTTTCCTGCAATTTTCCTCTGCTGACCCATTCACTGGTAGGTCTGTGCACTGAAACCCAAGTCTGAAGCACAACAGGAGAATGAAAAAATGTGATTTCCTTTGGGAGACATAGGAGGATGCCCTTACACAACTGTGTGGAGAGACACCAGATGAATACTGCCATCATTGCCCCCACTGCACATCTTTTTGAGTATCAGAGATGCTCTCCATGGCCCTGGTGAAATGAGGTTGACTGTGTTTCAAGGCCTTGGCATAGGTGTTTCCTGTAGTAATTATCATGATTCCCATCACCATCATCAAAGACAATTCTGTGACACTTATATAGATGCTGCGCAACACATCTTACAGACCAAGACATTATATTTGGAGGGAGGGAAGGCATAAATATCATTAATGCAAGGAATTAAAAGTGTCTATGGAAACTCAGCTGTATCAGCAAAGCTCTCTGCGCCTACAAACCAGCAGACAAGGGTCTCCCTACCCACATCAGTCCCAGAATGGGTTTCAAACTCAAATGTGGATGGAGAAAAGCACTCAGCTCACATGGCCCCCTCAGTGGTAGCCCTTGTGCCATTACAGAATTGTAGGCAACAACAATTTAGCACTTCTTTAATCCAGGGACTGTCCTTTTAGCACAGCACTAACAAACATCTCACCAACAGTGTGGCTGAGCCTTTCTCTGCTTTTAAATTCATTGGCTGTGTTACAGGGATTTCATGCCAGGCTTTTCTGCCCAAGCCAGAAGAAGCACATGATAGCAGCACTGGCAGTGTTACTGACTGTAATCCCATCTCTCGTCTCATTAAAATAAGAAAGTGAAGAAGAATCCTACTATTCAGGCAAATTCCATTTTCCATATAGCCACACTGTCCACCATCAATTAGCCTGCTGAATGAAGCAGAACCAGCTGTCTGGAAGAGACTAAAAACAAAGCAATCGAAAGAAAGAAAACAAACAAACAAGCACACAATAGGAGCCAAACTTCCCCAGACAACAGCACAACCCTCTTTTTTCTTTCTTGTGTGATTTTAGAGGCCTGCAGCATAAAGGGAAGCACTCAGTGAAAAAAGCAACTTGCCCTCACTGCAGATGAGTGGCAACATTTCAGACAAACCCAGGATTATTCATTCTCTGGGTGAATTATGAATTATCCTGAGTTTGTCTGAAATGTTGCCATTCATCTGCAGTGGGGGCAAGTTGCTTTTTCCTGAACCCCAGGAAGGCCATCATAACCCAGCACCTTCCTAGGACCATACCTGAACCAGCATGAAGATGCTGATCACACACCAGCACAGACCCCTTGGCAGGAGCAGCCAGGCCACACTGCCACCAAGCTGTGAAAGTTAACAAGTGATGGCTCTCACAGTACCCACTCCAGCAGGCATCGCTATTATGAAGAGAATTTAAGAGATTGTTTTGAAGTTATTCTCTGAAACAAGCATAAACACACATGCCACCAACCTGCAGTCAGCTGCATGTGTCTGAAAATGCATTTCCAATTCCCAGTGTAGCAGCTGTAGGGTGAGAGACAACTCCTCCCGCATCCCCTCTGGTGGAAATAAGCCATAAGGACACTGCTCTGATGTTTCGTGGCAGAAGGAAGAGGGCAGAAGCATCTGCAAGCTCATGACTTTAGTGATGAGGGGAGAAGGAAAGTTTCTCAGCCCAGCAGACTATCATCCTCTGAAATTTAAGACCTGCACACCCTGTCTCACAAAGTGCTGGGCTTTGTGGCACCTCTACACCCACCCCAGCCCCCAGCAGAGTGCAAGGGTGCTGCCCAGCCACTCCATCAGTGCAACTGTGCCTGTGGGAGCTAAGCCTGCCCCAGGGATTTGGACAGCAGTTGCTTTGCCCTTTACCTAAGTCCTAGCCTTAAGATACAGAGCAAGCTGGCAGGACACCTCTGAAATTTTCAGCTACAACTTGTGTTTTCTCAGGTCTTGAAACTCCCTTGAAGCCTCACAGAAGAAAAGCTGTTAACACATCTCTGCTAAGTCAGTCATACATCTGAGCCCTGAATACTTGCACCAGTATCTGCCCAAGACCTGTCTTTTGAGTCCTGCCTGGAGAGGCTTGCTAAGCCTGCACCCCCTGCTGCTCAAGGGCAGCCCTACCCAAGCTTTCAGAAAGCGACCACTGACTTAGAGGATGGGTTAACCAGCTGCCAGCTCTCCAACATAAGTCAAATCATAATTTTTCTTCACTTTAACTCTCAATGTACATCTCTTCTGATTCACTCACCATCCCCTCCTCATTCTGCCAAACAAGCTGCAGGACAGGCAGGGCAAAACCTGGGTTGGTTTGGGGTGCCCAGGCACAGCCATGAGGGGTGACCTTTAGGTCCTGCCAGCAAACATAGTTCTTGGTGCTCACTTTGCTCACCACCTCAATCCCCTGGCTTAACAGTGCACTGAAACTTCACCTGCTCTTAATTTTCCTGCTCTTAATTTTTTATCTCTTTCCTACCCAAACTCTTTTTGAAGCCAGGCAGGTTTGCCTCCAAGGGGATTTACAATCCAATGCATTGAGGTCAATAGCTTGACTTCACAGCTGCTTGTGGCTTTTGGGATGCATCATGGCCTTTGCCAGTGTGGTGGTGTGATGGCTCAGGTCTCCCAAGTGCCCCTTGGCTCAGAAGTGCATTAGTGACCCGACCTGATGATAAATACAAGCTGCTGAGCTTAAGATCTCATGCACAAAAGGAACTTGAAGGCATTTAAATCCTGTTTCCTTCCCCCCCTTATCCTAGGTTTTAAATGACACCTACCTGAATCTATGTATCTACCCATCCACCTCTTTTCATCCAACCTTTCTTTGGTCCATTTGCAATCTGTTTATGTGGCTGTTTGGAAGATATTTTAGTGCCTGTGACCCAGGCTTATTTGGGTTTTATGTCTTTGGACAGTCTCCAAAGGACTTCATCCAAGGAACTTAATTAGTAACCATTAATAAAACGTTCAAACAGCTGCTTAGGAGAAAAACAGATCATAAACCCAAGTATTTTAACAAGGCCATTAGTCTGCAATTATATGTGAGGCAGAAAAATGTTAGCAAATCATCCTGTACCAGCCTCGGGTTATATTGGAAAAGATACCAAAGAAATTTAGGTGCTGGTATCCTTCCAGGTTCCTGGCAGTGAGGCTGGTACTGCAGAGCCGCTGCTCCTCTTGGTGCCCTCTGCACCTTCTCTCCCTTGAGTGTCTGGGAATCTGGATTCCTGCAGGGACCCAAAGGTGGCAAGCACACATATGTTGGCTACACACATGGCTCATAAGCCATGGACCTTGTGAGGCCTCATCTTGAAAACATTTGCCTAAAAATATTACTACCTGAACACGCTGTTGAGTGGACTTTTTGGGAAAGGCCACCAGAAACACCTCTCCTTTCACACCTACTGTTGAACTACCCTCCAGCCAAAAGGGCTACAGACCTTTATGGCCAACCTGTAGAAGTGATCTTGACATGCACATTAAACCCAGAGCTTTAATTCCCCAGTTGCCCACTTGATGTATGTGCTGCTTGGAGGTCTGGTGAGAGCAGCAGGTTTCTTTTCTAGCAAAAAAAAAAGCAACAGGGCAGCAGCAAAATGCCATGAACTCCAGTCCAAGCAGCAAGCTCCACCTGGATCCTACTGATGTGGCAAAGTCCAGCCCCATCCCAGATAGGACCAAAGCACCAATACCTCTTCCTGACTGCACCAAGAGCTCAGCAGCTGTTACATGGCAGCTTAATCCCATTTTCCTCCTTTGGAGGAACCTCTCTTGAACATAGTATGCATTTGATATCTTTATCAAATATATCTCTTATGGTTTCTAAAAGTTCAGATGGAAATCTCCAAAGTAACGTCTCCCTTCTTCTGTCATTATAAAGCCATATCAGCAAATGACAGGAGACCATTCCTCACTCTTACACATCAAACCATGTATTTCCTTTACTGCAAATGTCCTTGGTTTGTAAGTGCTTGAAATAATTTAAATTTCCCCTCTAATATGTTGAAATATTTTCCGAATCTGTATGGAATCATACAGGCAGCAAGAACTTTTATGGAAATATTTAGTATCCCAAGGAAGGCTTAGGCAAGGAATTAATTACTGTGGTTGGCCCATATTGACAAGCACTGACCCACTGAGGCAAGAGCAGCTGGCAAGCAAGACAAGCAACAGCAGTTTAGTTCTCCCCAGTCTCTCCTGGAATGACAACCACTCTTGCACAGTGCTGCAATAAACTCTGGGCATTTAAAAGTTTCACAGCTTTTTGTTTCACTGGAAGAACATTTCATGTGAAGCTTCCATTGTGGAAAATAAGAACAAGAAAAAAGAAAAAAAAATGAAGCAAACAAACAAGCAAAAAGCCAAACACCCAAGAAATCAAGCACTGAGGGTACAGCCAGCCTTCTGTTCTGGCACACTGCAGGGACCCTTGCTTTGGCCCTGGTGTGACAGTCCCATCCTGGGCTGCAGGGTGGCCTCCCCACCCAGCTGTGCCCCAGGCCTCCTGCCTCGTAGCACAGCCACAGAGCGACGGTGCGAGCGGTGTCACTGGTGTGTGCCAGCACACACCACACCCCATGAAGTAGCTCTGACTTCCTTCCCAGAAGGTAAGGCAGAAGAAGACACAGACATCTCTAATGAGGGACTGAAAAGATTAATGTTCTGCATTGGAAGAGAAAAGGTTACAAAAAATTAGTTCTCTTCTCTAACTGCATTTGGTGTCTTGCCTGACTTTTTGGGATATATTTATAACAAATGAATGCAGATGCTTTTTTCTGCATATCCGAAATTTTCCTTCCTTTGACTAACACGTTCATCCTGTAAATGTGCAGCTCCTCAATGCAAATACACTATAGCAAGTCCACATCTTGCTCGGAACAGTAGCACAAGGCAAGGGGGCAGGCACAGATTCCATGTGAGCACCAGGAGGAATGTGGTGGACTGAATTGTTGATGGTGCAGAGTTTGCCTCGGGAACATTAATACCAGGAACATAATTGTTTTCTGTCTTTTGATATCAGCACTGTTACGTCCACATATTAAACTGGAGAAAGAGTAGGCTGTCAATTTTCCCTCCAGTTGCAGACCGATTGCAATCACTGTGAAGATTACCTCTCCAAAGCAAAAACACACCGCTTTTAGTGGCAGAGGAAGCCCCAAGATAGCTGGCTCAGCTAATCAGGGACAGCCCCTAGAGAAAGATCCCCTGGGACCCTATTGCCTGCAAGGTGACTCCCCACACTCCATTACAGAGAGCTGGTGAGCCCATGGAATGCACCATGGCTGGGGGGACTGGACCAGACTGAATCCAGACTGGAGACTGCCCAGAGTTACAGTGCAGAGGCCTCATCAGTTCTGCTGAGCATCTCCATACAACCAAAAGACTTCATGGGGTGAACTCAAGGCTGAAGTTTCAGTAGTGTAAAGTGAACCAGCAGACAGGTAACAGCTAGCAAAACACATTTATTTGTGTAATTCTTTCTAGGACCAAAGAGGGACAATTAGCAATCTCCCTTGGGTGCTTATGTTTGAATGTTTCTGGACGCTGATGGGAGATGCCTCACAACAGCAGGCCTTTGCTTTGGGCAGTGCCAGCTATTACCCAGGAACAGAATAACCAGAGCAAATAAAAGAGCCATAAAAGTGTGAATAATTTCACTGCTTCTCTTCTGTGCCAGTCAGAACATCAAGACAGACAAATGGCTTCTCACTGATCAGTTTAACAAAAGGCTCAATATCATTTGGTGTTTCTCCTACATCAAATGTGAAAACACACCAAACTAGCATTTTTATTTCCTTATGTGTGCCTTTTGGAGTGAAACCATAATCACCCCACTCCAGAGAAGGAATTGAAATTCAACATGGGAATTGGGATTGGAACTAGAGGATGTTTACTGTCCCTTCCAAACATTCTATGATTTTGTGGCTGCCTGGGAGGGCTGGCTGATCTGCAGACTGCTCAGGAAAGTCAAGTGGGCAAGACTAGAATAAGCAGCACCTAAAATACTCTTCAGGCACCTCATGTTACAGAGTAAGCCTCTTCTGTGAGCACCAAAAATGCTGAAGTTATGTACAGCAGAGACCAAACCACAGTGAAAGTTTGTAAGCAGGAGCATGCATTACAGCACGTGCTGGTTTTGGCTGGGGTAGAGTTTATTTTCTTCACAGTATCTGGTATGGAACTGTATTTTGGATTTGTGTTAGAGACAGCATTGATAATACAGAGGTGTTTGCGTTATTGCTGAGCAGCTCTTACACAGAATCCAGGCCTTTTCTGCCTCTCACACCAACCCACCAGCAAGTGGGCTGGGAGTGCTCATGGAGCTGGGAGTGGACACAGCCAGGACAGGCAGCCCCAGCTGACCCTGGGGTATTCCAGACCATAAGGCATCATAATCAACATACAAAGCTGGGGGAAGAAGGAGGAAGGAGGGCCATTAGAAGTGGTGGTGTTTGTCTTCCCAAGTCACTGTTACACATTATGGAGCCCTGTTTTCCTGGGAATGGCTGCCTGCCCATGGGAAGTGGTGAATTAATTCCTTCTTTTACTTTGCTTGCATGGGCAGCTTTTGCTTTACCTATTAAACTGTCCTTACCTCAATGCATGGGTTTTCTTGCTTTTGTTCTTCTGATTCTCTTCCCCGTCCCATCATGGGGAAGTGACAGAATGGCTCTGTGGGGTTTAGTTGCTGGCTAGGGTTAAACCACGACATGGCAGGGAAAAAAGACCCTTCGTACTGTAATCCAGTGATGACTTCTTAAGAGCTGTGCATACAGAGCCCATTCCTGAGAAGGCCTTTTTTTAAAGGATATTCAGTGTCATTAATCTTCCCTCATAAGAAGACAGGTAGTGAAATTCAGAGAAAACACTCAGCACTGACAAAGATTGTTTTTTAAATGCCATAATTATCCTGTGTGACTCACTGCCACACCATTATCATTGCTACCAAGATGTTAGATGTAGATTTTTTTTTAAAAAAAAGCACATGGTGTTTTTATGAGTCAGAAGACTGTACACAGCTGTCTTAGACAGGGGAACCAATGCAGGATACCTCTTTCTTTCCTTGGAGCATCAGCCATGAGCAAGACTATGAAGCAATTCTGTAATTCTGCATTTTCTCTGAGTTGCTCCCTCTGGCTGAGCCACCAGGGTGCTCCCATCCAGAGGACTGGGGTTTGGCCTGGTGCTGCTGCCAGGGTGCTGCAGTGCCCTCAGCAGAGGCTGTTCCTGGGGGTGCAGCCCCAGTGTGGGGCCAGCCAGATCATGGGGCTTGGGGCCACGGGTGCTCAGACCCTCCCGGCATCCTGACTTACAGCCACAGGCTGCAGATTTGCTCACCACCAGCAGGGCTGGGCTCCAAGAGGGAATGGGGAGATGCTGCTCCAGTGCCACCCACTGCTGTGGGACACATCCAGCCTTGCCACCGGCAGGAGGGATTAAAACAGGGGGATGTATCAACAGAGCACCTACTACATGAAAAATCTCTTTTCAAATACATTTCCAGAGCCATTGTGCATCCATTCTCACTCTGGGCAGCAACACTTTGTCTCCTCACATCCCACAAAACAGGCCTGTGGGCTGCCATCACTGTTCTGTCATGAACACCCCATGAGCCCTATGGCAGCCTCCTGTGCCCCCACCTCCCTCAACAACCATTCCACCAGCAGGAGCCAAGTCTCTGCAACTCCAGCTGCAGTCATGCCATGCTGTAGGTCTTGCCTCTGGACAGGGGAATAGGTTCCTCTCACTACAGGTATGCCCAGTGCCCAGCTTAGGATGGTGTTCACCTCAGCTGGGTCTCCTAGATGCTGAAGTAATAGTCAGTCCAAGTAATTAAAAAAAAAAATCAGTACAAGTAATACAAGTATGGAAAGCCCACACAGCCTCAGAGCAGATACACTGATCAGAGCACTCAGCCCCCAAACATGTTCAGGAGATGTTACCTCTGTGTGCAACTTCAGTTGTGGTTTGGGGCACATCAGACCAACCACTACATAGGCAGAAAAGGTCTCCTTCTGCAACAATTCCCTGTCAAATTTTGAGTCTGTGCTCTAAACCACAGGAGATTACAATTTTAAGAGGGGTTTTTGTGTTGTTTTTGGGTTTGTTTTTTTTCAGCAAAGGCAAAACAGCATTTTATTCCCCTGTGTTCTAGTTCTAATTTAACACTTTTGAAAACATTTAGCAGGAATCAGGCCACTGGCATGGAAAGTTGCTATGAGTAACACAATTAAAAGGAGTGAAGAAGAAGGTCATTGATCCACCTTCTGCAGTAGTGTTGAGCAAGCATTGCTGCAGGAGTAGGACAGTGAAAGTATTACAGGCTTTCAGATGTTAAACAGAACATCTGCTCTTCATCAGATCCAGCAAGCCAAATTCTATGGGGTTTTGGTTTTCAGGCTTTTTCCATGGTGAGACATTCCCCCAAAAAACCACTTTGCTCCCTGCCACCAGCCACAGTGAACCACTCTGTGGCTTCAAGGAGCTGTGGTGGCCCAGTTCCCGTGGCAGTCACAGCCCTGGGTCCACAGCACTCATTCTGCAAGTGAGCACCATGAAAAAATGGCCCCAAAGCTGAAAATAAATGCACCCAGGAATTCCTGATTTCTGGCTCTCAGAGGCTTGGCTTAATAGAAATAAATAAATTAGCCTGAAGAAATTTTTCTTATTTAGAAATTTATTTATTTAGAAATAAATAAATTAGCCTGAAGCTCCATAACACTTACGCAACTGCAAGTGCCCTGCGGATGACTCTGATGAAGCTGTTGTTTGCATCTTCAGGAAAAAGCACTTAGAGAGAGGTTTTGAAACCTGAGCAGCATGCAAATGGCAGTGAGATAGGAAGATGCTGTTCTGAATGACACCTTACACTGCTACTCATCTTCTAATGTGCTTCAGGGATGCAGACTAGAAAACCAGTGCAGCGGTTCTCATCATTTTCTGTCCCAGCAGACAGCCCAGAATAGAGGTTTGCATCGAAAAGTTTGCAAAGAACCATAGGTAAAGTAGAGTTCACTGAGGCAAGTAGATGAGTAAGACTCAGGGCAGGTATGTGAGGGGGTGCATAAAAGAAAGGGGAGGTTTGTGAGGCAGTATGACTTCAAGGCAGACAGAAAGTAGAGATTGCAGTTCACAGCCAGGGAAATGCATAAATGCTGCATCCACCCCAGCAATTTTCACTTGATATCATTTCGTGGTGTGTCTGTATATAGCAGTTGAAGTACCTCTGAAAGCTATAATGAAGTGTACCAGAATGCAGCCTAATTTCTTGGCTCACTGTTCGGGCTGTAATTTTGTTGGCCTTGCCTCAGCTCAGTGTTCCAGTGCTTTTAAGTAAAAATGGTTCAGATGTGTTTAGCTTCACTGCTCTTTGAGGAAAACATGACTCGTGCAATCATACCATCTCAATCATATGGTAGCAATTTGAGCCCAGTGACCCGAGACAGACGGGGGGGAATAGGAGCAAACCTAAAGAGGATGACAGTGCTCCAAGCCCCATGCAAACTAACAGCATGAGGAGGGAAAAGGCAGCAGCCCAGGCTCCGCTGCTGCTTGCTCTCCCCAGTGTGCTGCTGTCCTTGCTTGGACAATCTCCCCCTCAGCCAGGGAGTAAAAGAGAAGCAGACAGGATTACAGTGGTGGGAGGAAGGCAGAGGTCTCAAACCCATGGGAGGGCAGACTCTCCTCCTCCCACTGCTACTGGAACAACTTTCTGAAAAAATAAAAATACAAATAAGAAAAAGAAAGGTGGAAATGGGATCTTCTGTTGTCTTTGTTAAAGTAGAAGCTAAGTGTCCTGGAACATTCTTGCTCTACTCATGGGTCATGCCTCAGGGGTAAAAAGTCAAAATTTGGCTGAGACAACACTCCTGCATGACACTTATGTGTTTGGTGTGTGTTGGGGGATACATGGGCATCTCAGTCAGAGGCAATTAGGACTGTCCAAGTGCATTTAGGAAGCACGATATCTCCCCAGTGAGTGTCCTCCCCAGTGATATGGATGTCTGCCACTCACTCACACTGCAGTCTGGAAAGGAGAGGTGGCCAGAGCCACAGCCTGGGGAAAACACTGTGTGTGCATCCAGCTTTTTACCTCAAACAGGAAAAGAGGATTAAAATGCCTGCCAGCTGTGAGACGAGCTTATTGCTGTGAACACCCCAGAGCTGTGGACATCAGGTTGGAGCGGGAATCACAGGTGTAGGATAGAATGCATCAGTACTATTACTGATGATGCCAAGACCCCAAAAGCCCTTCAGGATGGAGGAGGTATGAGGGAAGAAGAGGGGCACAGGCATCACAGAAAGAGCTGATGCCCCAGAAGACCTTTTCTAAGAAGGGATCCTGTTTGCTGAGGATCCTCAGGCTGAGGCAATGGGGAGGAATGGGAGAAGGAAATGCACTGACTTGAGAAGAGAATGTAGCTTTAGCATTTGGCTTTGGCTCATAGAACCCCTCCTCCTGTTCAAATTGAGCAACTGTTTCCACAACCAGTCTTGCCTCCATCAGTGCTTTGCTCCCTTCCAGCAATGCAGAGCTGTCCCATGCAGAAGGGAAAAACCCCATCTCCTCCCTGCCCCTAGATGTGGCAGGTGCTGAACCATAACCAGCCTTTCTGAGATGCAGAGCCACTCCAATAAATTACTTGACTGCCCCAGCTACTGAAAGGCTGTGCCTCACGAGAGGGATGGCAAGAGCACAGCAGCATAGTACGACACAGAACAGACTCATTTTCCAAGGAGCAAAGGAGGGACAGAGTAAAGACAGTCCTGCTGCTCCACCACTTCTTTGCATGAAAATGTGAACAGGTTTCTCTAAAGAGCACAATGGTGTTTTTGAACACTGATGCCCTTTTTCTCACACAGGTATTTTTCCTGTCTTTCTCCTGAAACTGCTCCACCTGGATGAGCCCTTGGGGCTCCCTGTCCATGGTGTAGCCTAAAGCTTGTGGGAAGACACCATGAGGTGAGGTACAGCAGTAGGATCCCCTCACCCTCTCCACAGCCCTTCATCTGTCAGGCATCCCTGCAGAAGTCATCCTCCTGATTTTTAAAAGCCCCATCTCCTCTCCTCTCCTCACAAGCAGCACCGATTGCCCAGTACTGGATGCAGAAGAAAACTAATCATGGCAGGATCCATCCTTTCACTGACACGCTGCAAAACGTGTTCTAACATGACCAAATTACAATGAAAGGAAAATAGGATCAAAACAGTAATTTCAGAGACGAGTTTGGCAGGATGCTGGCTTTATCCGATCAGCTTGCTTTATGGGATGCACTGCCTGAAGTCCCAGTTCTGCCTAATTAGAGAGAGCTCCTCTACACCAGATTATGCCTGAGGTGAAGCAGAAGAAGGACTTGGACCTGAAATTACCAGCTTAATACCTAAGTAGCAGATGAGAAAGACATTTGTTTTGCTACCACCTACCCTTGAAGTAATATTGTTCAGCTATATAAAATCCATTGCAGATGTGATTTGCATGACAAGCATTTCCTGCAGGCTAAGATCTCATCTCCATGTGCTGTTCAGGTTTGTGCCTCCAGGCTAAGCTCACATCTCCGTGTGCTGTTCAGGTTTGCGCCTCCTCTTTCCAGACTGCCGGAAGAGGGAACAGGAAAGGTAAAGGTTGAGCAGGAGGGAATCAATATCAGCAGGATGTCAATCTCCTGTGAATCTTATCTGACATGAGCTGTGGTAGCTTCTTCAAGGAATCTGTACTGCTTCTGCAAGCTGCTATGCATACGCTATCCTGAAGATGATTGAGTTCCTTTTTGGTCACCACTGTGAAAACAGGTGAGTTTTGTAAAGGCCAAATAGACATATCCTGCTTAGATGGTATGGGTATGAACTTAAGTTTCATCTGAAATTTGCAGATTGTGCCAGCCAGGAAAGTTCTGTTTACTTTGCATCCAGCAGGCAAGGTTATTTCCATGGGAGTGTAGGATAACTCAGGTTGGGAAGGGTCCCCTGGAGGTGTCTAGTCCAGCAATCTCCTCCAAACAAGGTCAGCCATGAGGTCAAATTAGGGCTTTATGCAGTCAGGTATTGAAAACCCCTCTGGATGCAGAGTATTTTAACAATTTTAACTCACTGTCAGGAGGGCATCCTTACTTGCAAAATGAATGATGGAAGATTTATTCCACCTGAGCGACACATTTTAGACACTGCACATCAAATACTGGCTGTAGTGACAGCAACTGTGGTGTGAAAGCACAGCAAATACCATTTGCAAACAATCCTCTAAGCCACAGAGGGGACTAGCAACCCACCCAGAGATGGCAAGGTGAAGAGTGAGGAGCCTGGGAAGCAGCAGTAGTCGAGAAGGACAAATAGGCTAGATGAACCTCCCAGAGGTTTAGGAACTGGACAGGATACTGAGACTGTGGATAGAAACCAAAGGAAGAAACACGAGCACAGACTGGAGAGAGACATAAGGGAACAGGAGAGCACAAACACTCACTGGACAAACTTAGTACAGAAGGAACTATGGGACTGATGGGCAAGGAGCATCAGGAAAATTAAAAAGAACACTGACATTTATACAAGTTATTTGAAATCTTTACCAAAGAACTTGTGGACGTACAGGACTGAAAAGAAGAATTAAGGGAGTTGGTGTTGGAGGTGAGGGCAAAGAAACAGGCTGGAGGAGACCCAGAGGGAATGGACTGGTTTTGGGAACTATAGTCTCTCTCAACTCTCTGCACATGGGGCAGAAAGCCTCTGACGGAGCTGGAGAACCAGGAGTTTACACAGGGAAACCTGCTGGCACATTCTCTCATTTTGAGGTTCCCACAACTCACTACTGACCTCTTTCTCTGCCATGCTCCAGTGATAGCATATTGTCACAGTCAAGGCCTGCAATTTGTCCCGTGTTTAACTGGGGCAAATATATACCACCCACTTGATTTTGGGGTAGGAAGAAGGAGAGTACTTTACGAGAGACATTGCACTACACATTGTGTAAAAGAAGTTGTACTGTTTTTAAAAAAATCACTGCAAATATCACAACAAGATTGTTTATGCAATTTTAATCCACCTCTGTGTGTGGTACAAGCTATTCTAAATTAAATGATCACATGGATTATTATCGTGCTCCACAAGACCTCTGCTGCAGAGCAAAGTCATTAAGTCCTTAGCTCAAAGAGCTTCCACTCTCAGGAAAACCAGACAAGGGGGTGTGAAGGGAGCCACTCCAGGAAGAAAGTGAGGAGGGAGCACTGATGAGAACAAGCTTCAATAGAGCAGCAACATTTACAACTAGATTAATTTTGGACAATTATGTGTGGACAAGAGAAGGTTTCAGGAACACCTTAAAGAAGCCTTCCTGTGACTGAAGGGTCCTACAAGGCAGAGAGAGAGAGACTTTTTACAAGGGCACAAAGGGCAGGAGAGGGGCGAATGGCTTTAAACTGAAAGAGGATATGTTCAGATTAGATATTAGGAAGAAATTCTTTACAGTGAGGGTGGTGAGGCACTGGAACAGGTTGTCCAGAAAAGGTGTGGATGCCCCATCCCTGGGAGTGTCCAAGACCAGGTTGGAACTAGATGATCTTTAAGGTGCCTTCCAACCAAAACCAGTCTATGATCCTATGAGTCTGTGATTTGTTGATTTTTTGGTGTTGTTTTCTTTCTGGAGTCAGAGCAATGTTAAGAATAAATGAGACAAAAGTAATTAAAGCAAGAAACAAGTTTCACAAGAGTGGGGGTCCACTGACACAAAAAGCAAGGCAAAAAGGAAGGTTTCGGCACCAGAAGATAATGATGTGAATCAGAACAATGGTGGTTTTGTGGTTAAAGCAGTGAATTCCCCCTGCTGCACACCCCTTATCTTAGAGGAGGGCAAAGCAATGTTTCTTTATCACTCTGGTTAGCTACTACATCGAACAGATGACACCAGTAAAGCGTGTTGCTGTAGTTCCTTGTGGTCCCATCATCCTAGAGCTGATGTGAGCACCTTGCTGGCCACAATCCTTTGGGAACTATGTACAAACAAACTGCATTTTAAAACTGCTATAATAAAGTTAAAATGCCTCCATCTCTTTGCTAGACCCACTGGGAAGCACTGTGCTCACCGGCCATTCACACCCACCCTGCCAGTCGCACAGCCCTCACTAGTCAGAACAAGCATCACAATGTGTGCTTTCCCCTCTGGTTTTAACCACACAAGTGTGGGTGTGTTGGACTCTTTTCAAGCTCAGAGCTAAAAATCCTCCTCTGGGCATCGGCAGGAGGGCTTCCTCCCCTTCCTTCATGGCTCCAGGCACAGTTAGAAATGTATTTCCCCAAAGATGAGCAGTATGGTTAAGGATGACAGTTCAGCTGCACTCATATAAGCATGGTAAATGTAGTCCATGTCACGCCATTTTGGAGCTCCCAAGGGAACAAAGGGGCTGTAGAGCCGTTCATGGGTCATTTGGTCTAATAGCCTGGCAGCTATATCCTCCAGCGAGGACACTTGTGAATGTGTTGTCCATAGGGACGAAGCAGTGATTCATCCAGTGCCATCCACCGACCTCTCTCAGGGCAGTCACAGCCTTGGTTAAAGGCATTGCTGCTGATTAGTCCCCACCAAATCCTGTATGGGCACTTCCACCACCCCCAGCCAGGCTAAAGATAGCACTCTCACACCCCTCACACCTGACGGATATGAGTGTTCTCTACAGCACTTCTCCATCCTACCATCCTTACCCACAAAGCAGTCAGGAGAGACAATCCAGACAGCGAGTCCCAAGGCTAGTAAATTCTTAAAAGTAAGTAGACAAACTCTGCTCTCCGTGGTACCTTCTCTCTTGCTTGCCCACCTACAAGTCAGTCTGTAGCCACCCAGCAGGTACATACAGGGGAAGAGCACTTTTCCTCCTCCCTCCTGAGGCCACAACTCGTGCATGCCCAGCCCTGCAGCTGAGCATCCTGCACCCTCACGACAACCCACTACATGCCCCACTTGTGTGCCAGAATGGGTGGAGGGCACAACTCAACCCCAGGAGAGAGAAGGCCCACCAGGATCACTCGTGCCCTCACAGAGCCCTTTTGTTAACCACAGTCTGAGGAGAACTGTGCCTCAGAGACTTGATCTCAGACCTCAGGGGAAGCCACATCTCCGAGACAGGGGCTGTAGACATGCTCTGGCCGTGGTAGATGTGGCGTGCTGCACATACAGGCAGTGGTCCCTGGAGAAAGAGACTTCCCAACATCCCTCTCCTTTCCAGCTTCCTCCAGGATTACCTGCGCTCTTTTATCTAGTGTTTAAGGTAGTTTATTTAAAGATTTTAATTTTTTCTGATTTCCCCTTTCTTAAAAACATCTCTGCTTTGACCGTTTTTTTTCAACTGCTTTTTAAGTGACAACTTTCTATCCCTGGGCGAGCAGCCACGGCCGTTGCATCTCACCCCCAGCCCCGCCGCAGCATCGGCGCCTCGGCTTCCCAGCTCCCGGCTTCCCAACTCCCGGCTTCCCAGCTCCCGGATTCCCAACTCCCGGCTTCCCAACTCCCGCTTCGTCTCCAGTCCCTCAGCAAAGCATGCCTTTGCTGCGGACCCTCGCTCCAGAATTCGCCCAGACCCCTTTCGCCACGTCCCTCCGGGAGAAGGGCAACCCGTCGGGCACCTGAGGAGGGACCGGGAGCGCAGCCCCGTCCGCGGGCACCGCGGGGTCTCGGGGCAGGGGGCGGGCGGGGAGGAGGTGGCCAGCCGGGTCCCGCCCCGCAGCTCCGCGCCGGGAAGGCGGCAGGAGGGAGCGGGTCGGGCCGGGAGTCAACGGGACGGGGATCGGCATCGGGACCGAGCCCGAGCCCTGCTCGGCGGCGGCGGCGCCACGGCCCGACGTGCCGCGGTAAGTCCTGATTGCTGCCCCCCGGCTCCCTTCCCGCCCGCCGCCGGCGGTCCCCTTTCCTCCAGCGGTCCCCTTTCCTGCCTCCCTCTCCCCTCCACCCCCCGTTTTTCCCCAGCCTCCCTCGCCCCCGCGGCACTGCCGGGCACGACGGGGAGCGCCGGGCCGGGAGCAGCACCCGCAGCTGGAGACGGACCCACAGACGCGGCCACATCTGGACCCCGCGCTCGGACAGCGGTCCCTTCCCTGCACCCTGAATCCCGCACCATCCGGGCCGGGACCTGCACCCGGACCCCTCCGAGGCGGAGACCCACAGGAGGAGCATCCCTTTCCCTCCCTTTCCCCCCGTCTGCGCGACCCCACAGCTGCGACACTTGTGCCCCTCGCAGGTTGTCGCCCGCGGGCCCAGGGCGGTGGGTGACTTTCCAGCCCTGTGTGCGGGTATCCAGGTATGCTGATGCTTGCCTGGTTTGGCAGCACCCTGGCCCGGTGCGGAATGAGCAGGGCTGGAGGGGTGGGGGGCAGTTCAGGGCTGGGCAGGGCTGAGGAGCTTGGTAGGGAAGAATTGCCTCCCGGTGAGAGGCAAAAATAGTGCTCAAGGACGTAAGGGGAAGAAGAGAGGACAGAAAACCCACAGACGAACTGTGTAATGTGGTGCCTTGAGCCTTCTGGTTATATTATGCATAATGTCTTGTTTATTCCCTGTTGTGGCTTTGCTTATCAGCTAGTCAGCTGCTTAATGTAGTTTTTTTCCAGCACTACAGAACCAGCCTTTCCTGGCCCCTGACGATACAGAATTCCCAGAGCAGGAGCTGTGTTGGTAAAAGGGACACAGCCAAATGAATCCTGTCTTGGGGTGGCTGCAGCTCAACTGTTTTGTGAACAAACAGTCCTGGACTCAACAGCAGCACTCATGCTACAAGAGATCCTTCTGATCCAGCGGAAGGCTTAACTTCTTTGTCAAGGGCAGGCAGAAGAAAGACAGAGAAGGAGAGATGAGCACAAGCACTTTCAAACAAAACACATGCCATAAGAGGTTGTTTCACCCCTGTCCTGAGGGATTTGTGTTCACAGGACAGAGGGAAGTTCAGTTTCCATCTCGTTCAACCCTTGTCCTCTCTCAGCTACAAAGCAGCAGGGGAGAGTGGCACCAGTTTTAAGGATGAGTATATCCCAAGGGACTGGAGCAATTTATACTTATTGCACAGGCACTCTTCCATGAGTGTAGCTGTGCATCACAGATGCTGCTATTCAAGGGTGAAGTGAAACAGAATAATATTTATACCACTCGTATTGCAGTGTTTTGCTCTTGCCTTTCATACCTGTCACACTGGTGATGAGTTCAGCAACGGGAGCAGTAGGAAAGAAAGAAAAAAAAACCAGATACAAGCAATTAAATGTCACGGAACAACAGCAGCCTTCATATTTCTAGAAAAATTCATTCCTCTAAATAGAGGGTAGATTCCCAAGCACAACCTTGAATTTATTGTAAGAAAAAGAAATGCAGAGGACCCTGCAAGCATCCTTCCATTATTTCATCCCAAACTTCAAGCTGGTTAGCTTTTCAGCACAGGGAGCACATCATCTGGCCAGGCATGGCAAACACAGAGCACAGTATGCATGAAGTGCGTGCAGCACTGACAATCAAGCTTTGACAAGGCAGGCAGGGTCTGGGACAAACACACTGCAGGAAAAGAGAAATTCTGGAGATGGTGCTGCTGGACAGCGAGGGATCAAGAAGCTACGTGAGCATTGGAGGTGTGGCATCTCTGCCAGGATGCCGAGCACTCAAGTGTATGAAGTTACTGAAGACATTTTTTGATGAGGGAAGGGATAGGGTACTTCCCAGAAGAAAAGATATAAAGTCCAAGCTTCTGGCTAAGCCCTAGTTTGTGTAACTGCGTTGGGTCTTCCTCAGCATTTCAAACTGTTGTTTTCAGACTGCAGTCTTGCGCAGCTGACTTGTACTGTGGTGTGACTTTGGTGCATCTTAAATCCATTGCCACTTTCCATACAGCTGGATTGGTTGGTAAGGAGCACCTCTCAGGTGCACCCAGGAGGTGAAATCTTACATTCTTCTTTTGGCTTAGATTCAGTGAAAAGTAGAACAGGCCAAACAAGTCTTTAAGCAAAGCTCTCCCTATATATGAGCAGGAAAAAACCCTCTATGATTGGCTTGAAGTATCATTCATAAAGGAAGTGTGAAAATCATACACCCCCCACAAGGGGTACTGTTCTCCACAGTTATTGTAGAGCTCTGACTTTCAATCATCTCTTTCTTTCTCTTTGCAGCAGCATCCCCATGGCCCTCATAACAAGAGCCAGCAGTCATCCTAACACCACTGACACCATTCCCTGTGGGGCAAATAACACTACAGAGCCTGACCTGCCACACTCACACGCCTACTATGCCCTCTGCTACTGCATCTTGATTGTGGCCATCATCTTTGGCAATGTGCTGGTCTGCCTAGCTGTGCTGAGGGAGCGCACCTTGCAAACCACAACAAACTACCTCGTGGTAAGCCTGGCAGTGGCAGATTTGCTGGTGGCTACTTTGGTGATGCCATGGATGGTGTACCTAGAGGTGAGTGCATCTTAGGAAAGATTATCAGACTTTAACCACACAACTGCATGCACGCTCATGTTCCTAATGCAATCAGTAGCAAAATACAGACTAATCTGTGTGGAGTGGTCCTGGAGGTGGCCTGCAGGATCTGTACAGCTTGGGTGTGTTACATTGAATGATTAAAAGGAAAGGAATAAGTGTGTGTGTGCATGTGTGGGAAGCCATCCCCGTAAGACAGAATTAGACTCCTCAATTTGATTGCAACTAAAAAATATTATTAAAAGTCAAATTTTATTTCAGAGTGGAATAGTCTATCAGCTCAAGGGCATTCCACTCTTTAATGAAATCACATTATGCTTTGCATTAGAAAAGACTTGGCACTCGCTCTTGCTGTGGACAGGGTGGGACTGAGGCAAATCTGCAGAGCAGCCTCTGCCCCCATGCAGTGCCGTGGTTACCATTTGTGAGCACAGCAGTAGGTCTGTTCCCTAGTTGTGTTTGTAGAACCATTCAAGACTAATTTCCATCTGTGGAGCTTGGATAATCAAAGTAGCTGATATAAGAGTCATCCAAACAATAGGGAAAGAACCCATACACCTCCCAAACTACCACTCCTGGCACTGCACAGCATCTCCTAGACAACTGGGCTGTAGGACTCCAGCAAGACTAAGATTTAAAGAGCAGTCCAAAAAGCCCCAAAGTTGTGTCAGTATTTGCTGCTGTTTATGGATCAGTGATACTACCAATGAAGCAGAAACGGAATCATACTTCAATACACTATAAGCCTGGAAATTGCCAAAAAATCATTGAGTCCCCAAAACTGTGTACAAGACCTATTCATCTAACTGAACGTTTGCCAAACCCAATGTCTGAGAACTGGCCATTAGTCATGGAGAAGCTAAAGGTGGATGAATGCCGCTTGTGAACTTTGTGCTTTACATTTCATTTTTAGAGTCATCTCTGGCCATGATATATGTTATTTTATCAATCATGCAGACCAGAACTGTCTCTTTCCGAGAAGTCTTTTGGGAAAGCTGTGACAAAGCAGCAACAGAAACATTTTATAGCCTCAAAATGCTCATCTCCACCTAATGAAGTTTCTAGCACAAAAATGCTGTTTGGCAATGTGTCTGCCAATCTTCTGGGGTCAGTGGGTAGGTCTGATGTACCAGTACTGCTGCCTCAGTTCTTTACTGATCCCTGATGCTGTGGCTGCCGTGACTGCGGAAGCTCACCAAGGTTTCTAAGACAGTGGCATTAGGGTGTCCTGTCCACTGAAGTTTGATGGCTTTAGACATCATCATGTCTTACAGTCATTGTATAAATGGAGGAGGACATGTAGTAGCTTGGCTGGGAACATCCTTCAGACTTTTCTAGCAACATCCAGTTCTACCACCAAAAGGGAGAAAAGCTTCACAAGATGGTTGTCACTAAGGTCCAGTCTGTTCAGAGCTTGAGAGTAACAGTGTCTCCCCGTTCGTGCCTCTCACACCAGAGCAGTGAGACTTACAACTGCTCTTTGAGCTCAAGGAGCTCTCCTGGACTACTGTCAAAGGGAGGACAGACAGCTGAGCATCACATGCATGCTCTTCATTTCTCCCACCGTGCAAAACCATGAGCAGCCATTTCACAGCTGCAGGAGCTAATGGAACCCCCAAGAAGAAGCTCTCTCAAACATAAAACCCTTTGTTGAGCATGCTTAGATGCTACTTACATGCCTATCATTGCCTGATGCAACTTGGTTTCCTACTTTTCCATCTGTGTGGTTCTCATTGTGTCATCATCATTCATATCTAAATTGTGGAAATTCTTTTGTTTATTTTAAGAATTCAGGAGCGTGATGGTTATAAGTTTTTTAAAAAAAAATCATTGTGCATTCAGAAACTGAAAAGTTTCCTATAGAGCTGGAAAGTTAAAAATAATAACACCACAATTTTGTAGATAAAGCAGACTGGTCATCAAGAAAGATGAGGTGAGAACCTGACCTGAATGGCCTATAAGGAGCTTTAGCATTGTCTTTGACAGAGCCAGGATTTCATCCTGGACAATGTTCCCACTTCTGCTGCACAGTCACTGAGTGGTAATGAGAGATTGTATCTGCTCTGCTCATGTCTCTGTGGTTTGCTCTCATCCACTGTAAGAGAATAATATTTGACCATCCACCTCACCCCGGCAGATGTGAGGATTCATTCAATTAATTCCTGGGATGTCCTTTGAGATTCCTGGACAAAAGGCACCAGAGGGATAAAGAACAGGTTCCCTGCTAGCACATGAAAACCAGAAACGCACAGTAGCAAGTTCTAGCTGCTGTAGCAAAGATAAGCAGAACAGAGCAATAAAAGGAAGAGCAGAAATAGAATTTAAAAAATTATGAACAAGGCCTATAATAAAAAGGCTCTTCCTCACTGTGAAATTCTGGAATAAATTCTGGGTTCACATACCCCACAGGTAAATATTAACTACTTCACTGACTTGAGCAGAGCTACTCCGCATTTTAAAAGTTGTGGGTGATGGAAGTGAAGATGGGTTTCAAGCCTAACCATTTTGATCTGCTGAGCATCCTCTTAACACAAGCTACAGTCCAGTATGCAGGTGGTGTGATCTGAATGCATCATCCTGAGAAGGCTCACTTCAGAGCTGTTCCCAGCAGCACCTTCTTCAGTTTTAATGGTTCACATTCTTGAGTTTAGCATTTTACTGTACTCAAGGACCTTGGAAACTCCCTCAGTTAAGTGCTTGCACATCTGCTGGTGTAGCAGCAGCTGGCTTTCCTACAAACATCTGCCACTGACTCTTGGTGAAATATGCTTCAGGCTCCAAAGATCACACGCAAACTGCATTGCTTTTTGCCTCAGGCTGCAGAAACATCCCTTACTGGGTCCCACTGCAAAGACTTCTGGCATTTTTTTATGTATATATTTTGAGGTGGTCAAGCAAATCTCAAAATTGAAAACTAAAGTAAAGCCAGTGTGGGGTTTCTTTAGAAGCCAAACCTATCTATCAAGGTCCCTAATTTCAGAGAGATGGTCTTCAATTTGCACATCTTGTAGCTCACTTAATTGTGCAGAAAAGTTCAATGGGTTGGGTTTGGTTTGGCATTTTTTTCCTTTGCTTACTTTTTTTAGAAGGAAGCAAAGGAGCCCCACCAGTATCAGAGAACTGGAGAGAAAAGCACAGTTCCCTTTGGCATTCTGCAAGCCAATTCCCATTTCTCTGCCCTGCATTGATTCAGGGTCAGAGGGTCTAATGGAAGACTGTCTCGTTCAATGCCTGACTTCTGAAATGTAGCAGCTGGGTCCAGCAGAGAACACCCTAAAGACACAGCTCACCTGAGCAAGTTTCTATGCCCATGTGTGGGAATGCTGCTACCATCAAAACCATTTAAATTTCTCAGGATTATTTCTTAAACAACTCACAGAGTGAATTCAGTAATTATACAAGTGCTTCTCTGTGCAGGGAGCTGCATCCTTCCTAAGCAGCAACACTTTCTGCAGGGTTTACCCTGCCTTAGAAGCCAAGCCTACTTGTAGCACCCTCTCCAGCCTGATCTGGAATGGGTATTTTTGAGTGGGTCTTAAAAACCATCAAGGATGGATCCTGCACAGACTTACCAAGCAACTGCCTCTACTGTCCCCCTGTCCTCGTGGCCAGAAAAGTTGCCTTCATAACCAGTCTGCATCTTTCTTCCAGCTCATTCCTATTGCCTCTTGTCCTCCCACCACACACTGCTGTGATAAACCTGTCTACATCTTATTAGTATCCTGCCTCCAATTTTCTCCATAATCTCCCACTAGGCACTAGAGGGCTGTTTGCCTCCCGCCCCACAAAGCCATCACTTTTCCAGGCTGGACAAGTACTGTTCCCTTAGCTAGTCCTCACACAGCAAGTGCTGCTCCAGCCCCTAAGGACTGTTTTGCTGGACTCCACTGGACTCACTCCTGTTTATCAATGTTTTTCCATCAAAGCTAGATGCAGTATTCTGGATGTTGTTTAAATGTAAGCAGAGAGACCAGGAACTAGTGCCAGTTTCTGATAGCTTCACAGGATCCAGCTGAAACAGCAGGATCAACAGGGCTGATGGCTAAAATCCAGGCTCGCTCCCAAGCATAGACTTTCCTCCCTGTTTCTATCCTACCCGCCTTCTCCACTCAGCACAGCACAGGGTTTGTTTGCGATTGGAGGCCAGGCTGCCTCCTTGTTCATCTCCTGCAGGGAGCAGGGGCTGAGACAGACCACCTCGCTTGGAGTCAGGCTGTCATCCCCAAGGAGGGCAGGGCCACGCGGTGCTTGGAGGATATCGTTGCCAACTGAAAAGGTTATTGTCAAGAATTTGATGGCTGGTCCAAAAACCACTTTTCTCCATCACAAATACTGGCTGGAGCTGAGCTTTCACAACTACACACTTCAGATTAAAAACTCAACCAGAACAACAGCTCAACATGGTAGCAACCCAAACCTCTTTATCTGAATAGCCTGTGTGTTCTCACTCACATCTAATAATCAAAATCTGAGATAAGAATCCAAATAAGGTTTTAGAGAAGCCTCGATCTCAATCTCTGTTTCATACATAAATGCATAAAATTTGCAGTGCTTTTCCAGCTCACTGCCTGCAAGAGCACTCTGTCAAACTAAGCTGAGAAACACTTTCAGCCCTTAGATTTTCTCAGATAATCCTTAATGAAGGGATATATACAGTGATATCAAATTTAAATCAATTTATCATGCTAGGCCTTGAGGGAAAAGATAGCTTCTGTTTGTTCACCCTGCCTCCCTCTGCAAGAGCAAATAAAGGATTGAAATTAAGGTGATGCTCATTTCCCACAACCTGCTGCTGTGTTATCTTGAACACAACATGGGTGCCTCAGTTTCCCTTTGCACATCACTGTGGACATGACCTTATCTAGCTATTGAGATACTTGGAGGAGAGCACCTCCTTACACATAACTTATCAGGACATGGTGCAGAACCAGGCTGACAGTTTTGTGGTTGCTGGTGCAGGTGACCGGAGGAGTCTGGACATTCAGCCGTATCTGTTGCGATATCTTTGTCACCATGGATGTCATGATGTGCACGGCCAGCATTTTAAACCTCTGTGCTATCAGCATTGACAGGTGAGAGACAACAGCATCAGGGGGACAGTCTGGATATGGGGGTTGGCCCTGTACCCAGTGTGGCAGAGACAAGTAAGTGGGGTGTGTAGAGACAGCATCAGTGTCTTCAGGACCACAAACCTTTCTGCAAGTCTGTGCCTGCCGCTACTGCTAATAATGTGGCTCTGCCCACCATGAGCTAGAACAGGTCTGCACTGGAGGGCAGAGAGACACAAGCAATAAAATATCCCCAGCAGGCAGTCAACCACATTCTTGTGCTTTTTGAAGGCAGGAACATCCAAATTCCATTGAGTCTCAAAGAAGGTTTCTCCTTCCAGAGATCTCACTCATGAAGTTTTAATAAACATGTACATAGGGAGAGGTGAAGATTATTGCTGTGTAATCTTCAGCTTTGCTCTGGTTTTCTGTGTCTTAAACTGGGCCTATTTTAAGGAACGCTGAGGGCTGGAAGCCAAGACCTTGGCACACGTGGTGCTCTTAGGACTGGGGAGTGGGAGAAGAAAAAGTACTGCATGCTGTACCTTTGTAATATGTGGTTCAAGGGTAATAATGTGAGGCAACTCTCAATGCTGGGTTGATCTGGTGTTCTTCCATGGGCACCTTTACCCCCATTTCATTTTGGCTCTGTCTGCAAGGAGCAGCCCTCTGGCTGTCCTAAAGATGAGATTCCTGTGCCTTCCAGATCCTAGCCTTGATGAGCTGCCTCCTCTGGAGCACTCCAGCAACTGCCCACCTGCCCATTGGCAATGCCCTGTCACTCAGGCTGACACCAGACCAGGCAGCTGAGACAAAGAGTTTAGTAGGTTATGGTTGCTCCAGAGAGTGTTCTTTCTCAGCAGTGCACATAAAACTTTAGGGGCTTGAGGGTTGTGGGTTTCTTGGGGTTTCTAGATCCATCTGGTATCCCAAACCTTGTAGCTTTACATGCTGTCAGTTCTGCAGAACGTTTTTCTGCAGTGCTGCCAACTAACTCTGATTTCCTCTCTTCCTCCCCTCAATGTCCCACTTACCATTTCTGCAAATCGCTGATCCCATCACCTGATCTTCTCTTCTTTCCTCTTCTATTTCTTCGTCACATTTGCCATCATGTTCTCTATGTTGCTTTCATTTCTCTTCTAAAAACCTGGTCCTTCTCCTCCCTCCATTCTTACCTCTCCTCTCCCTGGAGCCGGTTTGGTCTGCAGATACACTGCAGTGGTGAAACCAGTTCAGTACCAGTACAGCACTGGGCAGAGCTGTAGGAGGGTCTCTCTCATGATCGTGATAGTCTGGATGCTGGCGTTTGCAGTGTCATGCCCTCTCCTCTTTGGCTTCAATACTACAGGTAGGTGATGTCCTGAACAGTAGCACGCAGGGAGGGGTTGGAAACAGAGCTGCCCTGTGTTTGAACAGATCATTTAGTGTGGGTCCTGCAGGCTTGTCAAGTTACAGGAAATTGTAAGAAACTGTGAAGGGTGAGAAAAATCTCCATGTGCTCTTGTCCATAAACTTGTAATTTGCTAAGGCAGACACTGACTATTGCTCTGAGAGCAGACCTGCCTGCTCTAGTGCCAAATCAATGCCCATCAAGGTGTCCAGGTCTACAGATGCCCACAAACAATCACTTCGAGCATGCAGAGCAAATCTCCAGACGTGCAGCACATACAACACACACATCAGATTTACAGGCATCTTGCTGATATCAACAGATCTGATACAGGACACATCTCTAAACAGCAAGGACTGCATATTAGCACTGCTTGTGAGAAACCTCCTTCCCAACTGGCTGTCTGCTTCCTCAACTAATCCTCTGAGGAGAGCAAACAATTTAGCCTCCACCTGGGAAGCAGCTGGTCTTGTTCCTTTCCCTCACCTAGGGCAATCCATTCTCTCTGGAGGCAGAGGAGCAGCAGAGCCTTCATTCCCACTGAGCTACAGGCAGAAGTCCTCTGCTCCCCATCCATCCTCTCTGCAGTGCTTGAATCAAGAAGGGGATGGGAGCAGGAAACGCTGCTGGCCCCTCTAACTGGTCCAAACAGATGGGGGTGAAGGTACATCTCTGCACCTAGAGAGCTCAGAGGCTGTCAAAGGAATAGGAGAAAGGATGAAAGGAGATAGGATCCTATGGGAAAGGATGGGAATAGACATAAGAGAAGAGAGTTGTTGGCCACAAAAGCAAGGAGGTACATGCTGGCTAATGCTAGATGGCCCCATGTAGAGTTAATTTTAAGCATCAGTTAGGTAAGTGGGTAAGCCACAGCATAATCTGCACTCCTTAGACTGCCTTTGTCCCATCTTTTGACTCACTTTGCCAACACATCAGAGCTTCCTTGTACTAAACCAAAGCAGCTCAGCCGCTCCTCTCTCACTCTCTCTTTCTCCTCCCCAGGGGATCCCAGTGTCTGTTCCATATCCAACCCTAGTTTTGTCATCTACTCCTCTTTGGTGTCCTTCTACCTCCCCTTCATGGTGACCCTGCTGCTCTATGTCCGGATTTACCTCGTGCTAAGACAAAGACAAAGGAAGAGAACCCTCACCCGGCAGGGCAGCCACAGCGCCAGCACCAAACCGTGCTATGCACACAAAGTAAGAGCCACATGAACACAGTGGGAGCTGTCAGAAAGGACAGGGAATGTAGCATCTCTTCTCCTCAAAGTGTCAAAGCACAGAACAGAAAGCATGTTTTCATCCCATCCCTCACTGATACAGGATGATATTTCAGATGCAGAAGCTGCAGTTAAATCCTTTTCAGCCCTCTAGAAAAAGGATACTCCCTGTATATATCTCTGCCCTCTAGAACTGTCAACTAGAAAAGAGTACAGCCTACTTCAATATTTCTTCAGAGCAGGGCTTTCTCAGCCATGCATAAGTCTGGCTAATTTCTTCATTTATTGATTTTAATGTCTTCATTTATTGATTTTTGCTCTACTTTGGTCTTCATTCTCAGGGCTTCACAGGTTTTAACGTACATTATTAAAACAAAAAACCTTCATCTGACAGACTTAAGAGGTCAAAATGCTTGTGGTGCATGCAGCATTTGTTCCACTGACCTTTCTAGATGAAATATCTGCAACCATGGGAACCAGCACAACAGTTTGAAAGGAATTGCCTGGCCATGCATATCCACTCCTGTTACCCATTTTCACACAGTGTAGGTATATTAAAAGGGTGGGGATGTTGAGGGGAGCAGGGCCAACACAAAAATACAGATGAAAGGTTAGCAGAGCAGGTGTTTCTGCTCTTACCGTTCTCATGCTTCTCCTTGGGATGGAGGCAGAGAGTTGTCAAGTGCTGGTGCACCCCTCAGGTCAGTCCAGAGGATACAGTGCAAACCTAAAAGGCACATGGGGCTAAAGATGACTCCTACAATTGTCTTCATCATTCTTTGACCCTGTGAACAGTTCGGATGGTTTCCAGTTCCTCTGTGGCGTCCTCTTTTGCAGGAACACATGGAGAGAAAAGCTTTGCCAAACAGATGCCAAGGCACCTTTTCCCCCTGTCTCCCACTCAAATGCACAGGCCAGGAGATGTCCACCAAAACGAAGCTGCTGACTGTCTTCAGCCTGCAGCGGTACCGTAGCTTCTGCCATGAGGCATGCCTCACCAAGACACCAGGGACTACACAAAACAGCAGGCTGGAAGAGAGGAGAAAGTGTACAAAGCCAGGAGTGGAGGTACAGAGGCTCAGCAATGGCAAAACCATCAGCTCTCTGAAGCTGGCACCCCAGCAGCCCCGAGTGATCCAGCTTCGGGAGAGGAAGGCTACACAGATGCTAGCAATTGTCCTGGGTGAGTGAGAGCCACTCTGTCTAGTGGGGTGCAAGGAGTGATGGTTTGGGACTTTCAGGAGCACAGAATCTCCTAATGTAGTACTGAGATTTAACAAAATTAAGCCAGGCCCTGGCTTCAGCTGTCACTGCTCCACAAACTCAGGAGGGACAGTGGTGGGACATTTAGAGATCTAGAGTACTGCTCCCAAATGCTGAAAGCCAAGTATGTTAGTGTTTTATTTGCTATGTTTTGCTACCTTTGTGTTTTTAATCAGTGGCCAACAAGCCCTGCTAAAGGGAGCAACAGCCAACACCTTTGCTTTCCTTTTCCCTTTATTTTACTATTATGAAGCTGGAACAATCCGAAGTCTCCATAGATGCAGAAGCTCTTAGGTCCAGTTATAGAAGGGGATACTGAGGCAAGGAGCTGCAGAGGAACCAGCTCATACAGCTGGATAGAGAAGCCAGGAGACTGGTGCCCCAGTCACTTGCTATGGTCACCAGATGCACTGTTAGCCCTCATTAACTCAGTAGTAGCAGGGAAATAACTCAGCCTAATTGTAACTGATTAAAGCAGCTGAGACAGCAGTCTTTCCCTCAAAGTGGTGACCTCTTGCTTTTGTCTGTCACCAGGCCCCTTCTGAAGCCCCATCCATCCATTCATTCACAAAGCTGGTTCCGAGGAGCCCAAGTTTTTACCAAGTCCCTCTGTGTCAGTAATAAAGGTCGCCTTCAAGTGTGTGTGTGAAATACAGACACATGCAGGGAAATAGTAAGGGGATGGAGGGAGAGGACACAAGTGCAAGCTCCTTTCTAAGCAGTTGTTTCTCTAAACTCATGGATTTGTTTTCTTCCTCTCTCTAAATCCAGGCACATTCATAGTCTGCTGGCTGCCCTTCTTCTTGATTCACATCCTCAATGCCCACTGCCCATCCTGCCACGTGCCCCCAGGGCTTTACAGTGCCAGCACTTGGCTCGGCTACGTCAACAGTGCCCTCAACCCCATCATCTACACAACCTTCAACACTGACTTCCGCAGAGCCTTCCTCAAGATCCTCTGCTGCTGACTGCAGGGCCAGCACAGGGCTGCACGGGTTTGCAGCAGACTCCTGGGCCAGGGAGAAGGCACAGAGCCCTTCCCTCCATCTGCTTTACACACAGTGGGGAGTGATGTGCTCCCCTCAGCTGTGAGCGAGGGTGGTCAGTGTGACATGGTCATTTTTGACATCCAGACACCTTCTGCACTGGATTGAAGAGCAGGAATGCGCCCCACCTGCACAGCTGGCTTCCCACACCGAGCCTCAGCACTCCTGCTTAAGAGAGCACAAGTGCTTCCTGTTTCTGGGGAGGGAGGGGAAGAAGACCAAGAGGCAAGCCAGTGAGTCCCTCAGTGGGGACAGTAGCACTGAAAGGCAGACTTGGGCATGCAGCAGTGGATCAGCCACCACAGTGCACTGTTCCTGGGAACTGCCAGACTCACAGAGCACACAGGACCCAAATGCAGGTGGCGTCTCTCATCTCTGTTGCTTACATGCTCAAAATGCATTTGCCCTCCAACAGCTGGGGCCTCAGCCTGCAGAAGGCACCCAGCTCATGCACAGCAGTCTTAGAAAGAGGGCAGAACATGACCTCTTCAATAAGGATCCTGATCCCTTTGATTAGGAGCCAAGAGCAAAAACTAGACAAGGAAATTTGGAAAAGGAGCTCTGATTACAACATTTCTCTTGTTTCAATCAAAAGGTTTGCCTGTAAAACCAGGTCAGCCTAAGTGCTTGAGAAAATCACCCTAGTGGCAATTGAAATGTTCCCTTGTGCTGCCAGCTTGTATTTTATTGCTCCTTGCAATGTAGAGAGGTGGCTGCCATCCCACTGGTAGGTCAGATCACCTGAGAAGTGCAACATTATCCCAGTGTCCCGTTCTTCCTGACCCAAGGGCCAGGGATAGATTGGCTACTACTTAGCTACCACACACCCCAGTGATCTAGTGGGGCCACTCAGTGAACAAGGCCTATGATAGCTCCAGACATGCCAGCAGTAAATACGAACCTGTATTTTCAGCTGGTGGAGGTTGCATGCACTCCATTGTAAAAGTTGTTGATGGCCTCTTTGGAACGAATCTTCACTTGTGCTTCTCTCCTGGACAGGAGCACTGCTAAATTAAGGGTTTGTACCACATGACTGCTGCAGTAACTCCTGTTACAGCCCACACCTGGGGGAGAGCTGTTTCATAACATCCCTCCCAGTAAGAAAGACCATGTGCCTTGGGATCAGCCCCAGGACACTCCCTGGCTCCCCTTGCTGATACTCTTGTCATCACATACAGCATGTGTATATCCCAACATCCAGGAGCTGGACAAACACAGCCCTGCCATGGTCTCCTTTTCCAACAGTATTTTACAAAGCCATCTCCAATAGTTCCTGGATGAAAACACGGGACAAGCCCCGATGTACCATCTAAGCTGGTCTCATGTCAGGGCACTCTAATGCTCTTCTTGTATCGACAGACCTGGTGTGGGACAGACAGCCTCAGCACACTTCTCTCATTGCCCCCTTGCTGTACTGGCTCAAGGCTTCAGCTCTCACTCCCAAGACTAGGCTTAGCTGTGCTGTTAGCCATGCTCATTTGTCAGCTTTGGGCACAATTCTGCTGTCCCTGCCTATGTCAAGGCCACAGCTTCTCCATCTGGGATGGGCTTCCTCTCTTTCCTAATATAGAGCCAAAGCCACTGTCCTCTGCCTCTGGAGCACATAGCAGAGCTCCAGCTGCTGCTTTGGTTTGTCTGGGTTTTGGGAGGAGGAACTTGTGGACAGCATGTGTCATTTGCCTGGGGAGGTGCCCTCCATACTGCATTGTAACTGCATTAATACAATAAAAGACAAGCGTAATTGGAAGTGTTGGTACCTTTGTGGTGAACATACCCCCTTTCCATAAGCCTTTTCTCACCTGTAGCCCTCTTAACACTTTCCTTATAAAAAATTATCATCTGCCTGAATACCCACAAGAGGCCTTTATTATTACTGGCACTTTACTTGTGACTAGGAAAGAAATCAAGGGTTGCTGTAAGCACTTCCAGCAGATGAATTCTGAAAATATGGTCAATTACTTTCCCAGCTATGCCAGCCAGGCATGCAGTGGTGCTACTCCATCTGCTCAAAGCTGCTGGACAGCACTGGAGGCACTCAGCACACAGGATGTTGGAGGTATCAGTTGAGTGAATCAACCTGTGGACAGATTGCTGCTCAAGTAATTCTCATTTAAAAGCTTCATAACATGGATCACCAGAGACCAGTTTCAGTTGCTTTATACATGCAGTTGTCAGAAAGGAGGAAATGAGAAGAAAGATCTTTTAAAGGATGAGTAGGTTCACTTCAAACCCTGGCCCAGCATCTCTCAGGGATCATGTTCAGTTTGATTTTACTCAAATTTGAACCTGTTCTTGAAGCAGTGATCCCCAAGATGATTCTAAATAGAGGCAAGAACAGGAGGTGTGGCAGAAGACTAAGCTGTATTTTTGTACCCACACAGATATGAAGGATGGGGAAATTTCCATATCTAAACATATAGTCCTTCCTTTAAAAACTGAAGAATTGATCTATCACAAAACTGACTGCAACCTCTTGAACTATAACCTGCCATATACCAAAAAAAAAAAAAAAAAAAAGACACCACAACCCCCTTACAAAACAATCTCTCTCCTGCTCCCTCAAGTGCTGCTATAGGTGATCCCACAGAAAAGGCCAAGGAACAGAAGCAATCAAAGGTGCAATCATGTTGACACCTCTCCACCCTCTCCAGCAAGCCAGAGGGACTGCTGAGGATCCCCCCAAGACCTGTGTTTCACACATCCCCATTCATTATTTACAGTAGAATAATCTGCATTCGCCTTTTACAACTCCCCAGTGCCTCCTCCTAACCTTAATTTTCTACAGCATTTTCCTCTGCCGTTTCTTTCCCCCTGGCTCCACGCCTGGCTGGAAGAGGAGAGGTGAGCCGTGACTCTGTGCTCTGCTGGAGAACCACAGGCGTTCTGCAAGGTTTCATTTAAATGCTGATATTCACATTAGAAGAGCCTTTGGGGAATGCAGAAACCTCCTCTCCTGCAGAGAGGAAGAGGGAGCTCAGAGACAGCCCCCGGCTGTAAATAACTCCTAATGTCAGGAGACCTGCTCTGACAACATAGCTGGGCAGATGTGCAAGTGCAGCAAGGGGTCCTGCAGTCTCTGCTCACCTTCACTCTGCTCCACCGGGCAGCTGGAATAGAATACCTCAGGTCCCCTGTGCTGGATGCCATTGGTAAACGAGCCAGCAGACAGAACAGCCAGGAAGCATCTCTACTGTAGCTAAGGAGAGTTAAGGCCCTTTGGAGATGAAGGAGAGCTGGCAAAATCCACTGGGAAGAGCAGCCCCCCCTGCAAGGTACAAGGCAGCCATCCAAGTGCTGCCTGTCTAGACACATTTACAGCACGTCTGAGAAATGGACTGAAAAACACCATTTATCCCCTGCATCCACCTTGTCCAAGGAGACACGTGTCCCAGTTCGCAGTGCTATAGGCTCTGACTGAGCTGCAGCAGCCCAGAAGAATGAGCCACTGAGCCCACATATCCCCACAGCTTGCTTCTCCACGTGTACTTGGGGTTCCCCAGGGGTACATCTCTGAGAGGAGTGCAACACATCACACATGTTCAACCTCAGGTCTAGCAGCAAAAGCACTGGTTACCCAAGTTACTAAAACATGGAGCGGCACCAGGCACCAAACTGAAGCCATCCAGAGCTAAGAAACTAAAGTTTTTATGTTGAGCTTTATATTGTAAAAATGTAAACAGAGACGAAACCATAAAACACTCTACCTTGTCAGAGGTGGAAGCAGCAGGCACCACATCAAGCAGGAGCCTTTAAGCAGAAGAGCACAAAGACTCACTGGGCAGAAGGTAAAACAATTATCCACAAGAGAAAACGGCCTACTGGGAAGACAAGGAAATTATGGAAGAGGTGGGTGTCACCCGCTAGCACAGCCCAATGCTCCGCGGGTGACACTGCTCTGCTAATAGCTCCAGCATACCTTGCACCAGCTGTTGGACATATTGTTTTAACAATCCCAGCTGCAGCCAGACATTAAAATCCACATTTGTCAGACTATAACAAGGGCAAAGCAAAGCCTTGCAGAAAATTTTGCTTCCCCAGGTGATTCTCCCTATGCTCCTTAGGAGGTGGGCAGGCCAGGTACTCAGCTGGACCCTGCTGTGGGGCTAAAGAGCTTCCCCATTGGGGAGAGAGGGGGGGGTACACCTGGAGTCTGCCTCTCTGAGGGGGATTGGAATGACCTGGGGTCCTCTGCTCCCAGCTGAGGCCAGCACAACCAGCTCAGGTTAGCAGCTCCTCTGGAAGGGGCAGCTTTATGCAAGACAGCTTGGCTGAAGCTTATTGCTGTTACTGATGTGATGTTTTCTGAAGAATTCCTAATCAATGCCAGCATTTAAAGGAAGGATCGATAGGCTGCAGGCTGCTGATATAGTGACACTTAGTAAACTACAAATAGGAACTGTGCCCAACCCACAGGACATGGGTTGCAATCTGATTAGTTTCAGCCAAGTGTGTGATGTGATTCACAAAATGATGACACGCTCTGGCAGCCTTCAGCCCGCAAACACTCCTGGCTGTGAAGTGTCTCATCGCCCAAAAAGAATGGGCATATCAGTTCTTTCTATGATCAGTGTAAGTTCCCCAAATCTGCATTAGCCTTTGAGTAACCCACTGAAGTGAATTTTTCCTTATCTGATAGTAATAATGAATTAACATAGTTGTCATCTCCTGGCAGTATTTTACCACCTGACCTGCTGCCTTAGGAGCCAACAAAGGCTCACGAGGCTGCAGGCAATTCAAGGTGTGAGAGATTCGAGACTGTGCTTCTTCAAAGTCAGCATCAGCTGCTACATACCTCTTGCTGAATGATATTGAACAGGAGGCACAAGATATATCCCAGACCAATGTTGCCTTTCAGTCTCAAGAGCCACTCATCCAGCTGTGCTCTCCTACTCTCCAAACAGACCCAAGACAGAGCAGTGACCTTTCTTGTTCTGCTTTCCCAGCATCACTCGTGCCACTCTTCCTTGGTTTTGTAGTACCTCAAGTGTGAGATCAGGAGGCCATCAGTTCTGATGCCAACAGGGATATGCATTCTCCCAGGCGTAGGCAGGGAATTCTCCTGAGCCTCTTTCACAATTCCAGCTACACATCAGTGAACCTCTTCCTGCCAAATACTGGTCTCATCCCATCCCTGAATGCCTCTGGAAATGTGAGGCAAAGAAAACCCCTAGAGCCAAAGAAGAAAACAAACATAATTAAAAATTAATTTCAGTATAATAATTTAAGCATCTCAGTGAGACAAGCACCAGGCTGTCGCCTGTTTGGTGATGTTTCTGGTTCCCTGCCCTGGGGACTCTTGTCAGCTTTAATAAGTTTTACCCTGTAGCTGTGAGCATGGCAAATTGAATAGCCCAAACAAGGACTACTTTTTACTGGGCAGAAGAACATTTCCCATGGGACTTACATTTCTTTCTGCCGCCCTCTGTCATGGCAGAAGGGCTGTGGTGCAGGTGGACTGCTCACCTTGCTATGCCTCAGCTGAGAGGCAGCAGTACTTCTGTCTCTCTGTGAGGGACAGGTGCAGGGAGATGAGCAGATGGTTGGGGCAATAGGACTCCCTCTAATACTTGTGATGGCACAGGCTGTGGGGAAGAGGGGAGCCACGTACCAGTACTGAGTCCATGATTAGTCCCCCATCAGCTTCAGGTCTGAAGGCCACAAGCATTACTCTGTAGCTTTTTGCCTTTGTAAGCCAGAGTACAGAAGCCACTGCTAAACTTCCTGTACAACAGAATGCTTCTTCCTTCTCAAGATATGCAAAACAAGGGATGTAAAAAGGCACATGCCAGTAGCTGCTGCAACTTGATGTTGGCAGTGCCACACATGGACATACTGCATAACTCCCACTCCTTTCCTTGCTGGCCTTGCCAAATCCTAATTATCCTGTTTGCCTATGCTCCTTCCTCCCAGATGCTCCATCTCCTGTTCCCTTCCTTGAAGATGCTGCATCTCTTTGAAGGCTTCAGCTGCCAGCCAGTCTCTCTGTTCTCTCCCATCCCAGTTCACTGAGCTTTGTCTGAGGAAAGGATCTGGCTTTCCTAAGGGCTGATTTCTTCAGCTGTTTTTCAGCACATGGTACCATTAAAGTTGACATTACATTGTAGATGGTTCCATTCTGGTCTGGGAAGGGCAGTATGGAAAAGCTCAAGACATACTTGTAGCTTCTGCTGACTTCCTGCAAGTACCTCCCCTGATTACCTCATCAAAAGGCAAGCCAGATGTTCTCTTGTGGTAGGAAAAAGCAAGGAGCAATGGTCACCAACCTGCAAATCAATCTGCTCTGCAAGTGTGGGCAGGTGAGATATCCCTTGCCCTGTAGATCTGCAGGCATGAACCACAACCATTGCCTTTCCCAGTGCAATGGCCATCCCCTTGGACCAGAAAATGCTCTGTACCGTAGCAGAGGGACAGGGAAGACAGAAAGCTGATTAATCCTGAACTGCCTAGCAGACAGCTAGTTATAACTTCTCTACTTTTGGCTACACAGCTTCCTAAATTTTCAGGCTGAAGTTTGAAGTAATCCTGGTTATCAGATAACGCTTCCTCATCCAAACCTCCTTCCCAAAGAGCTCTGCAAGATGTTCACAGGCACAATGAGCTGCCGAAGAGAGCAGACTTTCTCTGAAGTTTTTTGTAATGATGGGGAGTAAACAAGGCCAGCAGCTGGAGGAGCTATGTCAGACACATGATGAAGCATCCCACTGTGTTGCATGTTCACCTGACCAGTGTAATTAAATCATACAGATGACAGATGTAGACATAACCAGGCAGTTCATCATCACCACACTGCGAGGCAGGGAAGGTACTGCCTTTCTGAGCCAACACATCACTGGAAAGGAGACTGTGCTCTCTGACAGACACCATCACACTGGCAACGCCAACAGGCAAGCAAGAACATTTTGCTGCACCACTTCAGTGCCAGCACCAAGTTTGTCAATCTAGACCCAACTTTTCAAAGAGATTTAAATTGTCTTTTTGTCTGAAAAGTCCTGTCATGCCTACAGAATGCGCATAAGAAAGAATGGTAACATGTGCTTGAACATTTTTAACAGTCTGAAGAAGTGAGTTCTGCATTACCAGAGATAAGGTCACTAGCGAATTATGTAGATCACTCCAGAGTATTACATTAAACTAGCCTGCACCATCATCTGTTTTGTGTCTGCCTTCCACACCACAGAGGAAATATCTCTGAAATTACTGAGAGGAAGGTTTAAACATTATATTGGGTGCCTTTGTCTGCCAACTCAGGTTATGAATCAAAACCCAATGAGGCTGAGAAAAAAATAACTACCCAATGTTTAAAAGCATCTCTGAAACACACCAGGAAACAATTTTTCTATGCATAAAAATCCCATGATCTGAAAGCCCTTTGGACTTTACAGATGTAGAAATAAATTTAACACCCCCCTGGGACACTCCAGTCTTGGGCAGCTCCCTCAGTCCTGCAGAAATACAGAAGAGCAGACCTAGAAACTGTCAGACAAGGCTTCACAGTTGTCTTGAACACTGTGTCCTAACCATTTAGAGGATGGATGGGGTGGATGAATGTGGGGGGAGTCAAATTACGGATCAGATGGAAGAAACATTTTTGTGATAAACCAATTTCTTTTTCTTAATACATTTTAAACCATACCTTTGATACTGCTAAAGAGTCTGGAATATTAAAATAGCTCTGAAAGAAGAAGGTTATCAAGCAGAATACTGAAGTGGCACAGGATTTGGCACTTAACATGAGGCCCTGCCAGTTACTCTCATCAGTGTGAAAGATTCTTCTTTATCAAGGGGAAGGTTACACTAAAAGTTGCTAAGGGAAAGATATTCAAGGATCTAATGTAACACACCATCTCTTGTATTCCGCTCTGCTCTTTTATATTCTGCCCTTTGGGGATGGATGGCAGTCAAGGGTGTTTTTGCAGTCTTCTGTGCTTAGTGAAGTTAATTTAGCACAGACATTTTTCCACTCATTAATTTCAATTTTCACTTCTCCATGAAAAGTTTTGGGTTTTTTTCATGTAGTTTTCTTCCCCATATTAGGGCAAGGATTCTGCTTTTGAAAGAAATTAGATCTCTGCTTGGAAATAAAAAACTTTCTAAGTTAGCATGAAATTTACAATGTGAAGGAAGGGGACCGACATAGTGAGAAGCTGTGTACATACAACACATTAAGCTCGCACCACAGTGCAGCTTGTTACTGTGTTTCTTAGGTAATGAGTAAACATAGCTGGTCAATTTTGGCCCAATAGAAAATGTGCAGCCATGGCACACACATGCACACACACAAGCCAAGTGGAGAACCGTAGCAGGAAAGCCTGTTGGGTATGAGTGGCAAAAGAACAGAACAGAGCAGTATAGAAAGACCAGAAGGATGAACAGAAGGGTTATTGAGAATGTCATGTTAATGGCACTTAGTTTAGCAGGTGACTAACATGCCAGTACCCCTACATGCAGCTTCTCAGGATACCCAGATTGTGTAGCTGCCCAAGGAGACAGTGGAGCTAAAAAATCCTTTTACTCTATGGTAAAGTCATTATGATGGGAGACATTAAAGTCTTAAAACATTAGAGAAATTGTGAAGAGCAAACTACAGATTAATCCTTAATTGCTTTAAGGCCAGCAATTTAACTGTAGTATTTTTTCAAGCTTAATTAAGGTAGTAGAGTTCTTATGGCAAGAGGGAGAGGCAGGTGTCTTTAACACTTTCAGGTCTATTATGGCATTGTTTAGAAGCAAATTATTTGGAACCCTTCTCCAGGGCAGGATCCAGCTCCTAAATAAGTCTCTGTCCTCCATCAGGCTGCTAGGTCAAGTTTCCAAGAGACAGCTTCTTGAGTTCAAGCTCTCTCATATATCACCTCTGTCACACACTTAGGAGCCAGTGTAACAAATAAAAAATTTCTTTTATTGTCGCTTTGTAACATAAAATGATTAAATCCATGATTTGAAAGCAAGGAGCATTAAAAAAACTAAGTAAGAGGAATGTGACATAACTATGTCATATTTTAAAACAAAGAGCCACAAGAATGCTTTCTAAATGCCTTTTTCTGTGATACATCTCTTTCAGAGCTCCATCTCACACTAACCTTTGTGTAGCCTGCTATGTTACCAGTGCTAGGGCAGTTGGAAAGAATGGTAGATTTGTTATCATCCATGTGCAAACACATGGAAAAAGGGTAGAGTGAAAAAAAGAATCTCTACAGCAGGACATGGATTAAACACTTTCTCTTCTTTCTGGCTCTAATGTTACTGACTGGGACTCCCGAGGCAGGGGGATTCAAGGCCAGGTCGAGGTGGAGGGATTCTTCCAGGCCCAGAGAACATTCTGCACTGCAGGCAGACTGAGGGAGAAATACACATACAGTCCCTTGTGCCACTGAACACAGCAACACTTCCAGTCACTTCTTTTCAAGGGCACAGATGCTGACAATGGCCACAAGGACAGTGTGCTAAACTGTGGCGGGATTCTCATCAAAGAGCTACATGATGAGACAACCACACCACTACGTTTTTCTAGAAAAAAAATTACTGTTGGGTATGGAACAAGAGTCCCAAAAAGCTGCTGAGCCCCCAGGCAGCTGGAATAATTTTAAGCATATGCGCTGCTTTATCTTCAACCACAAGTTCAATAACTCTGTCCTTGCACATGGAAAATGAACAGTGAGTATCTGAAAACAAAGCTATCCATACTGGTCTTGTGAGCTCCAAGCTTTTCCATACACCAAGAGCGTACCGAGCCAATTAACCAAAAGTGATGTTTGAACAAGATCATCCTTCTCTACAAGGAAGTGAGATCTTCTTGAAATGTCTCCTTCAGTTCCCTCCAGGAAGGATAAAAGGCATTTTACTACTGACAGATTCAGGTGACCCTTCTGGAAGTCCACCATACACAGTTCCACTGGATAAGGGTGTAGCCTGTAACCTCCTCCGTCCTCTCTGAACTCATGGGCTCAGCTTCACATCTGCTGGGCCATCAAGTGCCTGCCTGAAGACAAGCTTCTTCAGCTGATCCAGTTTATTGTCCCTTAAGGCATCACGTATGGCACTGAAGAAACTGAAGTAGTGCTGGAAGTTGTGCATCATGAGCAGGACACCGGCCAGCAGCTCGTTGGTCACGAGGAGGTGATGGACGTAGGCACGAGTGTGCCTCTGACAACAGTAACAGGTGCATCCCTCCAGCAAAGGACCAAAGTCATCTTGGTATCTGAGGAAGAAGCAATGTTGGATAACAAAGGTAAGAAGACCCACTCAAGTTATAAAGAGTACCCAGCAAATACCTCGCCTTTTGCAGGGACCTTAGCCCTGAAGTCCTGAGGTCTTAGAGCAGTCCAGCCGCTCTAATACCTCTTGACAACTAAGACCAGTGCCAGTGGCACAGAGAACTTCAAATATCATAGATGGGTTGGATTGAAAGGGACCTTATCTCGCTCCAACACCATGCCATGGGCAGGAACATCGTCCACTAGCCCAGGTTGCTCAAAGCCCCAAGTCTCATCATGTTAGAACTCACTTCAGAGCCAAAAGGCCACACATCTAAGTCAGGGTAACTTTGACTACGTCACAGCTAACAGCAGAGAGAGGCCTTACCTGAGCCTTCCTTGACAGAAAAGCTGCAGTGAAAGACCCCCCTCACTAGTTATCACAGTTTATGAAGGAGAAAGCTATCAAACCCATGGATTTAATGATTCCTCTATTCACAAAACAATATTCCCCTTTGCTGTGAGATGGACAGTTTCACAAACTGGAGAGATCAAAGCAATACAATTGTCTACTCAGACAGCCTAGAAGTACCTGCGGCAAAGAGAAGGAAGCACAAGTGGTAACAATGGCCAAAGTTTTCGTGGAGTATCTGGAAATGGCAGAATTGCTCAGCAGCAGCCCAAACTGAGTCAGAAAGCAGAGGGTCTCCATAGTTCAATTAAAATCTAGTATCTCAAGATGACCCAAGTTAGATGTGGAAGACCAAAATGATCCCCAGACAACCTCTGTGAACCTATGTCTTTTAGCTGGGGCATAGTTATGACCACAGTGTGTCTGCTGGGTAAATGATCATAAAATCCCCGACTTTAGGTCAGGAAAAAGACAGCTTTTCTGACATATGCTGTTGCTTGGTAACAAGCTAGAATGCTTGTCCAACACTCTCCACTAAACGTCCAAAAGTACTGTCTTCAACAGCTTCATGTTTTATGAAGTCTCCATTCCAGTTGCTGACCACATGCAATCAAATACGGAGGTCAAAAGCATCACATTTGGTGATACAGCTGCAGGTAACCCTCCTCAAAAACTCACTTTTTGTCCTTCAGACATATCTCAAATGGTGTCATTTCTGGGTCAGCTTTGGAGATTTCATCCTGGTCTTCAGCACCATTCTTCTCCAGGTCCTGGGCCCCATTTTGTGTCAAAACTACTCAAAATAAAAAGACAACAGCCTTTTACAGAGAGCAAGGGCAAAGGAAGGGTAGCAACCTTAGAGTCAGTATTCCTGCTACTCTCTTGCCAGATGAAAACCTCTAACAGAAGCTTCCATCCCTTTTTTATAGTAAGCAGCTTTTTTCTTTAATTGCCATAGGTTAGTTAACTCAAATACACTTTTAGATGACTAAAGAGGCAAGAGACAAGTGAAAACTAATCTACTAAAACTAATCAAAAGTTAGAGCAGAAACAACACTGTAACCTTTTGCTGCTCTACTGAGCTAAATTCTTGATAAAATGTAAGAAGTACTTCATCTGAACTGCATGCTGAACAAATTGATTTTATTGAGATTTTATTAGAGTAGACAGGCAACTGATCTGCATTCACTCATTCTACTTTCCATGCTGTGATCAACACTCAGGGATTTAGATGACTCTTTTTTTTTTTTTTTTTAAACAACTGGAATCAAAAGAGGCTGGTAGTACTAATTCAGAAGATGTAGATTCCACATCTGCCTTTCCTGCATCTATCTGAAAAATAATCATCCCATAATTCTGTCAGTTAGCAATTTTAAGTTTGTTCCTAAGAAGGAGATGTATCTGGAAATACCAATATTAATGTTTGCACAATCCATGTCTACCAAGTTTAAAATAGACACAGAACAAACCCACTCTCCTTACCCAGAATCTTATGATTTAAGATTATAGTGAAACACAAGACCTTAACAATACAAGGGTTAAAAAACACAGCAGCAAGCACAAAGAAACAAGCTGTTCTGTCCTATTCTATTCAGCTGGTTTCAAATTATTCAGGCGTGAAAAGCCACTAGATTTTACCCAAGAGAAAAAAGTAAAATGTTTCCCTGTATTGAAAACATTTAATAGGCCAAAACAAAACAGCTGCTTGAAACACATTTGATAGATGCTTTAACGGGTGATACGCATGTTCCCATCTCACAGTGTAATGAGGTAATGAGTTATGAACATCTCATTTTTGTTTTGATATGTACTGATGAATGTAAGAACAGAGAGAAAAGCAACCCAAAGAAATGGGAAACTTTTGACAGCTAGAAAGAACTTCAAAAATATATTATTACAACACACCTATATTCAGTTAATTCTAGAGATCAAGCCTATTAGATCTCCACTTAACAGGTCCAGCCTTCACTGCTAACAGTAACAGAAAATTTGCCAATGGTATCAAACTAAAACCCCTTATTCAATAGGTGTTTAAGAAATACTTAATTGTATTTTGGCTAATCGGACATTCAGAGGCCTCAAGTTTTACTCAGCAGGTTTCACACCAAAGTACCCCACCTTCAAAAGCAACACTTGATAGTGGAATCCCAGTTTTCCCAGTGGTTACTGCACTTATTTCAGGAACAAAAGAATCAAATGTAGATTCCTTCAAAGTATGAATTATGCTTGCCACGATGTAAAAAGCAAAAATGATAATAGCCATCAAGAAGCCTACCTGCTGCTTCAGGATCTGGATGACAGTAATAACTGAAAACCAAGGCACAGCCTCGCTCAGTCACTTGGAAGGGAAAGAAGCTCTCAAAAATGTCCACTCCCCTTTCAATGCACTCAAGCACCTCATCTGGTTTGCCTACACCATGAATGATCCTGTAAGAGACACAAGGAAGACAAATCTATAATATTATGAGTAGAATCAAACAGGTACATGAAGACCTTCAGGTCATGTGCAGCTCGTGTACCTTATCTCTGCAATGACAGCCAGCAGGGCAAGTGGGCACAACACTCATCACTCAGAACCCTGTGTGCTTCCATTTCCCCATCTCCAACCTATCCAGTACATAGCAGGCTTTTCATTATCTGCCATTTGGAAGACAGCAACAATCCCTCATTTACTGCAGAACAAACTCATTCTGTTCATTATGTTTGAAGTGATTTGGTTTCTTTCACATACACATAAATACACTTAGATTCAAAACAGCTGTGCCATAGAACAGATATTTTCCTTAGTCATGTTTGTGCCCCAGGGAACTACCGGTTTTCAGACACATGGACCCTTTTGCTTGTTAACTGTTTAGAAGACTGTCTAAAAAGACTTGATCAAGAGCAGCAGAGACAGCAGTAGATGGCTGGTCAAAGACACAAGTTCTTCAGGTGACAGACACATCATATTGCACTCAGAAAACTGCCTGCAGGAGAGTGCACTACTGAGAAATGTCATCAGAAAGAAAAAGCTTGGTTGCTTCAGTCTTCCCTCCTCTTTACACTCTACCTGCTCAGATGATTTACCCAAATACCCAGGCTGTAACATCTCCTGAGACATGAAATTAAGAGCCAGGAAGAGGCCAGCTTGGTAATAGAAATCCTGCTGTTAGCCAAATTTAGTTGGCAGCTTTGCTGAGGGTGGGTGAAGCATAAGAGAGTAGAGCAGTGCCTGCTCTTCTGCAGGTGCATGGGCTGTGCTGACAGCAGTAAAAGGTAATGTAAGGCAATGATTTAAACAGATAATTAGGAAAATACAGAGAGGCTGATAAACGAAGTCACAAGGTGCCATTTTTAGTCACTTTTCTAAGTACTCCAATTAAATTGATGAGCACAGAATAAGGATTGGAGAAGTTTGCAGCATGAGTGTTTTATGTTTCAGGTTCCCATGACAGGGAGAAAATGATGAGCGGAAGTCAGAACAGGAGCTCTGCACACATGATCAAAGCCCTTGTTGAAACTTATCTTTGCACAGGTAAGGACAAACATTTGTTCTTGAAAGAGTTCCGTTGCTATTGGAAAAGAAAACAAGTTTTACCAAGAGACTTCAGCGTCTCTAGATACATGAAAGCACTCTTAAAAACCACATTCATAAGGTCATTTCACCATCACACAAAAAACACTCGCTTCTTGAGTGAAGCACAGAAAGTGTTTGTCTTCTAGAGAATTTCATTTTGGGGTAGAACATAGCTGCATAACTACTTCTCCAGCCAGAATGGCAAGGGTGATTCAGGAACAAGAACTGTCTGAAATTCACTTGAGGTACTTACAAGACCCCCTGGGGCTAACCAGCTCTCTTCCTCCAAAGAGGTCAAAACCCCTTGTCTTAACCAGACAAGGAAACTATTTGATAGATAAGGCAGATGCAGCAGTAGTCACTAAGGTTAGCTGAGCAGATTGGACTCTAATGCTCCCAGGGGATCTTTTAAGTAGCTCAACCAGACAGAACGGCAACAACACAGCAAGCCTTCTAATTGTCAGGAAAATTCAAACCCCAGGCACCATTAAGCAAGAACAAGCTGCAACACCAGACACGTGCTTTTGCATTTAATTTCCTTTTGGACACCATTAGGTCAGAGCAATGCTCAGCTAGCAGAGAGAAGCAGGAAGACAATCGGGACTCAGTCACTCTCTTTAGGAAAGCATGAGAAAAGCAATCACATTACTTCTGTTGCAGCTGCTCGTGTAAGAGCAATCCAGCAAGCTCAACCCAATGCTAAGAAACTCCTCCACTTCTGAACCACTAGCAAATATTAGGACACATTTTCAGGAAGACTTTAGTTACTGTTACTCATTTTTAAGAATGAAGCTGCCACCCCTGTCCAGTCTCTGCCATGACTCTGATGGGCAAAACTAACAACTCAGATACATAATAGGCTCTACACTGTCCAAGAAGAGAATACCATTGTTTTGGGCTGGGCTGTACCAACTCTGGTACTTCACAGGCTCAGTGCCTCAGGTACTAGGTCAGACCTGGCTGCCATAAGACCATGTAAGCACTGGCTGGTGTTGTCAGCATCCCTCTCTGCTGTCCTCCAGTTGAGACCAGAGGGAACTGGAAACATGATTGGTTTTGATGAGGTTCTCATCATGAGATAAGGTCCCCTCATAAGATGAGGTCACTGCGTAGTATCTTGATAATGTTCTTGTTCGAGCTGCACTTTAAGTAAACCATGGCCTCATAGGTCAAATGCGTGCAGCCCTGGTATATCCTACCTGTAACTCTTCCTAAAAATGTAAAGATGACAAATGTGGAGAATACTCAAACCCACAGTGTGAGCACAGCTTGGTGCCAAAGCTAAAAACTGCAGCTAAAAACTGAAACAAGAGTTGAAGCCTGCAGCCTGACAGTGGTAAAATTTATGCAGCCTGGCACACACAGAGCTGTGCAATACAGTGATTATTTCCTACAGGGGTACTGCACAGCAGCTTGTAGATGTTCCTCATAATAGGACAGATGGATTTCTTGGGATATTGCCCACACGACTTACCTTGGTTTATCCTCTGGCAGCTCTGCTGTGACAGAAGCTATCAGTTTCAACTTGGTTTCCTTGGCCATGGCACATCCCTGGAAGCCATCTAGCAGAAAGCCACCCACAGGCCGCTTGGCAGTCTCCCTGGCTGATCTGAGTCTCTCTTCCAAGATATCTCCACCTTCAATTGCCCCAAACATTACACTTCCTTGTAGTTCCTTTCCCAGGAGAAAGCGACAAGTGTTAGAGCGTGCTCTGCCAAAGACATGCACGACATCTCACAGCCCAGGCTTCAGATGTCTGCTGCTTAAAGCTCCACAGTCCCAGGAACCTGCCAGAACCACAGCGTTTCATCCCATGTAAAACTATTCCCCACACAGCACTGTTAAGTCCATGTGTGAGCATAAGAAATGGGATTAGGAGAGACAAGATTTTGCTCCTTACCTTGCCACTAACTCACTGAGAATTTTGATGCCGTTCTTACCACTTCCCTACTGCAGGCAGCAACCACACACCATCTTTGCACATGGCATTTTATGGATGGCCCCTCAGCAATATATGTGTCAGCGCAGAATATAAAGCAGGTGCCATTATCCTGGCTGTCAGACCTCATCTCACAATGATGAGACCAGATCTCACAATGAATTCCCTTTCAGGAGATACAGGTGTCAGCTCCTGTCACCCACTTTCCCTTGTAAGTACAGACTCAGACAGTGTACCTCCTTTCATCAAAAGGGCAGGAAGTTTCAAAGCTACTGAAAGAAATAAAGAACAGCACTGACTAATTCTATCAAGCCCTTCTTCAGTTGGAACTGAGAGAACTTCAGAGCAAAAAGATGGGTTTTCTCAGCCTGAATGAGAAAATCCCACTTTGCCCCTGGATATAGCAATAAGGTAAGTGAAAGAAATGCAGTGAAGTCCAAAAACAGAAAGAAAAAATATTAAACGGCAGTTCTTTTCAACTAGTAGGGATGAGTGGTGGTGATCCTGGTGCAGGAGACAACTTATTAAAGGAAGGAAGGAAAATTCACTGTGCTACCAGTTATATCTCATCTAGAACTGTCATCTGGGCATGTTGATACACACATGTGACATGACTTCCTACTAAATCACATCCTGGGACTGCCCCAAGTTGCAGCAGAGACCAGAAAGCAGCTGCAGTGCCACTGCCTCAGTATTTTGGGGGCCTTACCGGTGATTTTTCTTGCAGCTGAAGGCACACATCTAGGAAGGAAAGTGACCTATCCACAGACTTCTTGGCTCTTTTTCTACCAGCTTCCCCAGAAATGGTGTCTCCATCAGAGATGCACTGGAACCAGTCTGGCTGGATGGCCCGCTGTATATCCATGAACTTAGAGGCTGTCATTTCCATGCGCCCTGAGCTTCCCCACAGGGACACTGCCTGTCAAGGAAGAATAGGGATGAACGTCAGTTGTGAAGGATAGTAGACCTTAAGGGTGAAAAGAAGGAAGGAACTGGTCTAGTGAAATACCAAATACTGGAATGATACCTCATTAGGTAAGTTCTCCTGGAGCATGGCTCAGATAATCAGCTGCACTTGGCACAATGAGTGAAAAGACACAAACGACTGACTCAGAATTTTTGGGATACTCCTTGGTGAAACCGTCACACTCACCAGTGACTTCTCCAGTTTGAAAGTCTCTGAGATAGAGCTCAGAGGTACAGCAGCGTGCCTATCATCACACAACTTAGTGGCAGAATTGGAAAAAAAACAGAACAAGATTGAATTCCCACCAAACTTACGTTGTCATCTTATGAAAAGCAGCACAGGCTGCAATGGCAAATACAGCTCACTAATTTTCTGTATACAATGCAAAACCAAGAAACTTTTTACTTTCCCAAGCAGATAATTCATACCCCATGTGTGAATACATGTGTGTATATATAAACCATACAGACACACTGGGAAGAATGCAAAAGGTTGTTAAGCAGCTTAATCTTAGAACCCCATGTTATTGTAGGTCCCAAATCCAGCCACTAAGAAGGGATTGAAGTGCCAAGTGCAAAAACAATATACAGCTTTCAAACTGAGTCAATGTAAGAAATGCCAGGTGCTCACCAGGATTTCACAAAGTCTTCACAGTCGTTTCACATACTTTCTATCCTGCACGTGCCCATGGAACCCCATCTTCCATCATTACTCCATGCTACCCTCAAAAGACTTTAAAGCAAGTCAAAAGTATCTGCACAGAAGGGTTATGGTACCTGAACTCCTCCAGGCTAGCAGATGTCACCATGCAATCCATTAAACATTCAGATTCACAAAATGTTACTGCAAGAACTGCAACTACACACATTACCACATTTCAGCCCATTTTGCAGAATCTGGAATAACCTGTGAGTGCAGCTTGGCTGTCGCTTTTGTTGTATTATTGTTAGACTTGTGACACTGCTGCTCCAAAATTTTAAAGGGCTATTCAAGTAGTTAAGTATTGGTCTTGAGCCCTTTAGAAGTCAGCTCGTTTCATTTGCAATTCTGTTAGTGCTTTTTTAAATAAGGAAGAGTTTTCAGCTATCAGAAATAGCATATAGCTTGAAGTATTACGGGGACTTTTGGGGCCTGAGGGTTTAAACACATTCTGCTAGCCTATGCCAGACAGGCAGATTAAGCAGTGCAGTTCTCATGCATACTAATTTGCAAATTGAATTCGATCAGCTGATGCAAAAAAAATCAACAGAACAATTTTTTTTTCTGTCTGGTCTCCACAAAGACCCAAAAGGATTGCACTACTACACCACATGCCTGTTGCCCATCCATCCATTCTTCTGTCCTGATTAATTCTGGCTTCACTGACCAATCTCACTAAATTTAAGTAACAAAGACAGAAGTCTCCAAAATAAAAATATTTCAGTAAATTTCCCACTAAAAAAGGGCAACTCCAAAGGAAGGAGATCCAAAATTAGTACCTGCAGAATAACAGGAACACAGCAGCTGTATGCTGTTCTGTAGCAGCATGTTGATCAGATAGTACCTGCTGCCTCTTATTGTGAGAGCATCGAGGAACAGCTGGTGAAGGCAGGCAGAGGAAAATCAGAACTGTCTGAGCCAAAGGGCAGAGTGTAATCACATCTAGTTACCTTCATTCTGCTCCAGAGAGGAAAAAAGCTGCTTTAATAAATAAAATAGCCATGCAGCTTAGAGAACTGAGCATTATCCTGTGATTATTTAAATCCAGCCCGTGCTAGGCTTTCTGGCACAGAATCCGGAGCTTTCTGTCCCACTGCATTCAAAAAGCTTTCATAAGCATTTGTCAGCACAGATCCAGCTGAAGAAGGCCTTGCAACAAGGTGACAAATATTTTCACCAGCTTATTAAAAACAAACAACAAAAAAAAAAGCTGGATCAAACCTGCCACACCCAGGTTTAGATTGCTGCTATCACCTCATAGCTGCAAAATGGTAGGACAAGCCTCAAGTAACTCCTTGCCTGCAGAGGCAGGACTCAGCCTGGTTCCCAGCAGCAAAGAATACACACTGATAGCTAGCTGGCAGTAGTTTCCTCTGTCATTCAGTGACCTTTCACCAAATGTGACCATACCCAAACAGGCCTTGGGGCTCACTGTATGTGAGCAGGTGCCAGGAGTGGCCCCTCCAGGACAAAGCTGTGGCCTGTGGGATGGACCAGGAAACTGTCTGCAACACTATGCATTCCTGGACTGCTAAGCCATTCTCCTGCAAAAATTGTAAATTCTTCTCCTTTGTGGGCCTGTAGCAGGCTGTAAATACATATACAGGGGTCCAGATTTACTGCTTATCAGTTGAAACGCTGTAAGCTTGTACAGCAAATATGCTAAAACACAGGTATTTTCTGTTACTGTCATATTAACCACAACAGCATGGGAGGCCAGAGCACCCCTTTCTATCTGAAACTTAACTACTCAGGAACTGTTCAGGGAACATGCTGCCAAGTAAGAACATGTACAGCTTTACTTACTTGGAGGTATGAGCATGTAAATGACATTCCTCTTTGTACAAAGATTAGAAAAAGAAGTCTTGTGGCTGTCTGAGCACACCCACATAGATGAAGGGAAGACTGGTAGCTTTCTTTTGGGAACTTTAGGTGGACCCTTTCAAGTCCTTACAGCTACTGTACCTTGTTGGTGTTGTAGCCGGATGGACAGGGACTGACTGGGTCATGAAGGGAGCAGTACAGCACAGCATCTGGCATGCCTGGGAACAGAGAGACATACACAGAGAGGAGTCTCATGAACTAAAGCAAAGCTAATGCAAAGATGTGGCTTGTAAATTTGTAAAAGGGTATTCTCCTCCACACAAATACCTCCATTCTGACAAAGAAAATAGCAAGCATTCCACCTCCCAGCATCCAAGAAGGCAGATTTCTTCCTACCAGCTGCAGGGAGAAGAGTGCAGCATCAGGACAAACCATGAAATAATACCCTTTGGTTCCGCAGCCTACATAGCTCCTTTGAGATTTATTTATGTTTCTTCTGGATTAATACTTCAACTACTAAAATTTTCCAGACCCAACAGCTGGCTCACTTGACCACTCAATTGATACACTGGAGATATCTGACATTTAACAAAATCTAAACTGAGCAAAAAACCCAAGCCTAGAACTTTTAAGGAAGAACATACAGAATCATAGAATGGTTTTGGTTGGAAGGGACCTTAAAGATCACGTCCCATGGGCAGATACACTTTCTACTAAACCAGGTTGCTCAAAGCCCCATGCAACCTGGCCTTGAACAATTCCAGGGTTTGGACATCCACAACTTCCCTGGGCAACCCGTTCCAGTGTCTCACCACTCTCACAGTAAAGAATAGAATAATGAGAGAACATATCAGCTGCACCAATGAGAAAAGAATCATCCCTGCCAGACTGGAGGTTTCAAATGTCAGAAAACAAGGCAGTATGTCTCAGTGACATTCAGTCTTTTCTTCACAGATAGTCACTGAAACTGGTAGAGCCTCCAAGAAGTTTCAGAGATTCTTCAGTTTTTCTTGAAGGAATAAGTCGCCCCAAAACAGTCAACGTTTACTGAAAGCTGGGTGCAAACTTCCTTAGGAAAGCCAACCCATGACTTTGTTTATATAATGAAATGTATTTCCCAAATTTTTATGCACTTTAAAAAAACGTGCACTAGCAGAATTTTTTTTTCTTGCAAAGTCTGAGAGATTGCATACACAAAGAATTGTCTGTAAATTATAGAAATTATAGCTGTCATCATTTTGACAGGACTTACCCTATATACAGCATAGCTTGAAATACCCAGAAAAAGCATCCCCAAGAAACTTGTTGACTTGGCAGATCATCCTCCAGTTCTCTGAGCTGCCTCCCCTGATACAAATACAGGCTGTGCTACAGATATTCACACAAGAGGCCAACCCTGCATTCACTGGGCATTGAGTCTCCCTTGCCACACGAGCCTGACAGCAGTGATCTGAGCTGCACAATGCACGTGGTCAGGCCCTTACCGATCTGTTGTGACAACCAGAGGGAAAACCCAGGAGAGTCAAAAACACAGGAACTGCTGCTTTACTCATGCTTATCACCAAGGTGTTAAGATAAAGATTCCATTCAGGAGCTGCTCCAAGAATGGGGTACACAGATTGATGTACATCTCAAACACTTGGTGCAGTAGCCAAATGATGTGGCAACGCTGACTGTTTTTCATACAACTATCCGTAAGTAAAACTGAGTTAATTCTTAAAACTGACTCTTTAAGATAGAAAAGTGGAAGAGGAATACAGAGAGCAAGTACAGTCCAAATACTAAATGGACAGGAACAAAGGGAAAATGAGCTTCTCTATCTGCTTCTTTAGTTCCTCAAAGCTCCCACAAATCCAGCATTGGTCCTTCTCCTTCGCATATTCTCAGAACAGGAACAGCTCAGAGGCAAAAGTGTCCACCAGCTGAGGCTGATTTGATGTGGGGTGCTTTCACCTGTTCATTTTTCATACTGCATAAAGATTTCTTATTGGAAAGCCATAGATTAAATCAACTATTTTAAGGGAATAAAAAACGCCAGGAAACGTATTTGAGCAGCTGTATGGGGAAGGCCTTTTTCATGAAATTTTCTAATTCTCCTCATAGAAGAAGTCAGAAATTGCACCTGGCAAGATTCATTTGCAGCAGTGACTGGGGGCTACAGTGAAAACTCTCTGTTCTAGTCTCAACTTTTGGGCTAGGCTCACCCCAGTCAGTGCTGAAGCCTGCAAGGAAAATGCTGAGTGTGAAAAGAAAGAGAAAAAAAGCACAACTACTTATTTTTGTAGTCTCATTAAGGAGTTTTTGGCCATACTACTGGCCAAAAGGATTTTTGGCCATACTAGTGACAACATACTATTTCAAGTGTTCCTTAGTGCCACTCTGAGAAAATGCTTAAATGTGGAAAGTCTTGTACCTACATCTTTCTGCCTACTGCACTGCCTGAACATGCTCTGCTGGGATCCACGTGCATTATCTCTCCAGCCACACAAGCAAACACACACACTTTACCTATGAATTTTGCAGCTCCTTCTTTATACTCTTCCAAGACATCATGAATTTCTGCCCTGCAAACCAGATACAGCAACATATTAAATAAGCAAACAACTTTCAAAAAGGATCAGTGGTTTCATAACTAAGACTTTCCATACTTATGCATTATCTAAAACTGGACTGGTTAAGCACTGATTTCTGCCATCCAATCTATCAGGCAGCAAAGCAGGGACAGACAGAACTAAATTCCACAGACACACAGCTCAAGAATCATAGCTCACAACCCGGGGCACTGTGGCAAAAAGGCAGAGCTTTTACCTGCACTGACCAGTGACCACTGACTGGCTGGAGAGCACCAGGCCCCACTGTGACTTCTTGGGTAGCATCACTAACATATATCATTCAGCAAAAGCATAAGAAGGGAAGGGAGACTTTCTAACAAGCTTTATGATGTTACTCTTCCCTTTCACTTGCCACTTACCTAAGCAGTTTTGAATCAGATGCCGGTCCAATCTTACCTTAAATGTTTCCAGTGAGGGGGCATCTACCACCTCTCTGGGCAACCTGTTCTAGTGCTTCATTGTTCTCACTGTAAAAAATTTCTTCCTTACATCTAGTCTACCTTCTTATAGTTTAAACCCATCACCCCCTGTCCTATTGTAACAGGCCCTGATAAAAGGTCTGCCCACGTTTTTCTAACAAGCCCCCTTTGGGTACTGGGAGGCTGATGTAAGATCTCCTTAGAGCCTTCTCTTCTCCAGGCCCATGTGAAAGTGGAGAAAAACAAGTCCGTGGCCTTGCAGTGGCATGGCAAAGTAGAAGAAAGAAGGAAAACAACTGAGAAAAATAAAGTATGTTTTGAGTCTTGCCAGCATGAGGAGAGATGTGAACTACCTATCAGAAGATGGTCTAAGACTTGTGGACAGAAGTGCATGGCTAATAGAGTGTGACATGTGTATGCATGGACAGAAAAAGTATAAAAGAGAAGCCTTCTGCTAATAAAGGCGTCGTTGTCATTGACGGTTCTTGGTTCTTGCTACCTCTGGGTGTGCCTGTGTGTGTGTGAGTGCTTGCTCCGTTGTCGCAAGAGTTGTTTTCCTTTTGCCTTCTACTTTCCCACGCCACTGCAAGGCCATAGACTTGTTTCTCTCCGCTTCCCCACGCTCACAGCAGCATCCTTCCCAAGCCAAAGCTGCCTTCGGCCCAGGAGTCTTCCACACCTCCCTGCCTGGGGCGGGGAGCAGCAGGAGCAGGAGCAAGGAGAAAGGAGCAGGAGAAAGGAGCAGGAGAAAGGAGCAAGGAGCAAGAGCAGCAGGAGTGGGGGCAGCCCAGCACCTCCCTGCCCGGGGAGCAGCAGCACCAGCACCAGCAGCACCACCACCACCAGCACCAGCAGCACCCGCAGCAGCACGCCCAGCAGCAGCACCAGCACCCCCAGCAGCACCCCCGGCAGCACCAGCACCAGCAGCACCAGCAGGAGCCGGGGTGGCGCAGGGGTACTCACAGTGCGGGCAGCGGGATCTGCGCCACGCCGGGCAGGCCGCGCACCTCGGCGAGCGCGTCGTGTGTGAGGTGCGGCGCCGAGCCGGCCCTGGTGTACAGCAGGCACCCCGGCAGCGCCAGCGCCGCCGCCCCGCTGCGGCCCAGCCCCGACAGCGTGCCCAGCCGCCCGCGGGCCGCGCCCAGCAGCCGCAGCTCCATGGCCCCGCCGGGCCCGGGCCGCCTGCAGGGAGCACGGCCTGCCCCGCGCCGCGGCCCGGCCCGGCCCGGCCCACCGCCCGCCGTCATCAGCGGGCGCCGAGCGGGGCAGGGCCGGGCCGGGCAGGGCCGGGCTGGGGGGGCGCCCCCGCAGGTAACGGGGCTCGGGGGCACCCCCGCTCCCGGGCCGGGGCCGGGGGTCGGTGTGAGGCTTCCCAAGCAGCGGCCGCCGCGGTGGGAAGGCTGTGTGGGTGCCGGGGAGGAGGGCAGGGCGGGCAGAGTTTGGAGGGGGGCACTGCCCCGGGTGCTGTTCCCCCGGCCCGGTCGGGGTGCTGTGGCAGCCTGCGGCTCGGTGTCAGCTGGGCCGGGCTCGGAGGTGGCGGGGGTCACAGCATCCTGCCTCCACGATCATCGAGCCCCACCGTGGTCACCGCCACGCGCGCCCCCAGTGCCACAGCCCCGCCGGGTTTGAACTCCTGCAGGGGTGGTGGCTCGGGCCCTTCCCCGGCAGCCTGTTCCGATGCATGACCTCCCTTTCAGGGAAGAGATTATATTATTTTTATAATATCCAATGTAAATCTCCCATGGCACAACTTGGGTCTGTTCCTTCTTATCCAGTCATTTGTTATGCTCCGGCTCCTCATTGTCTTTCCTGAATTTAAGGGCCCAGAACCTGACACAGGACTTGAGATGAAGCCTCACTGGTGCTGAGGTAAAGAGGGACAGTCACTGCCCTGGTCCTGCTGCCCACGTTGTTTCTGATACAAGCCCAGATGCCATTGGCCTTCTTGGCCACCTGAGCACACTGCTGTCTGTCAAGCAGCACCCCCAGGTCCTTTTCTGCTGAGCTGCTTTCCAGCCACTCTTCCCCAAGCCTGAAGCAATGCCTGGAGTTGTCGTGACCCAAGTGCAGGGCCCGGCATTTGGACTTGTTGAACTTCATACACTTGGCCTCAGCGCATCAATCCAGCCTGTCCTGACCCCTCTGGAGAGCCTTCTTGCCCAAAAGTAGAGCACCACTCCCATCCAGCTTGGTGTTACCAAAGATGTCCCTGCCTATGGCAGGGAGGTTGGACTAGATGATCTTTAAAGGTCCCTTCCAACCCAGACTCTGTGAAGAGTAAGGTGTCTTGTTGATATGCAAAAAACTCCTAGGTCAAGACACAAAGCTTGCTGTTGTGCAGTACTGCACAGTGTCTGGGCAAGTAATACAAGAGATTTACCCCAAAGCACCATATCCGGCATCTACAACCACCTGACAGCAAAGAAAGTGATTTCTAAGGTGAACTGCCCTTTGTTTTGCTTTCTTGGGCACACCCATGTTCCCACCATTAGTCTGGCAGTAGGAACATGCGTCTGCCTCCTCAGGCAGCATCCCAGGCCTCTGGCAGCCACACAAAGGGAAGTTCTGCAGAAGTGTGGACTGTCCATGGAACAGGTGTTATATGTGAAAATGGTGACATGTCAGGATCATTCACATCTTAGAGAGATGAATATTGGACAGGAAGTCTCTCTGTTTACACAGTGGCCAGCCTGGCTATGATAAAAAGCTGGTATCAAATTTCATAGTTGCTGGTTGTTGGGGACTAGCTCAGCAAGTCTCCATCCAGTCCCCAGAGGCTGGGTGTTTGCATTCTCACTATGTGTTCTCCAACCTCTATGATTGGCACTAATTGCCAAATGAGTGTTTATTGCTTAATGATTTCTAAGTCAAATTTATCCAGTCAATTGAGCAGTCAGAGAAATGTGTTTCAAAAGAAATCTCTTTCTTACAACAGCCATGCTGTCTCGTGTTATATTCCCACTGATGTTTGCTCTCTCTGGAGGAGAAATGTGGATATGGAAATAGTCAACATTAATCTCCAGCAATCCTTAGTAATATTTTCCTTTCTTTAATTTAAAGGGAGTGGACCAAGCTCTCTTTGAAGCTTTCTCCCTTCAAAAGTCAAGCTATCCACAAGAGCCTTGGGGTCCTGTAACAAGTTTGGAAACCATGGAACAGCTGCAAGATCATGATGAGGCCTGTGAGGAAGGTGAGCTAAAATTCTGTGTGCCACAAGCTGCCTGAAATGAACTGTTCTAGATCCAGCTTTGAGGTTCTGGTCTGAAGAGGCTCTTAATAAAGCTTGAGATCATAAGAAACAGTTCATATCATGTAATGGAGAAAGGCATAAAAGGGATCAATTGCTGGAATTCAAGGTATATCTTAAATACCATATCTAAGAGAAGGATAAACTCTGTCTCCTGGAGATACCAGGTCAAGACAAGGATAAATACTGCCCCTGAAGACACACTGTATGGTCAAATACAAGTTTGTGGGCTATAGGAAACCAGGTGAAATTACCTGACGTATTTTTGATAGCAGGCCAGATGTGGAAATGGAGTTGCTCTGTGTAACTTTCACATCTATGAATAATTGTGTGGCTTTGCTTTGATTACCATGCAACATTTTCCTGACTAATTAACTAAATATTCCTTTTGTAATGCCTGCAGCCACCAGTAGTTGCTGAATTTTGAAAATAAAGCTGTAGTAGATTCAAAAAAACAAAAGGGAGGGAAATTCTCTCAAATCAGTGCTAGAAGTGTATCTGCAGTGTAAAATGCTGATAGGAGACAGGATTTTAAAAACACAGTTAACCATTCTTTTAAGAATCAAAAGTCAGCCTGACAGAACAAAACACTGACACACTTTAAGAGCATTCTCTTCACTATAGAAAGTCAGCTTTTTCACTTGTAATCATCAAGGTTTCAACTAATAGCATGGCATACACTGCTTACAGTGCACTGTCTGGATGCATTATACAGCACAGTGGCTCCAAAGGAGCTGTCTTTGCTTTGGTGAAAAGCTTTGTCTTTTCCTTTGCTTCCTTTCCTTGTGTTTATTATTTTTGTTTGTCTTTCTCTGCTAGGCTTTTCCTTTTTATAGGTACCAATCCCTCAGGATTGTTCCTAGTTCAACTGAAATTCTTTCATCTGGAATACATTATTAGAATATTTAATGGTATTAACTGCATATAGCCCACTTTGCAAAGAAAGGTATGAGTAAGAGAACTGCCAAGAGCTGCTTCAGGAACAGCTTGGCCACCCATGCAGCAAGACCAGGTGGTTTGTTGAGGCAGCAGACATACCAGCTGTCCTTGCTTTTGAGTAGAAACCCTGATAAAGGAATTTTATATTTTCCCACAGAATAGTGGAGATGCAAGTAGTTCATAGGAGGATTTTATACTCAGTTGTTCATTAGGCATTTGACCTCACTGGGGAGTGCCACATCCATCATGGGTGCATTTCTGTAGTTGCAGTCTTAATTCTGAGTACAGGTAATCCCAGGTGAAGCTTGCCACCTGACAGATTTGTAGTCTAGACTCACCAGTTGTTCCTGGCACGGTAGTACTTGCAAAGGTTAACTTGTACACATGAAGAAAATGTTCATTCAAACAGTAGTTCTTTTGTATTTAACATTACAGCCTTGGCTGTACATGTGGAAAATACCTAAGTGTCTGCAAGTGCAGTGGTAAAACATTTGAAAGCTATCTGAGTTATGAATTACCTCATGTGAATTCCATCTCCTTGATAAATGCTGTAATAATCACGAGTGATCTAAATGTCCACAGAATCTGTAGAAAAACTGAAGTGAAGATTTTATACATGATATATGTGAGAGGGACAAAGTTTGCTACCTTCTCTTCCTGTTATTTTATAGATGAATATGAGAGCAGAACTATTAGCATTATTCTATTTTGTGTTGCAGATCAGCTTTCAGTCATTCCCAGCATGTGATATAACTATCCCTGAGACAGAGCCTTGCTAGTTTACACTTACCCTTATATTTTTTAAGCAAGTGAAGTCATCAGTCTCTTTCTTCATGATAGCTCAAGAGCTGCTTAGTAACTGGATGAAATCCAAACTGCAACTGGAGCTGAGTGATGGAGAAGATGAAGTTGACTCTGTCCTTGTGGAAGAGCCTTCTGCAGCCCCTCCCAAATATGAGCATTTTGATGGTGAGAGCTCCTGCTTTCCTCTCTAAGGAGGTGCTGGGGAAGGGGGCCAGGTCTCATAGCCTGTTAGACTGAGAGGTAAAAGTTGTTTTGAGGCCAGGATAGTGGACTTGGTAGAAACAAGATTAAATGTGATGATTTTTCTCCCCCAGCTCTTACAGCAGTAAGGCTGCACAATTGCATCTCCAAAACATTGTGTCTCACTTTGTAAAATAATTTTTTTGAATGGGTATTTTTGAGGCCTGTCAAGTTTATACAGCCGTTTGAGATGCTCAGAGTCAAGGCAGTGAAAAATAGATGAAACATTGTTACTTCTCTAGCCTGTTCAATGGGAGACTGATTAAGACTGGGGATAAATGGAGTGCAGCCAGTGTGTCCGCGTTCATCAGAAATGCATTCACAGTCTGGGGAAGTGATCTCTTTAATTACATTAGGCTTTGTGATCTGAGACAGAGGGGTTTATTCATTTCAGAGTAGCCTGAGATAATCCAGACTCCTCATTTCAGACTTGTGCAGCTATCTGGAAGGAGAGATGGAAAGTTCTTCTGTCCAGAAATACCTACAGCATCTTTTGCAGAGTGAAGTTGTGAACTGTGGGATAATGAAACACCTTAGACTTGAAGACATCAGGGAAAAACAAAAAGTTGCAGATCCACGAATAATCATGGAGCTCAGACACAAGCAGGTGAGCAGGCAAGGCAGCACAGTTAAAAGGAATAGAACGGAGGATTATAGGATTAGAGTAAATGCTCAGTGATACCTGCCCAATATTCTTTCCCAGCCTGCAATAATCTCTGACTTGGAGGCAAATACCCAAGGACACTCTTCCACAGTTCAGCTGAAACATTACTGCATTTCCACATGCACATTAGCCATTCAACAGTAGCTTGCAGAGTCATCTTTCACTACATCTGTTCAGGTTTTCCCCCTTTCTGAAGACTGACAGGAAAAACTGCCACAACAGTCAGTTCTGAGTTTGCTCCCATCAAGTAATACTGGTTTAATGTCACTCTCTCAAAGCGGGTGTTTTCTGTTCTGAGAGCCATATCTCTCAAGTCAGTGCCAGCTACAGACAGAGTTGCTTGCTTCACGTGAAAGGTGGATTGTGACCCACCCTGTCATTGTATAATGAACTTCAAATTCTTCAACCTTTGGTGTTTCCTTTAATTTTTGTTGATTTCCTCCTTCCAAGGTGAAAGAAAACCGATTGAGACATCAGAAGGCATTGGAGCTTCAGAGACGGGAAGAGTCCCTGAAGAAAGCAATTCTGTCTGAGGCCAAGCTCCGAGCACAGGAGGAGGATAGAAGGAAGGCCCTGAAGGCCAAGAAAGAAGAGGAAGAGATCCAGAGGGAAATGGTGAAGCTGCGAAAGGAAATGGCTGAGAAGAGGCACACCATGACAGAGTCATGGAGAATGTAAGAAGGAGAGGGGGGCATGGAAAGAATGAAGAGCACTTGTCAACTCCTTTTGTTAAATGTAAGAAGAGTTGTGGTCCTAAAGGAAACAGCTGTTATTCCTCTGTCTCTGATTTCTCCCGAAACCTTTTAGTCCTTTGTTACCAACATCAGTGGCAGAGTTTATCATGAGTGGGAAGATGGGCTAAAGATACTTACCCTCCCCTCAGCCATTACCAGTATGTGCACTGAATCATAAAGTAGGAGTGTGTTTGCACCACCATGTATTCTCTCCATCAAATCCATGGCCACATCCAGCCTTGTTAGTGTCTAATGCAGCATGAAAGCCAGTACACAGGAAAAAATAAGGGGAAAAAGTAGTCTGTGTTGAAAGTCTAGCACCTGCAATATTTCTCTGCTATGAGAGAATATGGCTGAGAATTCTGCAGAGGCATAATTTTTTCCTTTTGCTGAGCTTGGATTGTCATAGAGATGTTTTAGGGATGCCATTTATTTACTTAGGCAGTCCTGAAATGCTAAATCTTTTCATGTAAGTACTTTAGTGAAATCCTTACTAAAATGCTTTATTTTTTTCTTCTGCCTGCTATATTTTGAAAATGCTCAAACTGTTTAATCTCTGGGACCCCAAACCATTACAGAGGCGGTTTTTAAGAAGGCCAAGGTAAATAATGGGCAACTTTCTAAGCTGTAGAGGTGATTCTCTTAGGATTGGCCAAAAAGAGAATGTATTAGATTGTATGTAGTTGTATTATATCTGTATGTTTGTTCACTTTCCAGGGAGGGAAAGAGACAAAAGAAAACTCTCAAGTTGTCAAAGCAGGAGGTACCTGTTGCTGTGTCACCGCCCCTGGTTGTGAGGAAAGAAGAGCAAGGAGAGGAGAAACAGAGAACGGCTCAGGAGCTGCTGCGCAGGATTCACACCAGTAAGCAGAGAGTGAGCATCACACCTCTTTTTATCTGAGACTCTGAGCTACTTGCCCTCAGCTACGATATGAAAAACTGAAGTTTAGAGTCCTGGTTATGTAGAATTTGTTACTTTTTCCAAGACCTCCTGATACCGGGAAAGTAGCAGAGCAAGGCAAAAAGTATCTTGTAAGACTAGGAGCAAGAATCCTGAGGTCCAACCCCAGTGTGCCTGTTCCTCAAGTGGGATGTTCACTCGGAGTTGTGAAAAAGATGTGGCTCTCAGAACAAATACAAACATAAAGTTTTCTGCAGTCAAAGAATAGGCAGATGTACAGACAAGGCAGCAGAGCAAGATTTGTTTTCCCTTAAGGAAGGAAGTAAAAGTGGAAAGAGGCAGAAAAGAGGCCTGGGAAGCATGCACTTTTTTTTGTGTAAAGGTATTTTGAAGATTACCTTGCAGACCCCGGTGCAGGAGCAGGGAGAGAAAAGAGAAGTGCTACAGCCTGGGATGAATTTTGAGCTGTGTCTCCGGGAGCTGAAGCATGACAGCACATCCACAGTAACAGGTTCCTTGGGGATCCACTCCCACTGGGTGCAGTAGGATATTCTGTGTTACTGCAACAGCTCTTTTGAGGCAAACATGCAGACTTTAATAATTCCCAGTAGGAACCTCTTTCTTTTACCTTTATTATTCTGATTCCATGGTCAGCTCTGAGTTAAACATGGTATATCACATACTTGCAATTAAAGAGTGATCTCTTTGTACTGAGTAATTTTATATGGGCATTCTCAGCAAAGGGAATAAGCTTCCTGAGTGTAGGTATGAATGCCATCCATCATGTAATGTTTTTAATGAATAGAGCAATCATCACAATGCTTATATATTTAGATATTTTTTGAATAGAAGAATCCCATAGCTTTTATGGTGACTCTCCTCATGGCTCACTTCATCTGCCCTTCTGCTGGATTTGAGCTTGGCTGCTGTTAAGCAGTATACAACCTCTCTTCAGCAGTCTTAAGCTGTGAAGATAAGCCTGAAGGAAACCACAGAACAATTTAGGACTGGCATAATGTGAGAAGCCACAGCTTAGCTGAGCTAAGCAATAGTGACACTTTGATTACTTTCCTAAAGCAGAAAGAAATAGCTAATGCATTGACTTTTTGTAAGTCTCCATTTGAAGATTTCAGTGAGTGAGAGGAATGCAATTAACACAAGGCACTATGACAAAAGGGGAACAGCAGAGTCCTGTGAGTTGACCCACTTGGAGGATCAAAATGAACAGTGTTTGCAGTGACAGGACTAGAATTATGGGGTAGATTAGATAGCAAATTGCTGTTCTGTACAATGTAAATCACTCCCAAAGGCAGGGAGTCTAATTACACAATAGGGGAAAGGTTTTGCTTCCTACTGGAACAAGGATGAGCCTGAGGCCATGCCTTTTTGTCTATGTTTAAAAAAAAAAATTAAAAAGCAACACTTTTTCACAGAAGCGTTCTTACCTGTAGCATTTTAGACATTTTCTGGATTTTGAAACCTCTTCCCTGTTTCTAGAAATTCTATATTTCACACCCATTTTATTCACTTGGTGAACTAACTGCATTTCACTCCAAAGCATAGAGCCTCATGATATGCTGTAGCCTTTCTGCTTTTTGTAGAAGACCTGCATGTGCTCTGCATTACTTATATTTTTACCCTCAAGTTGATTGTTGAAAATGAGGATTCCACAAAGAAACTCAAAAAGGAAAGTAAGATAAGGGGAAGGACAGAGAGTATCAGCATTTGTGTGACAAGCTGTATCTTACTCATTGGTTTTCTGAAACTCTCCCATGCAGTGCATGCAACGACATTTCTCTGCTTGGCTGAAAGTTGTTCTGGAGCACAGAATCAAAATGGGAAAAGCCAGAGCCTTTGCTGACTGGAGATGCCAACTGAAGGCCCTGCGAGCCTGGAGAAATTATACTTGGGCCCAGAAAGTAAAGCAGGAGGCACAGCAATTGGAAGTTCATCTCCAAGATCAAAACAGGTAGTGACCCTGTACTGTGGAATTCCTCCTACTGCAGCAGTATTTGGGCAGAGCAGTGATCAGGGACTGTAAAAGAAGCTTGTCACTTAGCCAGCAGGAGGGAAACAGCAGCTTTTGGAGAAAATTGCTACATTGCCTGCAGTCTGCCAGAGGCGTTATGGCACAGATGAAAAGGCGGACAGATATAAACAAGAGCTTTAGCACTTTCCAACAAGGCTGTGTCTCACTCTCTCCCTTAGATATCTTTCCTGGAAATCTCACCCTAGATTGCTCTGGACTCTGGAGAACATGAGTTGCCAAATTAATTCCTCATTAATATATTTATTTGCCATTTCAGCAGTAGTAGAGCAGAGATCGTTTTGGTCAGTGCCTTTCATTAAGGAGGCTGTTGGATGAATTCCCTGTCAAAATTTTGCTCTTGCAGGTGTCATGCAGGCTGCAGTGGTGAAACGCTGTTGCTTCCTCTATGCAGCTGGCCGGGGAACATAATACCTCTTTTGGAACTATCCTGCAGCCCAGGGGATGACATAGGAAATTGCAAAATGTGAACTAGGGAAACTTAAATCAAAATAGCAGGCATTCTTTCTGCCCTCCCACTCCTCCTTGGAGGAACTCTGTACAGCTTCAGCGGGCCTTCAGAGTTAAGCAACAAAATTACTCAGGAAATTATGGGCCTTTGTGCCTGGGCAGAAGCCTCTCTCCTATGCTAACACAAGCACTTTCTCATTCAGGAAAAACCAACTGGCTGTGGAGCATAACCAGCGACGGCTCCTGCGCTGCTGCTTCCTGGCCTGGCAGCACTGGAGCCAAGCAGAGATGGAAAAGCGAGAGCTGCAGATCAAGAGGGAGGAGACAAAGAGAAAGATGGCACAGCTGCTGGAGGCTGTGTCACAGGGTGGTCTGGACAGGCCACTGGAGGTTAACATGCCTGGGACAGCAGAAGTAAACCATCATCAAGTTTTGCAGCAGGACAAGGTAAATCCTTCCCATGTAGTTTTGTCTATTGGCATCTCAGTACTCTTACAAAGTACTTCTTTTGTGCGGCCTGAAGTAAAGAGCACATTGTCCCAAAGTAAGGCTTCTTTCCCAGGCTGACCCCCAAATACCTGCCTGCAACTGTTCAGGAGAGAAGGCTAAAAATCAGAAGCAAACATGAAGGACAATAGATGAGTTTTAAAAATAATCTCTAGTGCTGCCAGAGAACAGTCCTTTATGTACTGTGACTCGAAATGAGCATCCCACCCCCAGATCACTTTTACTGAGAGATTAGTTACATCTTTGATGCCGGCTTAGACTTTAAAAGGGTAACTTGACTGCATGACAAGAGATTTTTCTCATGCCAGTGCAGCTCTCCAGCTTTTAAGTGTGGGGAAAGAAAAGGTTATCACTAGCTGTTTTAGGATAATGCACATCACAAGGAGGTAGGAGAATCAGAGGTTGCTTCCTTAAAGTGTCATTTGTCAGGTCAGATCCTGACCTTCCTTTCTGTCTCTGAAACTTGTACCACAGCAATATCCCAATCTCAGCATGAGAGGTCACACATACGTATTAGAGCTAAAGCTTTTTGTTTGTTTAAGTATCAATAAAGGTTCATTTCCTTCAGTGCCTGTATTATCCTAGTAGGCCCATATTTTTCTTCTGGTAAAATTTGTGCTGGAAGAATAGGACTGAATTTGGGATTTGACCTAGGAATTGGAAAGCAGACATTATATCTGATGCCTCTTCAGAGAATGGCTGCATCAGAAGAGGCTCAGCTTCATTCCCCACTGTGCATCTGGTGCATGGTATTATTTATCAAGGCTGGAGAAGAGGCATGAGGAAGCAGCACTGTGTAGACTTCTCTTGCATTTGAAAAGGGACCGTTCAGCCACAGAGATCACTTCAACAGCTGCTTGTGCCCTTATTCTCCATCGGAGCACTGCGTGGAGACAACATAGTACAAAAAGGAGTGTGCTAATCCCCCAGAAATGAGCTGTCCTAGGCTGTGCTCCCTAACAAAATATTCGGGATATATTCCTGCCAAAGCTCTTGCCTGATCAAGGTTTTTTCCTCCCAGTGGAATGGCACACAGCTCCTTAACAGTTCTTTCCCACAGCCTCCCATTTTGTGCATAATGGGGCCCCTCTGGCCTGACTAGGAACTGAATAAAGATTGCATAGCTTAGATTACCCTACTTCTCAGGCATCTCACTAGATTTGCATTAAAAAACCCACTATGTTCTATGGGCAGAAGAGTGCTTGGTTTTAATCAATGCCAAATTTTCTTCTTTTTTTGTCCCCCAGCCAACTGAAACTTGCCACATACAGAAAAAGCCTGATCAGACCAGAGACTACTCCTGTTGGGATGCTGTTGACATGTCTCATTTCTGCAGAAAACCCAAATTTGCCTGGGAGATTACCATAAAACCTGCAGCTCTGAGTGCCCAGGACCAGGCTGTGTACAGGAAACAAGGAGCCACTGTCCTCCAGCAGTTTCAGGCACATGGTCCAAAGACATCTCCTGCTTATGGCAGCCGTTTTGAGCACCGTCACGCCTTCCAGCAACGTCTGATCAAGGAGCAGAGGCAGCAGATTCAGAAACAGAAAGAACTGATCCTTAAGCTGCAGGAAAATCAGATGCTAAGCAGAGATAAAGAAGAGGCAGCACAAGCTATGGCTGGAACCCAACTGATTAACAATTCTGTTTCTCAAACCAGAGAGGAAAAACAATCGAGATGCAAGAACACAATCCCTTTGAGGTATATGCCCTCAATGAAGCAGGGTCAGTTAGTCAGCATGTCTCACTCCCACTCAAGTTGAGACAGAATTTTTCAGGCACATTTCAGTCATGCCAGTGCTATCTGCTCTTCCTCTCAGCTGTGTCTCAGCCTCAAAGGTAACATCAGGCTGGCCAGAGTTCTCTGTCCTTCTGCCTTTTCTGCAGTGGCTTGATCCATGCAGGATCCATTTAGAAACAGCAGCACCAGTGTCACACATAGTAGCAGCAGGGATTTATTTAGTTAGGAAACAGAGGGCACGATCCTCAGAATTTCAGAACATGCAGCAGCCCTGGAACTCAGTTCCTTTCCAAAGATGCATCATTAATCCCATTTCAAGCAGAAGAAAGGTGTATCAGGGATTCAGAATTAAAATGCAGCAAAATGGAGAAGAGAAACTACAAGGTCAGAGGTGGTAGGTGTGAGACATCATTTGACCACATTCACTGATCAATTTCTTAACTCTCTTTCATAGTTCACCTGATTCTCGTGGGCCAAAAAACACAGGGGCAGTGATGCAAGGCAAGAGATCCTCCAGCCAGCTGACCTCAACTCATCCCATACTGAAAGGTATTGTTCTGGACAGCAAAAGCCATTCCAGACCACTTTTCTCAACAGTTTGTCTCAAAATGTCTCTTTTTTTGCCTCAGCTTTGCTGGTTGATGATAGTATGCAAGTAAAACTTGGCACTCTCTATCCAAGCGTGACCAGTGCTGTGAGAGGATGAGCTGTTTTCATGCCCAAGTCAGGCACCTGTAAAACTTGGGCCGCTGCAAGCCCCGCACGTCCGTGCTTAGTAAACTGTTGTAGCAGTTAGTCCTAACACTGGTGATCATTTCTGGTGTGACAAGACCCAGGGAGAGAAGCTCTATAGGTTTTTTTTGCCATCAATCTCTTTCCCTTCATTACACATCCAAGTAATGCTTAAACTAGCCAGTCATTTTCATCTAACTTTGACAGAGGTGTTGACATTTCAAAGGGAATTAAGTGCCTACCCGAGGTTTTCTGAGATAACAGTAGCCAGGCTGGGGAAGGAACTCTGGATCCCTTCCTTTTGTGAGATATCTCACTTTCTCTGGCCCCACTGGAACAGCATATACACAGTAAACATACAACACAGCCTTTTCATGCAGTAAATTAAGACTGGGTTCTCTTAGATCCCTAGGTCAAGTTCTTCCACAGCAATGAGAGGTGGTCACAGTCTCCGTTAAAGGTTGCCTGGAATATGATCATTGTGATGTTTTAACAGTTTTGGGATCACCAGAGCTGGTAGATGGGCATTAATAGTTGCCTTTCATTGCCTGTGTTGAGCTCCAATGCTACCTAGTCCAAGCCATCACTCACTCTGATTTGCCTGAACTCTGTACACTTTAAAGACAGTAAGTATTTTTCAGAGCACTCAAGTGCTTTTGTTCAAAGATCAAAAAAACATCAGTGAATAAATTATCACTGGATGATTTTCCTTGGCAGAGAATCCTGGGACAGCTAAGAGGAAAAAGGTATCTGAGGAAGCCTATTGTGTTCAAAACACTTTAATGCCTCTCAGTTATTGATTTCTCCATCCTGTGCTTTGTTTGCGACTGCAGAGGAAGCAAGCAGGGGTTCTGGGTGGTCACATCAGCACTGTAACACCTTTGCTGATGGCCAGCAAGATAATTGCATTGCAATTTGTCTCCCAAAAGAAGCATTAAGTGGTAGTTTCTCACTAGCACGACCAAGTACCTGTGTGTCACTGTGACAAGGATGCTTTCTGTTACGAAATTGCTCTTTAAATAAGCAGTTAGAGCTTACTGGAGACCTCACAGCAATGGCTGCTAAATCATCTGCCCTGAGCCTCAGCCCTCAGTCAAGAAAGACAAGGACAAACCCTCTGAACACAGCTTCTTTCATAACTGAGCCTCACGGTTGTGACTGTCAACCAAGGAGGGTGGAGTGAAAGTAATTGCAGTAGCCCTGAGTCATCTTACACGCATTTATAGGTTCCTTGTTCATGACATTGCCATAAGAGGCAGCAGAAAGCAAGTCCCTTTGTGCTGGCATTGCCAGGGCAATACGGGGCTGGCAGTAGAGTGGTCATCCTTGTTCGTCAATCTTCTGCCATTGTCCTGTGGCTTATTTCCACTACACTTTACGTCCTCTGTTTCTGTAGGTATGGAGCAGAGAGCAATGCAGCGGGCGGAACAGAGGAGGAAACTAGAGGAAACCAAACAACAAAGAGTAGAGGAAAAATTGGTAAGGGAAGTAGAAAATGAAATAAAGTGTCTTTCACACCATTCTAGTTACAAGAAATGCTGATTTGACCCCAGAGTCAGGGACCAAGAAAAGGCCCTTTATCCAGAGCAGGAGTTTTATAGTTTGTTGAGAAAGCAGATGTCCATCACACAGCAGAAACAGCTATTGCTGCTTTTGCATGTGGCAATGGGTGTTCCATATCATGAGAAGACATTTCATATTGAAGTTCCAATTCTAGAAGCAGCCTCCCTTACAACTTTGATTTTCAGTGTTTGGGAAAAGAAGTGTTTGGGTACCTGTAGTGCTGCTTTGCATGTAGAAATGAAACTTGAGAACAGAGCCTAGGGATTCATAACTGACTTCAGTAATCAGGTTATCAGTAGATGATTTGGTGTATGGCTTACATTTTTTAGGGGAAGAGGGGGCAAATACTATAACTTAGGGCAAAGAAAGATAAAGATAATTAGATAGTAGAAAGATAGAGAGGTATATATAGGTAGTAAAAAGAACAGTCCCTCTTTCCTCTTCCTTCCACAGTTCATTGTTGAGCACAGACCACGTCTAATACGTGACAAAGTCTGCTTCCTTCTGAAGTTTCAGGTGCTGGTCAATACTAGAGGAATACCAGGAAAGCTTAGAGGCCTGCTCACTCTAAAGATCACGTGACTCAGATTAAATTTGACCTTTTTCCATTTCAAGGCCCAGCTGAAGGCTGAAGAAGAAGAACGACAGAGGAAGGAGGCTGAGGAAAAGGAAGCTCAACGGGAAAAACGACGGGAGGAGAGAAGGCAGCAGAAGCTGGTAACCAAACACCTTACCTGTTTCTCTTGCTTTAGCAGGGGTAGGGAAGAAGAGCCATTACCCACCAGTATTCAGCAGCAAGAGTAACATGGACTAAAGGTCTTCATTGGTAGAGCAGAGTTCCACAGTACAGTACCGACTGTACAGACTCACTGCCTTCCCCCTTTCTGGCAGCGTTAGGGGAAGGGCTGTATACAAAACACTCTATGAAGTACACACTGTCTGTCTCATCAGCAGGACCAGAGGTCTGCTGAGATACAGCCACGTAAGCCCCTGCAGTGGCAGCATGTTCAGTCTGCTTTCATACTGCTCTTTCCACTCGTGTCCCCCCTTCAGTGTACACAATGATACCAGTCACAAACACATGATTTAAAAGTAAACAAGCCTCACAGTCATATCAAGGGCAACTTTCCACCTGAAGAATAGAAGCATCCTCTCCTTTGAGCTAGCCCAGGAATAGCTGCACTTCATTATTGTTACTTGGAAATGAGCTGTCCTAATAACTCAAATAGCACATTTTAAATCCTACAGGAATTTGACCTACAACTACTGTTCTACTTGGATTAAGTGTTTTAGAATCTTTGACCTAAATCCTTAAGTATCAGTCAAAAGTAATATTGTACAGTTAGACAATACCCACATCCTTCCCCTACTGTTTAGGCTAGATTAAGTGGTAGAGTCCATGCATGAACTGAATAGTTTTTGGCTATGTTTTCCATCTAGTTTTATAAGTGCCAAAAGCTGCGCTCCCCAGGCTCATCAAATCACCCTGCCCCACACTGATGGAGGCCCATAAAAGGAGTTTTCTGCTATACCAGCACTTCTGGTAGCCACAGATGACAAGTCTGCTGCAGTAACACCAAACCGCAGTGCTGATACATGGCCCAAGGAAGTGTCCAGAGACACCATCATCTCCCAAGAGAATTTTCAAGGCAGTTTGCTTTTGAACACAGGTTCTAGTACATGAGGTCATGTCTGCTCTGCACTGCTAAAGATGATGCAGATCCCCATTTTCTGTCAGGTCAGAACCTCCAGCTCCTGTATGATCATCTTTTGTAATTGCCTAACATCCTCTTCATCCTGAGGGAATTAAAACTACTGCATTTTGTATTGCAGAAAGAACTGGAGAAGCAGAGGAGGCTGGAGAAAGAGCAGCAGCTCCAGAAAAGGGCTAAAGATCACTATGAAAAAGTCCTGCTCAGAAAGCTGGGAATAGTGCCATGGAAAAGGCTGAGAGAGCAAACCAAGGAAAACCTAGTGGTAAGTGCTGAGGATAAAGGAAATGACTGGTACCACAGAAGGAAGGGAAAAAGTGCTGCATCCTAGATGTAGCACTTAGCAGAAGCCTTAATAGGCTTTTAAGCCAAGTAGAGATGGAAAAAGCAAAAATTATCCTGCACATCCTGCCCTGTATTAGTTCTTTAAATCAGCCAATCTGACAATAATCATGAAAAGTCATCAAAAACCCACAAGGGTGGCATCCTCATTTATGGCTGATTAAACAGGAACCAGAAGGACAGAGAAAGGAAAGCATTTCAATTTATTGAGAAGTCATTTTCTTAGCCTCAACTTGTCTGGAATACTAACTGCCATATGAGTTGATGCTAATAACAGGGTAAGTTGATGTAATACAGCCAAAAAAATATATTGAAGTTATATGACATGAGCCTGTCAGTTCCTTTACTCTACAGCAAAGTTAATCAGTAAGACACCACCAAGCCACTGTAGTTAGAGCAGTTAACCCCAGCCTATCGTCAGGGCTTTCCCTCTCTCTGGAGTTGCTGCTGTTGCAGAGTTGGCCATTGCTAGTGGCAGGACACTACAGGTGAAAATCCAGCCATCTGTTCTATTCTGGCCATATCCTTCAGTGCAGAACAGCAAGTGGCAGCTTCTGAGACCTTGGTGCATGAGTATTGCTAACAAAACCTTTCCATATGTGCCTTATCAGGGGTACACTAATAACACTCAACTGTATCCTGAAGATTTAGCCAGAGCCCAGGGCTAAGCTGGCAAACCTCCATTTAAGTCACTGGAACTGAAGCTACTCACAGTACTTTACCAAATGCACACAGGCCTCCAGCTGGGAAGAAGCAGAGGAGTACAAGCTGCTCCGTATGTCCATCCTGCTGGTCAGCATTATGGACAGGGTTGGGCTAAACTGTTAGAGGCCCTGCCTCTGCATTCACAACAGGTTAAATGAGCATCTCATTCAAAAGGGTGTTTTCTAGAAGTGACGCAGCAGTGGCCTGATACACTGGGTGTGTTCCTCATGCTGACCCCTCTTCGTGGGGGAGAGGGGGTTAGTTCAGTTGTCAGCTCCGAAAAGCTGAGGTGATTTTCTAGTGCACCCAGTTTTCTGTAGCTTTATACTTACGTAGTCAGTAGTCCAAGTAACCAGCTGCTGTCTTCGCTCAGGTGGCACAGAGGCACCACTGCTTGGGCCTGCAGAGGAAATGCCTGATGACTTGGCTCCAGAACACCCAGCAAATTCTCATGGAGAAGATGTCTTGGGCCGAGGACTTCTATTCCCATATGTTACTGAGAAGGGGCTTCAGGAACTGGCTAAAGGTTGGCCTGCACCACAGTGGAGAAATCACATCAAGAGAGCTCGCTGCTGCCACACTTTCCCCTCACCACACACCCCTCACTTCACACACCTGTAGTACAACTTTTGCTGAGTTTTACTATTCCCATTCCAGCAATGTTATTCCCTTCTTCAGAGACCTTCTTTCAGTGCTTCCCTTCTCCACCATTCCCTTCCACACAGTTTTCTCCTACTCACTACTCTACCTTTGTACTCTATCACTGTGCTGATTTTCCTCCACTTCTGTGCCCACTACCCTTCACTGCCACAGTCTCAGCTCTGCTCTGTTTCTGTTTATTGGGCCAGGGGTGGGGAAAGAGAGAAGAAAAGAAAAATAAAAACCATTCTTACCTATTTATCTGTCCTCCTTCCCTAGCACAAGGATTATCTCTTCACTCAGGAACAGAGAGCCAATACCTTCCATGCAGCCTGCCTCACAAGGAAGTACTTCTGGGCATGGCTTGATCTTATCATGGAGGAAAAAAGGACATTATGGGAGAAGCTGAAGATTGCTACTGAGCACAGTAACAAGTAAGCATATGCCTTTGGCAGCAGTTCTTTTTACTTAGGTTTAATATACCCTGTAGATTATTTTAGGGATTGCTTTTGAGAGGTCAATCATCTGCTCCACAGGAGCACATGGAAGAGGTTCTAAACTACTGGTATTTTGCTTCTGTGATATGGACAGACAACATCAGCAGAGGTTTATGCTAAGTTTTCATGCAACCTGGAAAAGAAAATGTAGTGATACCCTTCACAGGACTTTAACATTTGCTGAAAGAGAATACAGTGAAAGCAGATAAGTAGCTGAAACTTTCTAAGCTGATTAGCAGAGCTAGCCATGCAGCTTCTGCTAAAAGCTGCCTTAGGAAAATCTCTAAGTACAATTATAGCAAGCCAAATGATTGTGTAGGAATTACAAGTACTGTTTTGTCCACAGCAGATGTTTTAGTTCACAAATCCAAAGTTGATCAACTATAAATCCTACTTAAGGAGTCTTTCAATTTATGCTGTTGTCAACCTGACTTGGCAGCGAGAACTAGAACAGACAGTTCTGCCAGTCATGACTGGAGTTGGACACACCCAGTCCACTGCTTGTCCTGTAAAAATGCACTTTAACAGGAAGAAAAAACTATTGTCAAAGTCCAGCAGAAAGCTGAAGCATGTTCACCAGCCACACCATGAAAGCATGTCAGCTGCATGCAGTCATGAATAGGCTATGTCTGTACATAGCCCAAACAGGATCTGCAGCACCTTGGAGGAAAAATTAAATTAAATTCACTTCTTATATGGTAAAGCAAGCCTGTTCTAGCTTGCTGTGTCAATAAGATCAGAATGGTGCACAATTTAACATTAAAAAGCCAGCAAACTGGGGGAAGCAGGAGAAATTCAGACCCAGGAAGGTGTTAGGAGCCTCTCTTCAGCTGCCTGCACTCCCAAAGGGTTGGTCTGGACCAAATGAGCCTCTATTTTCCCTGAAGAAACTTTTTTAGAGACCCTGTTTATTCCTCTAGAAACACCTTTCCTCTTTAGCCTGCTAAGCAAACTGCAGCTAATGAGGGAGGAGCAAATGTCAAAGGGAGGAGCAGAATTCTTGGTGGAGAGGAGTAGAAAAGGGCAATGTATTATTTTTCCCCAGCATGATTGATATATCAATGGAATGGTCTCCATGTAGATGCTTGACATGTCACAGCCCTGACTAACAGCAGAAGGAACATAGCCCACAGCTATTTTAGGAGAGTTCCCCCCTCAAATAGAAGTCATCTTTTTATTACCTGTTTTACTATGTTTTATTACCTATTATTACCTTTTTATTACCTGTTGTGTTATGTACACCTCTGCATGTTGTGACTTTGTTCCTTGTGTCCCTAATTTCTTTAAGGAGACTTACACTGAATGCATTCAAGGCATGGAGGCAGTACCCGTTACTGATGAGAAAGGAAAGGGAGAGAGAAGAAAGGAGAAACCAGCTACGCAGGAGAGTAGCTGAAATTCTGCCCAACTTCCAAACGTGACAGAAGAGAGTCAAAGGAGAGGGAAAGGAGACAAACAATCAGTTCTGTTCAATGCTATCTCCCTGATGACTGAAACAAGTCCAAGGGGAAGGCCTGCCAAGTAACAGCCAAAGGAAGCTCCCTGCAGTCGCTGTTGTCATAAACTGAGCATATACGGAAGCTTATCTGACAATTTCACTTTTCACTTCCCAGAGTCATTCCTCAGAAGATCCTCCTCATTTGAAGCGTCTGTAGAGGTGTCTTGGCTGGTGGCTGTGAAGCCAAGGTAACCAAAGCCTATCACAGGGTGTGTTTGAGGCCAAAGCCATTTCCACACACAGAGCTCCGGCACTGACATGGATCCTTCTCCATCAAAGGAAGCACAGAACTGAATTGAACCTCTTTTCCCTAAGCAGTAACCTGGTGCTTTTCTGTTGCCAGTACTCTGTAGGGTGATAGCTCAGTCACAGAACAGACTGACCTGACTGTCAGCTGACCCCCTAGCTACTGCTGCAAACTTGACTAACTTTGCCATTAAAGTTTGGATGGAAGGAAAAAAAGGGAAGAACTGTTTATGCAAACCATATTTGCTAATGATCCAGATCAGTGCATTGCATATGGACAACCTAAAACCTGGATTCTTTTTCAAGGGACTGTCTTGTTTGCAGCACTAGCCAGTTCACAAGCACAGTGCTTTGATTTTGGTGGCAAGTGGTGATTCCAAGTTTCTGAGTCTCATTATCATATCATTTAAAGATTTCCCAAGCTGTTTAACTGTAGTATTTCAGGGTGTATTGTACAAGTCTGTCAGGGGTGGTTTACTTGATCCAGTACTTCAAAGAAAAAAAAAAAAGCAAAAAACCAAGAAAAAGGCAGATTGTGTTTTTTATATAAGCTGACATGATTAAAGTTTCTTACCACTGTTTAACCTTAACCTGCAGCATAATGCAGACAGGGTAATGCTGTTAAGGTACAGAATGTTTTAGCAACAGCATAAGGCAGGAAGCTGGAATCACTTCCCCCTCACAACAAGATCGGCAAAGCTCTCTCCAAAAGCATTTGGCAGTACAGGAAGCACTTGAGTAACACCAGGAAGACAACAGCTTAGTGTTATCTTGTATCAGATCATTTATAAAACCCATATATGCCCTGAAAGTTTCCAATAAACCCAAATCCAAAATGAACACAGCTGAGCGGGTGGTGCAGAGTGTGTTAGAAGTCGGCTGAATGACCCTAGACAGAAGTCAGAGTCAGGAACCTACACCAGCACTAAGCACTGCAGATGAAGTGGCATAGGACGGGTCAGGTGTCCACGCACAGCAGCAGGCTCCAGAGCTTTAGCTTTGGGAATCTGTCCACATGGAAAGCTCACAGGGATGTGGCCAGAGACACTCCCTGCCGACACAAGCCAGGCTGTCGAACAGGCTCCTGGTGCAGGTCTGAAAACAACTGTCACTCCCAGGTTCTCTCCCACATCCATTCTCTACAACAGGCAAACATTTACCATCTCCCAAAGGCTCCATACAGACCTCACTGCCAGCAGGTCAGGCGAGCACATTATCCAAGTGCAGGGAGCTGAAGGTGCCTGCATGGAGTGTGGGCGAGTACAGACCATCTGGCTACATTAAAAGGCAGATTGTGAGAGGAAGTGACAAGCTGAGAGAGGGCTGAATAACTTGCCTTGCAGGGAAGAACAGGCACTGCAGAAGGGTAGTTTTTTTGCAGAGGACTGAGCCAAACAGGCAGGGAGGAGCAGAGGTGGGAGCAGAGCTACCCAAATAATGTCCCAGTGGAGCCAGCAGCTACACTTGGTGCTAACAGCAGCACGCTGCAACAGCACAGCAACAGCAATTCACTTCGTCTTAACACAGCCCTGCCCTTTGTAAGCCTCTGCCATGTAGTGCCTAACAAGCTCCTGGAATACCTCTGAACCAGCCGTTATGCTCCCACGTTACTGGTGGCCCTTTCCCAAGCTGACTTCCTCAGTAGTGCTTGATAACAAACACAGTAAGGAAAGTCTCCAGCCCCTCTTCCATCTGGATGCATGGCATAAGAAGGACAGTGACCCAGAGGACAAAAGGTAAGGGCACATCCTTCCTCAGCTGGAGGGAAGGCAGCATTACAGCCAGCTGGAGACAGGACGCAGCTGTAAGGGGAGTAGCAAGGATATGGGATGGTAGAGTAGGTGCACCCACATGCAGCCTGGTCTTGACCCCAGCAACAGGTTGAGCAGGGGTTGAATCTACATCTCTCACAGCTAAAACGGTGCCCCAAACCACTGACTACTCAGGGGTGCATCCAGTTTTCTAAACTGTAGATTCTTTGCCCAGCAATGCACATTTTGTCCTCAAGGTCCACAGCTCCCACTCATCTCAGTGCCCATTCACCACCCAAGAAAATGCTGCTGCTTATGGAGCATAGTTCCCTGCAAGAACTTGAAGCACAGTCGAGACTTTTGAAACTGGACTTTGTCTCCAATACTCTCATCTTCCAGGGTTTTCTTCTATTCCTTGAAGCTTTTAGAGATTCTCCTGGCAAGATGCTCTTTGGTTGGACAGTTCCAGCAGCAAGAAGCCAGAAGATCCAGGAGGAGCTGTGCTTTGACAACCCTTTGCCCTTGCCTACTGTCAGTGCAAACATGGAGCTGAAACCTTAGCTGGATCCATCTAAGGAAGAGAGAAAATGTTCAGGGATGAGGCACATTCACACTGAATGTGGTCTGAATCAAAGGGGAGGTGAGAAGCCCCTTGACTTCCCCATTCAATCCACACTTGGCTGAAGCAACTCCTACCTCCTCGGCAGAAGCAAGACTGTGCCAGATGATGCCATTGAAATTCGGTACAGGATACCCCCAAAATCCCTGGTACAATGATAGTGTTTTGCAAATTGAAGCTCCAGCAGGAGGTTGACATGTGAGAGAGCTTGTCAGACCAAGGAAACAGCTTCAGCCTGCAGCTGTTCCAGAGCATTCCTCCTGCTCCAGCACTTAGGTAGATGCAGATGTCAATGCCTTAATGCTGGTCATCAGCCCACACTCTCACAGCTCAGGCACACTCCTGCCTGTCAGCTCTTTGCTTTTCTTAGCAAGAGAGGGAGGTGGCTGCACAGCCAGACTTTCCTTCACTTGCACAGGGAGCAGGGGGAAGGATTTTCACTTTGATACAACAGCAGATACAGAACCCTGAAGTGATTGCAAACTCCCCATCCTCTGCTGACACCTGCCCTCCAGAGTTCTTACACAGTTTCCCAAAATCCTTGACCACAGAAATAACATCCTGTCATTAAATCTGTACACCAGTCTCTTCAAAGTCTCACAGGCCCAGCTCAAGCTGGATTTGAAAGAGTGTCAGAAGTATTAAACAACTCCCTCTGCTCCCCCCAGGCACAGGGAGACAATAATTAGCCTGGGAAGGGTCTGTGAACTGCTGCAGCATAATCCACAGCTCATATCTTTGCAGACCTCTTATGCATTATGGACACCAGGCACAGCAGTGCACCGTGGCCTTCCTGGCACACGAGCTGCCACTCCAGATACAGTCCTGCAAGGGGAAAAAAAGTAAAAGCTGGTTGAAAACAGAAGTTTCACATGTCCCCATCAGCAACACCGGAGTTAATGAAGCTGGGCACTGCTAGGGTATCAGAAGTCTGACTGCTGTACACACCACTCTCACCTACCTAAAATCCGAGTTCACTGCTAGCACAAGGTCCTTGCTGTCAGTGAGCACAAAGTAATGTTCAAAGAGAAACAACTAAACAGCAGAGGGAAGTGCCACCCAGGCAAATCAAAGCAGAGCTCTGGAACAATCAAAGGCACCTGTGATTCTACTCACTAAAAGTCATCTTCCCTTTCAGCAGCTGTCCCAAGATAACAACAGAATCAAAGGCTACCTGTCTTCCCTCTATCTACATGGAGAATACCCATGTCTTTTCCAAATATGGCTTAGAAAAGGGTTTAAGAGATCGTTCCATTTCAGGGTTCTGGATGTATTATGGGGGCAGGTGTTGGTGGGAAAGTAAGACACTGGACAAACAGGCTAGGAAGCTGATCAGATACTAATAAGGGATTGCTAATAGGATGAAATATCCCCATTCAAATCCCTACTGCAGGGGAATATCCCTAGTTTCCAGGGTGGTGAGAACTGCCAGCAGATCTGTTTCACCCCAACACCAACAAACCCAAAGGCCAACTTTTGCAGAACTGGAAGAACACTTGTTTCCTAACTTTTCCTTAGCCTGTTGCTCCCTTTTTCCCAAGTCCAGCTCACAGCTAAATAGCCATGACAAGATGGCAGCTTTTGGTCGTTTGGCTTGGCTGAGTGTGTGGGCATAAATCAACAGGCCACTCCACAGATAACTTCCAGTGATTTATTTTGATTCATAATTGTATCCATCTGGAAACACTGAAAATGATGCAAAATGGAAAAACACATACACACACACACACAGAGTTCTTTCAAAAAAGCTCACAAAGTTTCTTCCTCAAGCTTAGGTTAAAAAAAACCCAAAAATGCAAAACATCCCATTTTCCAGTGTAGACAGTTCTTCCAGAGGCCATCATTTTTCACATTATCATTAGAGAAGTTCCATAAAGACAAGATCTTGGGAGGCTGAATTCCCACATTTCAGAAAGACCTCACCTGTGTGCAGAAAGACTTTTGCTGTACAAACATCCCAGTAGTGGAAAAAAAATCCTAGGTAACTGTAAAATTTTTCACTGAAAGGAATACATGGAAACACATCCATAATAACACACGCTTTTTGCCCTAATGAGGCAATATACATTCATATAGAAGGGGAAAACCAAGCACATTATTAAGACATTAGGCAGTGAGGCAGTATCCATTTTAACTTCAGAAGAAATTTTACAGCAAATGGTTTCATTAAGACACTTGAAAGCAACCTACTTTGAAAGGAAAAAAAAGCACCATCATAGCATGAAGGCTGAAATGTGATTAGGAGTCACAAGCAGCACCAGCTCAGGCTCACCAGTGACTTCTGTCATTTAAGGACAAGTTAAATGGAGAAACAGTCAACATGGGGACTTGTGACTTGCCTACAAAAAAACCACAATGCAGGAAGACACAGTTAAAGACTGTCAAGCCACTGTTTACAGGGTGCATCTAATGTAATAGTGTACAGTAATGGTGAATCTAACTGTAATGGTGCACAGTTTGTACTATAGTCACCAAACAGTAGGGTGCTGGCTTTTGGACACAAAGGGTTTAACACTACAACAGCAGCAACATCAGAACCCTGGCCCTTTAAGAGCTGCCTGGTCTGCAAACTCCACACGATTTGTGGAACAACAAATGCCTCTTAAAAGGTCACGGTTAAAGCAGGATAAACTAATTTCCAAGTCTGGGCAGAGAAACATGAAGGCTAGCTATTACCAAAATCCTTCCCTGCTGCTGATCAGCTCTGGGTCCTCTCTTCTTACACAGAGAAAACTTTGCAAGGGTCAGTAGGGTATGGTTTTCTGCATTGCCAGGCATACAGTTTTACAGGTGAGACATCGGTCCTGTCTCAAGGATACCACACACATGACCCACAAGTCACCTGTCAAATGCAGGCTGTTCCCACTGCTCCAACCCCCAGGCAGCACAGATCTAGGCAGCTCCTAAGAAGGTGAGCCCGAGGGCTGACTATGCCTAGATTTTAACATTTTTCAAACCAGCGTGCTCAATAACGAGCTCAGCGAGAGATTACTCAGAAAAGAAAATGTCCTTTAGTGCACCAGATCACAACAGTTTGCCCTTGCTATAACTGCAAAAGGGAGTTACCCTTCAAGGATTTCCTGCTAGTTCTCAGGGCTATTAAGACAAGAGCTTCCAAGTACGCATCTGATGCTCCAAACTCTTCCGTCCTTTCAAGATGCCTTTTAGATATCCTATTACTTTATGTTTCCTATCCCCCAAGGCATTCACAAGGTAAATCCTCTCAGGAAGAAGAGGTAAACAAAAGCCATGCCATTAAAGTCACCACTGCTATGCAGAGTACAGCCATCTGAACTTCCTGTTCGCTGAGGAATCAGCACTGCATTCTGCTCCTAGAAAAAACCCAGCCTTGCAACTTTTTTAATATCCTGAATGGTTTCAGTTCCCCCTGGAGCGAGTGCAAAAATGAAATTTACTTTGCCCTCACTGGAGCGGGCTTGACCAAGGTATGGAATGGTTACATTAGTCCCAGGTCCTTCGTTCCTAATCTGCATTCCAAAATCCACGCTGCCTGGGAGAACAGCACTGAGAGAATCTCGGTGCTAGCAGTTCAAATGAAACCTCCCACTTACTAAGAGAGAAGGGACAAGGCTACACTGACACACAGGCTGAAAAGTAGCAAGGAATCTCTGTCTGTGGGAGAAAGTGAGCACCACAGAGTCAGCACTACCAGTGAAATGATCTGTGATCTGCTCTGCTTTCTCCCAGCCAGGAGTCACAGGACTCTGAGAAACCACTTATCTCAAACCTGCAAATGCTCCCAGAGCTTGTTCAGCTCGTGGGCACGTGACTGATTTCTGTGCACACAGAAATTTTAACCCAGAAGGTCACTCTGCCTTATCTTCCTCAGTGCCAGCAGGATGAGATCCAAGATCACAAACCTGCTAGCCCACAGCATGCTTGTCTCCAGGGTTGCCAAGCTTCAGTTCATCTCAGCAGGCATCACAAAATGCATATGTGCCATGAAAACATTTACAGACAGCCCACGTGGAAACAAGGACTTTGTGTCAATTTGTACTCCTAGGGTCAGACTCCAACCTCCAAACAGAAGCTTGTACAGGAGCAGGTTGCAGAGTCTACCTAGGTGCTTTTTGATTCATATTAGGGCCAGGAAAGCAGTCAGAAACGTCTCAATGTGTTTGGTTAGAGGCAGAAGTAAAAGAGGTATCCCTTTGCCTCCTTAAAAAGGACTGCTCACTGGGTGAAAAGGTAGCAAGAGAAAATAAGGGAAACTCAGTAGTAACTCTGCACAGCCACATATTCCAAGTGCAGCTGCTCGTCAGTTATCTCCTGGTTATAGAAAGTGCCACTTAAGGAAACCAAACAGTGCAAAGAGGGACATGGTCTTTACCTTAAACTGGGACACATAATAAGAGCATACACACCAAATACAGCAGGGATCTTAAGGGACATCCCCAACCCTGTTTTCTTTTGGCACCATGCACCGTCCATCCATTCTTCAAAGCTAATGCACAGCAGCACACAGTGAACTGGCATCACTCTGCCAACACTCCCCAGCTGCCTGCCATGCAAGTGGAGTCAGGGGCAGGCATGATCTGTGCAAGCTGCACACACATCTAAAACCATCAGTAGCTAGGACAAGGCTCTTATCTCTGCCTCTACACCTTAGTTCCAACATGGAACTCTTGTGTTGTTGTTCCCAGCTCTTCCCTTCACTGCAGGACCTACAGCATACATAAAGCATTTAAAACAAAAAACAATAAAAAACTCCAGCCACAAAACCCCAGAAACCATTCTACCAAAACCTTGTTATTTCAGCTGAAGCTCAAGTCCAGGCAATAATACTGATGAGGAACAAGTGGCATTCTTGCAGAGCACATTCAACATGTTAACATTCACCTGCTAGGGTGGGTCATCTCTCCCCAGAACAGAGACCTGCAACACATCATCTCCCTCTCCTACATATGCAGAGGATGATCTGTTCTTTGGCTTCTTGGTTTGAGAAAACAGAACTGAAGCAGACAGGATCACTATGTTATTAGCAACACAACTGACCTATCTAAAATATTGTTAAGGGAACTGTCTAATCTCCCACAGACTGCCTTCTTTCATAAAAGGAGGAGGCCAGGTAATCTCCATAAAGCTACAGTAACACCAGACTGACAGTACTCTTGATTTGCCCTCAGAGTTCACTGTTACATGTTGCTTCAAAATATCTCTCCTTCTTGGTATGTTTACCTGCAGTCTCAAGTCACAATCCATAATCAGAGCAGAAACACTTTAAGGGAGATGAGCCTTCAAATCAACACAAACCCAGCTTGCAGAAAGAACAACAGGATGTCTTTTCACTCACTCCGACAGACAGGGATGGAATAACTTTGAGGGTTAAGAGGTAAAGGGATCTTACAAAGCCCTACAGGAATGTAGCTCACAAAGGCACTTAATAGAAGCATATATATACACAGCTGGATGGAATAAGATAGTACAAATAAATAAATAAATGCACCAGAGAGGAGAGCACTGCTCCATGATTGCCTAGACAGTCTTTTAGCCAGAGAGCCTGGCTTCTGCAGGGGTCCATCTGTTACCTGTATTCAAAGTTCACCCTCCTGACATCTCCAAAAATCCACACGTAGGTACAAGCCAGGGATTCCTTAACCTGTGCAGGAACTAGTGCATCCTCTGAAGCCCAACAGTGGTTCCCCTTGATGCCAGGATTCACACCTAATGAAAACTCAAGTTCTCAAAACCTTGTGCTCTTTTTTCCCATTTCCCACAGCGGAAAAAGGCAGCAGGCTCCTCCTCTCCATGTTTGTGCATATGGCTTACTGCTTTCTGCATCCCCTTGCTGGCTGACAGCACACGAAGAACCATTCTGCCTGGGAAAACCTCTGATGTTGTCAGTGAGAGGACAGGCAGCCCATACACCAACCACGAAGGAAGGGTGTGCGAGGAAGGAGTCCTGGAGGAAGGGGCTGCTCCCCTGCTAAAAAGAGTCATTCAACATCATCTGCAGAAAGAAGGGTGTCACACGATGTCTTCGGCAGAGCGCTGTGGAGGAGAAGACCCCAGGCTCAAGAAATGGCCCCAGTTGCACAGGAACCCCCTGTTATACTGGCCAGTGTCTATCACTAACCCACCCAGGAGTCTGCGCCCAGTGTTGTCCCGCAGAGCCAGCCGAGCTTCCCTCTCAGTCACGTTGTAGCTGATGTTCAACAGCTGGATAAGGAGGATGTATCCCATGCCAGCTGTTACAATGGCACAGTACCATACACAGGTGAACGACAGAGCAGAGCTGGCAGCAGGGAAAAAGATGGGAAGGAAGCCATTTAGTTTTGGAACAGCTGTTTTACAGTGACTTTCCCTGGTAATCACTATCCTTTAAAATCCCTGTCTACATCTGCCACAGTGATCTCACTTTGCTGCTTTCATCAGATAATCCTTAAAGGCTTTCTCAAAATTAAAGCTTCAGGACTCACTTAATGAGGGCTTTTAGTGCTACCAGAGCTACTCCTGCACATTGCTGTCTCACAACCTGGCTCTTTAGTCCTCCTGTTGTAAAGATCCTTGTTGGTCCTTATTTAAGGACACAAGGATGCTCACACGTGACAGGACAAGGAGTACAGATGAAGGCAGAGTCACCTGTGCACCAGCACTGTGCTCTACCCATCAGTGGTAGTGCAGATCTCTGAACTCGTGTCCAACAGTTCTCACCACCCTCCCTGACAGACAAGGCATGTTGATGCTGTCTGTTCTAAACAGATAACTTGGAGGAGGGACAGTCATTAGATAAACAGGGAGGAAAGAGAGGGAGAGAGACAGCACTTGAATTCTAGACTGTCAAACTGTTACCTGCATCTGGGGGCAAATGTTTAAGGCTGTATCTACAGAAGACGCAACAAATAAATACTTCAAATCACAACTTTTCCAACAATTTTTTCCAAATAAACAATAAGCTCTTTCCAAGTCTCGGGCTCCACAACTTGGTAAAAGCAGCAACACATCTTTGCTTTCCAGAGCTTCTTAGAAAGCACTTTTTGGTCAGGTTTGACAGCCAACAGCAATGGTCTGGAGCACAGAATGAGGAACGGGAGCTAAGCTGCCTGACCAAGCCTGTTCCCACCCCCAGCTCTCTCCCAGACCTCTCACCTGTAGTCAGAATAGACCCCAGGGCAGTAGAACAATGCCACAAAGGGAGTTCGACCCCTACAGATGGTGTGCAGGGTCAGGGTAATCCCATATACAGAGGTGAGCATGAAGAAGGACAGTGCAAGGATGAATGCTTGATGGTTATGCTCCCCTACGCAGCTGTTAATCCTCCAAAAGGAAAGAAGAGATTACTTAAAAAAAGAAAAGTAACTGATTTTCTCTTTCCTCCTGCCTCCCCCAGCTGTCACAGAACCTGATTTCCAAGGTGCTTCCATATAACACAGGCTAAGAACTTTGAAACATGTTCAAAGAAGCTTTATAGCTTTTTATAGAAAAGTTATAATTACAAGTCAATAGACTGGCAGCAGACTGCTTGCCTCAAATTTTTAACAAGTGTATTCTTTGCTGAGACATGTCATACCCTATTGCTCCTTGTAGGGTGTGATCATTGCTCCAGTGTTCCTTCCAGCACTGCATGCACACAAGCAGTTTTGGGTTCCCTTGCCCCAGGAGAGCACTAATGCAAGTTAACTGCAGGATTGCTAGTGCTCCACAGATCAAGTCCAAAGAAAAAAAACAAACCCAAGAAATCCCACACCCAAAAAATCTCACACTGATGAAAACCAGTAGAGAACTAAAGGCAATTCTGATGTAAACTGTAGAAATTATCAGCTATCAGGTCAACCCACTCAGAATAAACACTGGCTCTAACTGTTCTTTAAAAGGATAATACAAAGCTTTTTGTATTCAAAGAATGTCACCAGGTCTTGCACATAACAAAAGCTACCCGGTTTGACAGGGATTGTAGAAAAAGAAGCTGACTTAAAAAAGGGGGGAACTCTGACAACACACATAGCCTCAGCCGTGCAAAACCTACCAGACACAGTGATGGTCCAGCCTCCTTACACACCTACCACAAAGCCGGCAGTGCCCTGCTCGGGCTGGCCTGACCAGCTGGCATTTAGTGCACCAGTCCTTTTTCACACCTTCCGGCTCATCAGCTGCCATCCTGGAATAGCCCTTGGCCTCTCCATTCACGGCACGGCTGCTGGCAGCGCCCGAGGCGGCGATGCCGTGGAGCCCGCTGGCGCTCCCTCGAACACCCTTGCTGGGCAGACTGGGGTGCGGTGGCTTCTCGCTGCCTGCTGGGACGGGCAGGTAGCCCGGGTCTTTCTTGGCCCGAGACAGGGCTGCCAGCATAAGGATCAACCCGCACGTGAGAGCGACCACCTGGGAGTGCCGCACGTGCCCGCGGGGCACCACCTCCCGCAGGAACACATAGTACATGTAGCCCAGGGAGAAGAGCCCCAGGCTCAGGAAGAACAGAGTCCGCTCCTTCCTGCGGTGGGTGAGGTAGTAATACCAGAGCACCACGGCGGGCAGGGACGTCAGGATGACGAGCCCCAGCAGGAAGTGCAGGGAGGCAAGGTGGAGGAGCACGGGCAGCAGGACGAGCGGCGGGACGAGGCTCACGTTGATCCTCACGGCCCCCGAGACCCAGGGCACCCGCAGCCGGTCCCCGACGGCGGCGGCGATGCTCTCCAGCGCTCCCGGGGGCAGCGACCTGCACGCCAGCCACCTGCGGGCGGGAAGCACAGCCGACGGCTGGCACGGGGCACCTTCCCTCCCTCCCTCCTTCCCTGCCCTCCCTCCTTCCCGGCAAGTTTCGCGGGGAGCGCGGCCCCGCCGCTGCCCTCGGGGCGGGGAGCGCGGGTGTCGCGGCGGCGGCTGTGGTACCTGTCGCAGCCCTCGTCCAGCTCCTGGCAGTCGCAGCAGCACGCCGCCAGGTGGCTGCGCCGGCCGCGCCGGTCCACGTACTCGCAGCAGCAGAGCGGCTCGTCCATCGCCGCTCCCGCCGGGCAGCGGCCCCGGCCCCCTCACGGCCCGGCCCGGCCCGGCCCGGCCCCCCTCACCGCCCCTCACGGCCGCAGGTGCCGCCCGGCCCCGCCCGCCATTGGCCGCGCGCGCCCCGAGGTGTGCGGGGGGGCGGCACGGCGGGCCAATGGCGGCGCGGCGGGGGCGGGGCCAAGCGTGACGCCGCCACACCTGCCTTAAAGGGGCAGCGCAACAGGTGGCGGCGCCGCCCGCGGGGGCGCGGCCCGGACCGCACCTCGCACCTTACACCTCATCTTACACACCTCACCTCACACCACACCCCACCCCACCCCTCACATCCCACACCCCACCTCACCTTACGCCCCACACACCCTACACCACACCCCACACACCCTACACTTCACCACACCCCATCCCTCACCTCTCACCCCATACCACACCACACATCCCATCCCTCACCTTACACCCCCACACCCCGCCCCCCACACCCACTCGTGCCTGGGAAGGTTCCCCCCCGTGTCCACAGGACCCCACACACCCCCCACAGCTCCCTGGGCTCGCCCCAGCGCTGAGCACCAAACAGCCAGCACTGCCCCACGGTGCAGCCCCCGGGCCAGGCTGGCGTTTTGCTGGCTTGGATTTATTTTTATTTTAATATTCGTCTTCTTTCCCCGAACCTGCTTAAGAAAAAGCTCGAGGCAGATGAAAAGGTGTTTCATCACCAGTGGGCTCGCCATGCTGAAGAGCTGGAGCGCAGCCCTCGACGGAGGGAAAATACCACAGGCTGTGATTTCTCTGGGAGAGCTAGAAACATATGGCAGCAGGCAGACTGCCAAAGCTGGCAGCGTGCAGGAGATAACCAAGCCTTTTCCTGTTAATTAATCTCAGGCATGTTCATACTTGAGATGGTGGTGTTTTACAAGGCCCCCCAAGACTACAAAAAAAGCATATGAAGACCTGTGGCTGAGAAACCACGACCATGCTTTTGCTCCAAAACATTCTTCGCTGATGGTCATTTTCTAAGCCAATGTGGAAAGCTGTGATTTCTCCAAACAAGCCCAGCCCTCTGCCAAGGGTGTTCTCCCCTCTCTGAAATTTTCAGATCCACTAAGCAGCAGCATAACTGCCCTTGTTCACTCACCACGGGATCCCAGAGCTCTGCACCGATCATAAGCAAGACTCCCCAGCGTAGAGGGGCTGCCAAGCTATGGGAATGCAGAACCCAGCTTACTTCTTCCACAAACCTTTATTCTGTGCAGCTTTGGAGCCAAACAGTAAAAAGTCCAAAGGTGAGAGTTACAATCCCTGCCCCACAAGTCCTCACACACACATCTCATCTCTTCTTCCCATGTCTTGAACAAGAAGCTGGTGTGGTATTAACTCTCGGTCTTGCTGTTCTGTGTCCTGTTCAAGTGGTCAAAGCTTCTTTGAAGCATGGAAAGAGAAGTCTTCAGCTGTGAAGAAACAACCATCATAAACCCTCCATCCCAATTATTTAAGTTAATCTCCTGCATGGGCGAGTGGTATCAGGAAAATAATGTCTCCCTCCTCCTTTTTTTTCCAAGATTTCATGTGATTTCCTCCTCCCTGTTTCCATAAACAGTTGGCTTACTGTGCTCTCCTAACAGATATACCCAGTACAGTTTATAAATACTAACAGTCCAGAATGATAAAGTCTTAACACCTCACCAGACAACAGTGCAGAAGATAAGCCACCCCACTCAGTTTTAGTCACAGATAATGTTCATAGCAAATACTCTAAAGAACACGGCAGCAAAACATGAATTTTCTTTTAATACCTGGACCTCCTAATGGATTCTGGTACACAAAATGTGTTTAGATTATTGACAGTCCTCAGCAAAAAACAAGGTAACGGGCACTGTGTCAGGACTTTCAGACAAAAAGTATCATTTGGGGTGAAAAAGGTGGTTAAATTTTCAATTTTCTATTTTACACTGCATCTTCAAAAAGCACTTAGCACTTCAGAATCACGAATTCTTTGGATAGTAAGCAGAGAAAATGAAAAGGGCATGGAAAGCATGCTGTGATGAAAGTGGTTAATTAATATAATAGCAGTTGTGTGTGCAGAGACACCTCTGAACAAGTAGTATAAAAAATGGCTTCTTTTTCTACCCTCTTTAAGTGCATAGAAGAACACAGAGCAAACTGGTGATGGACAGAGGTACATCTGAACTCCCCTCTCAGCTTTCCTACTCTAATAATTTATTCCATCACATTTTAAGGTTTAATAAAAAAATTTAAAATCAGAATATTCATGGGCTGTATGTAAAACCTAAACCATGAATTTACTGTTCTTCATTTACTGAGTTGAAATTTCAGCCTAGGGATTTTCCAGTCATAGACTTCAGGATTAGAGAGACACACAATGGCATTCAACAACTGTTTTTTGCTATACTGCCTGTAGTACACAGGAGCCTGAAATTGTAAGTTACTGTAAAGAAGGATGAACTCTATAGCTATGGAGCCTCTCAGAAACATATAGTCTGCAGAATTTATTTATTTTTCACTCGAGATTAGGTGGCCCGTTGATACGAAGGCTAAGTGAAGCTCTAGCCAATATCTAGAAGAGTAGTGGGGAGCAAAAGCCAGGATAAACTTGAAAGAAGACACCCCATAAAGAAGTCTTAACGTGAGTCTTAGAAAAATAAAATGTTTTGAAACACTCCAGTCTTTGCTTTGTCATGATTCAGAACTCATCAACACCTCATCAATACAGGTACTTGACAAGTTTTAAGATAATTGACATGAGTACTTACATCTTAGTCAGAACAAATGAAACAAACAACCAACCACGAAAACCCCCAAACAAACAAACAAAAAAAAACACAAAAGCCCCCCAAAACAAACAAACAAACAAACACAAAAACCCAAAAAAAACTAACACAAAACCTAACCAACTCAAAAACATCAGAAACATGAGCATTGCCTCCTTACTAAATTCAAACCTAGGGCAAAACAGATCAAGGAATCATGGAAACTTTAGTTAGCACCAGAGGACGAGTAAAAGCTATGATAGCATAAGGCAGAAAACTTGAGTTACTGAGAAAAAAGAACATCACCAGGAAAGATTGCCAGACCTACCTGCTCAAGCATTTCAATTGAGTCTCTTAAAACTCCCTTCACATGTTTAACCTGTTCCTTATCATATTGAGGGATCTCTTCTTTAGATACCATTTCTGGGGATATGCTGAAAAAATAAGATTACATCAGAAACATGAAACAAGCACCTTGATGCCTTTTTAGAACCAACTGCTCTCTGCCACCCTTGCTCTGCCATTATTAAAACTATCCTTTTATAAAGGCCACATAAAAAGCTGCCTGAAGTTGAATTCCAATCCCTGCTGCCTTGAAGACGCTGCCTCAGACATTTGTAGACAACAGCCACCAAAAAAAATGTGCTCACATTTACATCTCCAACACAGGTTCTCACACTTCAGTGAGAAAGATCTTTCTTAGAAAGAAAGCTGCTCTAATCAGTTCTGAGATGGTCACTATGGGAGGTCACCACACCGTTTCCAGACTCAACATCAGGTTATGGCTTTTAACTTATTTGTTGATACTGTATTCAAGAAAGGAAGCAACATCTTGCTGTGTCTGAATATAAAAGGCACGGAACATGGAAGTTCGTGAGGGAGAGGAGATTTACCAAGAGACTCTCAAAAAGAAGCTAAAAAGCTAAATGAATCTTTAACATTACATCTGAGATCATGCTGTTCACACAGGATGAACACTTCGATTCTGTGATCAGCACTATGATATTCACAGAAGATGAGTCACAGCAGGGTGATAAAATGCAAACTAAGGTTACTGTTCCCCCAAAAAACAGCCTGTCAAAGGAGAAACTTATTACTGCAAGATGCAGTCAGACATGTCACTGGATTTCAATACATACCACAGAAGTGCATCAAGCCCCAGCAACTTCTGAAAACTTCCCACTGAGTTTATTCATTTAAAATTTATTTCTTTAGATCAGATTCTCACATAAGCTGAGGAAGAAAGCAAGCAAAAAAATGTGAATTCAGCTTACTTCAAAGAGCTTTCTTCCTGAAGCTGGACATGATAGAGGGACTGAGCTGCATGCTCTATCTTTGACAGCTTGAGAAACAGTGTTATATTCAGCAAGACCAAGAGCAGCAAACTGTAGAGAGAACAAAAATCAAGTCCTGTAACAATTTCAGTTGCAATGCTACAAAAACAAGATTTGGGCTAAAAAAAGCTAAGGAAACAGAATTCTTCCATGAGGAAAAAGGGTGTGGGGCAGAACTATTCTGAAAATAAAGATTCATCCAAAAAATTCTTAACCTTTAATGTTAAATTGTGTAATAGGAACAAATAGAAAGAACAACAGCATATCCTCTTACAACTTTTAAAACTAGGAATTAGTAAATTCCAGACTTTTTTTAACAGGATCAAACCTTAAAAAAAATCTGTAAGGTAGACTAGTTTGGCAAATCAGCATTTTTGTTCTGTCATTTCTAATTCAATCCATTCCCCTCCTCTGCCCACATGTTCCACTCCAATTGGGTTAAGATCTATTACACTACATGCAATGCTAATATGCAAATGAGGAACAGACAAATACAGATAAAGACCAATATGAGCTTGAGTCAAGTCACATTTTAATGCGAGTACTTACAAGACACTCATTACTACAATGATGGTGGTGGTCCTACTTACTGCATCTCTTTTCCTTCCTATAGGGCATGGAAGAGAAGGAGGTTAAAAAGTACTGAAGAACATTCCTAAAGGATGCCTGCAGATACAAGTCAGTGCCCAGCACCTCACACAGAACAGCTCAACAGCTTCTGATGGAAAGAAATAACAGATCATGTGGGTGCACAGAATCACCTCCAACATTCAGCAAGGCATTTTTGTACTCACGTCTGACAAGTCTACTCAACAGCCAGGCTCTTCCATCAGAATTCCCCCTAGCCCAATATGCCCGGGAGAACACACTGCTGGGGCATGGTCCCACTAAACCTGGATAGTCTGAGAAGGCTACAGTCTATCCATTACTAACATGCAATTCAGCATGTGTACTGCTAGTCACACATGAGCAAAGTGGCTCTCCTCTTCTTGTTCTCATGCTCACAATTATCTTTCTGACAGCCAGTGTCAATCAAGTTCTCCTGTAACTTGTCCCATCCTTACTGGCTTGGCTTATCTGTTGTTCTGAAGATAGTCTTTCAAAAGACCATCTACTATTCATCAGGCAAGACACTACTGAGGGAGAAGAAGTGTGTATGTCCTCTCCAAACTGAGCAGCAATCACCTACCACTGTGGGCAGGCTTATCTTTAAGTGCAGTTACTTTCATACATTCACATTTCCTGCCCTGGACAAAGGATATACACAAAAGTTGTAGTGTATACACAGATAGACAAGCTGATCCGAAAAGGTGGAGCAGCAGTAGCAAAAATAAGTAATCAGGAAGCAATTTCAAATAGGTGAGCAGTCCTTTACACATGCTGCTGATCCAAATATTCTCTCAGCGCTATACGTAGTGTTTCCCACTTCAGGGAAGAGCACTTGCTCCTACTTTACTGTTTACAATTTTACTTCTGACGACTTCACCCTTCTCTGGTATACATTAGCGTACAGATTTCCTTATCTCTCTAGGTATAACTAATACTGTATGTGCTAGTGGCCAAGTCTCATGCCTAAGGGCAATGGAACTACAAGAAATGCTTCAGTGACCCAGAAATTACAGAAGTAGATGGGCAATAGACTTCCTAACATTAAAAAGATAACCAAAAATTAGGTGACTGGGCCAAGAGACAAGTGACCAAGTTCAATCAACTCATGACTTGGGTATGCAGTTATTTGAAGAAACAAAGCAATTTTTCAGAAACTTTAAGAGTCAGGTTATTTTTTTTTTTTTCCTCATCCAATCTTATTTTCAATCCTATGCAGATTCAGAGCAGCATTTTAAGTTTTGGTTGATCTTTGTTTTAAAACTGAAGGTGATGCTAGGCTTAATGCTAAAAGCGACTGTGCATGCTCCAAATGTACTTTATGAAAGCTTGAACATGTCAAAGCATTTGTTATCATACTGATCAAATAAAGACGAGTAATATACACACAAGTGCTACTCTTGCACTGTTTTAAGACTTGTGCTTTCTTGAACACACCTTTTGGAATACACTTCATATAAAAATTCCTACCTACTATACTGCCCTGGGACTCTGCTCCCATGTCACCAGAGGAATGCTGGGAAGGACGTTTGGGAAGTGATTCTGCCAGACCCCGGTGTAAAGTGCGTCGTCTTCGTCTCAGAGCAACTAATTTTCCAGAGTCTTCTATGGACTGATTAATTGCATATTCCTCCATTAGGAGATCTGATTCTGTGGTAGGAAAACACCAAAGTTACTGAACAGTCAGAAGGAAAGGTGAAAAGTTTAGCACTGAAGACTTAAATTGTGAGTTATGGAGGGCAGCAGTGAGACGAACAACTGCACCTTCCAGTAAACGAAGCTAAAGCAGGTCTAACAAACTACACGTTGACCTGTACCACCTGTTCCATTTGCTAGAGGGCACTTAGAATACTTTTCAGAGACAGTGCACATCCAGCTTAGGCAGGATTGTTTAATGATATGCAAGACAGCAGCTGGAAGAACACTGCAAGACAGTGTTAGACTGAGACTAGGAACTGTGTTAGACCGCGAGCCTGCAGCCGTGGCTGGCCAGGCTGTTAACAGACATATCCATGGAGCATGCCAAGTGCCACTGCTTCTCTTCTCACATGCAGTCAAGGAAATACTTGGAGATAAGCACATGCAGTTGAGAGTAACACCTTTCCTGCTTCTCCTCATGTTTCCTTCAGGAATCAATTATGACAAGGTATACAAGAGCTCCTTGTTAGCCACAATGCTTCTTTCATACCCTGGAACTGGCAGATATATTGATGACAGGAAGTTCTGTCTTCGATTGCTTAGATTTTTCCTCTTTTTCAAACCATTCTTTAAGGAACCAAGTTTGACAGATGTGAAAACATACAGAGCAAAGGTAGCCTCCTTGCTCCAGCACAATGAAGAAAATGCCTCACCAAGTTGTTTGAAGTTTTCCTGTATTCCTCCCCATGTATTCTTCTCGATTACAGACTTGACAAGGCCCCAAGGCTGTTTTTTGTACTTCACTTCTGCAGAAACCCTAGTAAACAGAAAACAATAATGAAAGAGTGCTCTTCTAGGCAGAACAGTGATAAGAGAGCTCTCTTATCAGAAGCAGACCTCTAGCTTATATCTATAATCTAAAATACCAACTGGAACTGCCTTGGCTTTTCACCTGGGCAGCACTTTCACTGAAGAAAGGCAAGAGACAGATAGTAGCAAAGCAATGTCTCTAGCTAAAGCCTCAAAATCTGAATGTCCAAATTATGGGAAACAGTTTGAACTGTTTTCCTTCAGACTCAGACTGTCAGACCCTATGAAGCACTCTCATTTTAACATATGTTTAAAATAGGGTTCAGGCTTTCATATAATAAAATCCTGGTCTTTACTTTGTATGTGTACATATATATATATTACATGGGCACATCAATAGCAGCAGGGGAAATTCATTATCACCACTCATGCATCAAGCACTCAGATCCCACCCTGAGCACACAGAAATTAAAATCTGCCTTTCCGTGAGCGTGACAGAGGGGAAATGGCATCCCTGCCTTGCATTCCCCAAGTCATGCTAATCAATAATACTCCCAGGATAAAAATTTTTTGGGGTAGAATCCTTCAGAAAGATGCTTCTAAGAACTGAGTGAATCCCAAAGCTCTTCATAAAAGGACAAAAGGATAGCCGAGAACTTCAGTTTCAGTCAAGAAGACTGACCATCCATGAACATTTTTTTCAATTTTTCAAATAATATTCCAAATCAATGTAAGCCCACTACGTTCCTAGTCTAACAAAACAACATCAGTCATATAGAGGTTTTCAGCCATGTGAAACACAGCATAATAAGGCTAGCTGTAACACCACGATGTGCCTTTTGTTCTACACATGCCTGCTCTGTGCACCATGTTGAAACCTAGGTTTTTACTCTTACCCTAGCATTGTCACGTGTCTCAAATAAAACAAATCTAGCTCTCAAAGAGGAAAAGTGATTCACTCAAAAAACAAAAACAAACACCCCCTCCCCCAGACAAACTAATACAGAAGAGTTGTTCAAGGATCTATCTTCTCTCCTCCTCCTCTCAGTAGAGAGGGAGTCTTAAGGCCTTTCATAGCCTGAAAAAAAGGCAGAATAGAATCTGGGCTTGCTTACCTTTCCTGGGTACTGATGAAGTTTGAGATAAAAGGTCTTAACTGAAGACAGCACAAGAACTACCAAGCATTACATAGTCAGAAAGTCACACAAATACACTGAACATGGAACTTGATCACTTCAAATGTCTTCAACTAGTGGGAGAAGAACTCTCCTATCTAGGCAGGGTTTACTTGAGTACCCTCCCTGCAAAACTGAATATGTTCCATCTTCCCTGCACCTTTCTGTGAAACCACCCTCCTCTGCAGGCCCTTAGCAAAGATATCTGGGAAACTTTGTAATAAAACATCTCGATTTGTTCCAACGTATCCCACTCACACAGCTGCACTCCAAAACCCAAGGCTGGTCAGAACTCAGTTGGAGATGAGTTCTGTACCTCAGAGTCAACATGAGTTCATTTCTCACTGCATTAATGAGATCCAAATACAGCATACATGTGACAAGAAATAAACCGAGCTTATGTTTCAGAAGATATCTCCAACTTCGAGAGAAACTGACATTCTCTATGCTGCTGGCAGACAAATCTTTTAATAAGCACACATCATCAACCCGTAACATAAGTGCCTTGGCTTCTCCCCTCCCACTGTGCACCACCCAGGCTCACCGTAATCGACACTTGTGACTGGAAGTGCGGCTGATACAGTATCTGTTCACAGTGTAGAAATAATCATGGTAGGGGACATCATGGGTCAGTACCTCAGCATCCACCTGATAAGACTGACCTTTCTGGCTCTGCTTATGCAGGATCTAGCACAGAAGAAAGCAAAAATAAGAAGGTATGTTCGTGGTACACGATTCTTTTTTCCCCCCTTTCAGCCTGAGTTCCTTAGGCTAGATAACCAGCAACAAGTGAAATAGAGGGGAAGTCTGAAGAACCACTATAAAAACCAGTTAAGAAGTATAGATGGGGTGGGCAAAGAGAAGATGCCTCCTACTAGAGCCAACATAAGCAGTAGCAGTACTTCCCCACTGCCACTTCAAGTGCTGGATGCAAGGCTGGCCACTGATTCGTGACCACAGCTTTCTTTGAGACCTGCAACTTTCCCAAAGCAGAATTTTAGAATGGTTGGAAGGCACCTCTGGTGGTCAACTTGTCCAAGAACTGTACTTAAGCAGGTGCATCTAGAGCGGGTTGCCCTGGAGCACGTCCAGGTAGCTTTCCAGTACCTCCAAGGAAGGAGATGCCACGACCTCTGTGGACAACCTGTTTCACTGTTCATTCATCCTCTCAGTAAAAAAAAAGTGTTTCCTGATGTTCAGAAGGAATCACCTGTGTTTCAGTTTGTATGCACCACCGTGATCCTGTCACTGGGCACCACTGAAAGCTGTGACCTGTTGTGGTGAAAGCCTGGCTCAGACTTCTTTGCACCTCCTTTCAGATACTTCTATACATTGTCAGATCAATCCCTCCTGAGCCTTCTCTTCTCCTGGCTGAACATCCCCAGCTCTCAGCTGTTTCTCATATGAGATGCTCCAGTCCCTTCATCATCTTAGTGGCCCTTTCTTGGACTTTTCATCTCTCATACTGGGGAGCCCGGAATGGGGCATGAAAGCATTTAATTCCATCTTTCCATCCCCCAATTCCTAAGAGATGTTAGTATTTTTCCCCACAAACTCTGTGGGAGTTTATAGCCATCTGCAAAAGCAGAAAGCCTCTCTGATTTCATGAGCATTTGCTCACTAATGGTGAGAGGAACTGCAAACCACCCTTAGAAATGCGTTGTTTAAACTACAGATCCAGATTCAGCTCACTGAACTTTAATTCATGGTCCAAACTCTTGACAGACCATAGAGCTGACCTCTCCCTTGATTTCAAGGGCATCAGATAGACACACATGCACACAGTACCTGCTTTTCTGTTGCAGTTGTGAACTTCCCACAGAGTGGATTGTTAATCGTTACAGTGTATGTCAAAGTCCTCAACTGATTGCCATTGGAATCTCTATTCCAAGGGGTTGATACAGCATCTAGATGAGAAATTATGCAAAGTCTCACATACACATTACCTAAAAGGCATTATCTCTGCCCTAACACATCTTAACAGATTGAGAACAGCAGTGGGGAGAGACACAGAAAACTGATTCCAAATAGTTGTGGTTTTCTTTAGGAAAGGGAAAAATTGTAGCTCACTGATGAACAAAGATGAGGCACTAAGTAGCTGAACCTGAGTCTACTCAGAGACTTGAGGGTGGAGAGAAGAATAAGCAATTAAACGAAAATATGTCATTTCCCATCTGCTTAAAGTTGAATAGATTCACTTCGCATTATCAAAAGCTTTTGCCACTTTGCCTTCCAAGCTGACACTGAATAAATATTACCCTTTTTGACTTAATTTTCTGTTCTTATGATCTCAGTGAATAAAACTTACTCATCCAGAAAATTAAAGCCTGTGAATATCATTTGGGAGGATGCAGCAATTTCGCCTGTGTGCCAGCCATACAAAATTTCAGTATTTCTCGGACACAATGTAATGAGAAATACCCCACAGAATGCATCAACTTAACTGCCTATCCAAAATTCAGGCATTAAGGTGTAGTTTTGTGGTACACTGAAATAAGGTTTTTACTCCAAAATGTGACTGATCTACATACCTATGGAAACAACAGTCTAGCTTTTGACAGTCTCTCTCACAGTGGAGCTTTAAGGTTCAAAATTCTTTTAAAGTGGGGAGAAACTTAAAATTCAACTTGGACCTATATAGCAATTCTCAGGGGTAAAAATTTTCAAGGTAGTTTATAACATAAAATGGAGAAGAGTTTGTTACCTACTATACTCCTGGAATTGAGAAACCTCTGCATGAAATGAGAATTGGTGAAAAGGATTTCAAACATCTTGTCTGCAGTGATGTGGAAAACTCTGTTTATAAAAAGTCTCCCATAGAGATCATTCTCAGAGACGGTCTCCTTCACTGCTAAGAAAGGCACAGAGATCAGGTTAAGAACAGTATTATGAAGCAGCTTTATAGTATTTTAGGCTTTATGACAGCTCAAATCCATTCCCAGCTTGCATCAGCATTTGTTTCTGACTCTCAGAAACCCAGTAATGATTGCAGCACTGATTTGGTATGTTGGCTGCCATCAGGAGCAAAGTCCAGAGCTGATTTTCAAACACACACCACTATCACCACCCCCACCATTTCCGTGTGCAAATTGATAAATCAACATCAAAAGGTCCCATCTCCTTAGTTTTGCCTTCAGTATTCTATTAATCCTACAAGAAACATTGGGGAAAGACAAAAAGTTAACATAATCTTCATTAGTATGTGTGCCTATTGTACAGAGGACAAGCAAACAGGACAGTGAAACCATAATAGTTTTCTTCTTACTTACAGCTAGTTTCAGAATTCTGCTTCTAAAATTGTAATACTCATAGTGTCCACAAACCAGGCAGACTCACAAACCCTTCCTCCCTCCATGCCTATTTAACAGGAACACAAGAGGTACCCTGCTCCACTTTGCAGTCCCAGGAAATGCACCAAGAGGCTCAATTGCCATCACCTATTTCAAAACCAACCAAGCACCCCAGTGGTGTTCTGTGGCTGCAGCACTGATCTTTGCTATTTCTGCTTCTTGGTGCTTGCTGGCATGACTCAGCTTTGTGGTTGTCTCAGCCACTCTTGCAAGAGATAAGGGACAGAATAATCCTGGAGGGCAAGCAGCTTCCTGTGCCAACCCCAACTCAATCTGCTTATGCTTCAGAAACAAACCCCCACACACTACCAAAACGAAACTAAAAGCCCAAAAGCAAATCTTGCGGCAGGCAGAGTCAGGATGCCTAACCTCTCAACTGATACAAATGAATGCTCAACTAATACAAATGAAAGCCAGGAAAGGTCAGTGCCAACCACCAATGCAAAGGCAGCCTGACTATCAAGCTATAGTTCACAGACTGACTACAAGCTAAAGTTACAGCACTTAAAACATTAGTGCTTGGTAAAAGTCAGTATTGATAAATGCAAATGCAGCAACTAAACATCACAGCAGTCCCCAACAAAACCCAATTCTGACTCTGAGCAGACTTAGTCTCCAGTGCTGCTCCTAGCCTGCTAAAAGTCCCTGTTACACATCTGCCTCCAAAAAAGTTCTTTTTGATATAATCACGTTTCAATGTAGGACCCCAAAAGTGAAGCACAAGTGCCATAGTTTTTGTGCTTGCACAAGAGATTGACTTCCTTCCTCTGCCATGTTCTGCTTATGCAATTGTAATTCTACACAATTACAAGATGGAACAGAAAGCAAACACACATTTCAAGAGGCCTATTTAAACAGTCAATATGCAGTCATTACATGTAGAATACAAATTCTGCTGTGCTGAAACATTCTCTGGGAAGCCAGAAATTCAGCCTGAGTTTTCAGCTTATGCTCACTGTATTTTCTCTCCCAGCTGAATTTAACTCTAACAATATGCAGGCCAAGTGAACTGTAAATGTGACTTCAGTTAACAAGAACTGAACATTACAGACCTCTCCTTCCCGAGTACACTCACCACTTCCTCTCTTTCACTAAGAGACAGGGAGCTTCAGATATTGATGATGACATCCCCTTTGCCGACTGTGCATCAGCTAATATGTGTGGAGTCAGATACCAGGTAATTCAAACCTCGTTACTCTGGTGAGTGTTACTCAGCTGGACCTTGATATGCCCAAAGAATCTGCTACCATTTAGAAAAGAAAATGCAAAGGCCCAGACATATGATCAAGTTACCATGTATCAGATAAGCTTTGTCAGCAATTTGTGTATGTCTTAGCAAATACAAGACAATATAAGTTACCTCTGCCCCCGTGAGCCTTAGCTAAAGGGCATAACATCCATCTGAAATGTCCAAGGACAGCTACTACTTTTCTGCTGATGCCAGGTAATTTGGTAAGCCACAGACACTCATGATATGCACAAAGCCCATGCATTATTACCTTAGGGTGCAGACTTTGCTACTGAGCTATTTTACCCTTCATGCATGAAGTCTGTCCTTCATCTAGCAAGGCTTAAGCAAGAGAACTCAAGGTCTATACAAAACTTCCTGTAATTTGATTTACCTACACTCTATTTTTATCTAATCATATTTCTAACAGGGAATAGTCAATGAAGTACCAAATGCATGACAGTCTCTATTGATAAATACGTTTTTACTTATAATCCCTCTCAGTTCTTGGAGCATAGAAAGAATAAAAATTTAAAATGTTTTTAACACAAAGCAGTATTTTCAAAAACTCCAACCTCAGACTGGGTTTATATATCAGGCCCATCAGCTACTTTAGATGCTAAGATTCAAACAGTTGTTTTCCAGAAAGCCTGGAAATCTTTTATTAGACAATGGGTCTGGAAAGTGCATGTATGCATAAATGATGCTCTGAGTTCTACATCTGTGCAAGCAAGTTGCTGCACACACTGAGAGCTTGACAAGCTTCAAGTCATTTTCATCTGGGTTTCTCAAAATTTATCTGTAGAAATCCTGAACGAAGCAGCAAGCACAATCAGTAGCATAGCAAAGAATAAGTGTACAGTTTATATGCTTGCAATTTAAATAGACAGCTTTAAACACTTACCTCTGCTACAAATAAAGATGCACATTTGTTTATTGCTTTGTTTGGTTTTACTCACACAAGTAAACTTGTATCTGCCTTTATTTATCTCTATACTAGAGCAACATCATGAATTTGACCTAGGAGTGACTTAGAAATATTCTTTATGAACAAAATGCTTTGTACAGATACAGAGATTTTCATCTAACTCCTTCACTTTTAATGCTGTTCTAACCCCTCAGCAGTATGCAATTATCAACACTAACTCTCTTAGCCTGAATACATTTATAGTTGAATTGGAGCTGTCTGATAAAAGAACACGAGATTATTCTGACTTTAGGTAAGGATCCCTAGGGACCCAAAAATCCAGAAGTAAACATATTACCCAGAGTGTCCTCGTTCAGCCTGAAGACAGCAAGTGTGTTCCCTCCCCCACTACTGCCTTGCACTTCATAAGGTCATTTTCATCACTGCAAGGCAAACTGTGAAATAATGTTTGAATATAATACCATTATGCAGCAGCAATTGCAGAGGTTTAAAAACATCTGCAGTGCAAGAAAAACAGAAAATTGGGGAGCAGGGGAAGGGGGCAGTAAGAAAAAATACTGTTCTTAAAATTCTCATCAACAACCAACAGCTCAAAGCTAAACACACATCACAAGCAAGCTAAAAAAGCTGAACTGATAAGAGCAGAGGCTATCAAATAAATTAATAAGAAGGCTGGTTTTTTCACTCCACAGAGTTGGGAGAGGACCACGATTATTTTTTTTTAAATTATACATGCACATCTTAGCATGTTGAGCATTTCTGTACCACTGGGTATGGGGGAAAAAGCTGCACACTGCATGAAGAATATTCAGGTAGAAGCCTTTAGCCAGACAGAACCTGCAATCAAGTCACTAAAACCAATTCCTAGAAGTGAAAATGTTCCAGGTATCTTCTATTTAAAGACTGTACGAGCAGAATTAACCATTTTCAGAGAACTCTCCTATACTTTAAGTACGAAATTAACCTGGGGAGGTACAGAGTAAGTATTGTCTAAATGCCAACTTCTTCCAGTTCACAAGATTAAAAAAACCAAACTTATACCTTTTGCCTTTAGATAACCCAAGACCCAAAGCAGATATGTAGATATATATAGATATATGTTCAACAAAATACATCCTTTCAGTATTTTGATTAAAATGCCAACAGGATAACAGGGCTACTCTTCCTTACATACATTATATATCCAAAATGTCATATTTGGGGTGGGGGGAAACAACCAACACAGGGCTGAACCAATTTCAACCATTCTATATTTCAAACACTGTACACCCCATGTTTCCCTATCTGCAAGAAAGGTCAAACCACTGCTGTGCCCATCTCACAGCACCACAGTGCAGGCAGTGACACTCTCCTGCAGACCACATATTTAAGGTGGTTATTAGTACAAATAGAAACAATACAGTCAATCTGTCAAGTTATGCAAGGAGATCAGAAAGTTATCATGCCCCCATAAACAGAAAAATTTCCTAACAGAAAAGACTGTTTCTCAACTTCCTGCTTCCCTCTTCTTTCTTTGAAGCATTTCACACTGCTGAACATTGTCACTGAAAAAAGATAAAAACCCAAACAAACACCCTACATACAAAAGAGCCATTTGAGGAAATTAAAACATCTCTTGGCTCTGTTTAGGAAATATGTATTCTGTGCTTGAACTAAATTTTCTGAAATATACAGTTAAGACCACAGATATTCATTTTTAGCTTAGCCAAAAGTTTGTCATGGCTCAAGAATTTATACTCCAGTTTATGAAACCAGACAAAAGTGCCCAGATGCAGGTCAATAGCCCAGTGGTCCGTAGTGGGATGCACATCCCCCTTCCCCCAGGTAACCAGTGTGAGAACTGCTTAGGACAAGGGAACTAGTGATGGGAACAACAGGAGTCTTGAGCTTGCCCCTCACCTTATTTGCCAGGACACCTCCATGGGCAGCCTGAGTATGAGCCAGAGGACACAAGAGAAATTAATCGCATGGGTAAACCTTTGCCATGTAGGAAAGCTAGTTTCGTTTGCATGAAGGAATTCACCTTGTTAGGGTATGGGGCAACTGCAACAGAAAACAGACAGAAACAGAAGAAAAAAATTCTAAGCATGAAGAATCTGAGAGAAAAGATTAATGTGAATCTAGAAAATCCTGCTCTGAATGAAAAAAGACTAGTCTTGGGGAAGGAAGGGAGGGAGGAGAAAAAAGAAAAGCAGCATGAAGTCAGTTGTCTTTTTTTTAAAGAGACATCTCCAATTTAATATGTTCTATTTATTCAACATCACCAATACAGGGATGACAGGGAGTATTTACTGCCACCATTTAGGCAACCAGCAGCATGAAAGACAACATGGCTATTTTTCAGTCTGTTTCACTGAAAGCATTTCCCATAAAAATAATATCCAGAGACAGAAGAGAGATGTGGTACTAAGAAGCCAGGAAAACTGCAAGTTATCTAAAACGTCCAAAGGCCAAAACTTTCTGCTGCTCTGAAAGGTACACCTCTGAAGGAGTAAATTAATTTGTGAAGCTTGTTAAGTGTGTAGGAGTACGGCACAAACAGCATTCTGTTCAAGTAGGTATATTCACAAACATGATAAAGCCTGACATGCATCAAGTTGAATCTGAACTCGAGCAAACAGAAGCAGCGTGGGTGAGCAAAAGAAAAATCAGTTGAATATAAAGTATATCCCCAAGCAAAAATCAGAACTCACAGGCAGCCAATTCAATCCATAACTTTAAAAGCTTTCCTGGACTCCTCAATGATCCAAACATAAGGACCCCTGCAAACTTCAGTTGTCAACTGAGAGGATAAAATACAAAATTTCTCAGAGAGATTACGAACCTGCCTCGATTAACTGAACTGTTCTATTCCTGCCAACAAGCGAAGAAAGTAAGTTCTCTTCACATACAAAAGAAATACTCAGCTGCTACTGTTTCATTTGCACACTACCATATAACCCTAGAACCAGTACAGGCACTTCGCTTTAAAGGCACTTACAGAGTGCAAGGTTTGGATATTTAACAGAACATCCACCACAACATCAGTGAGCTGTTTGCACAACCAGAGCCCTGCGGCACAGAAAAGTTCCCCACGGTAAGTGAAAGGCTCTCCTTAGAAAGTGAGACCTTGCATGGGGCTACTGTGGGACCACACAATAAGCACCCACAGACCCCAGCACGAGTCTCACTGTCATCTAACCTACGTAGAAGGTATGCTCCAGCCTTGCTCTCTTTCAAGGACATAGCAAAAATGCTTTTGCCAAAAATGCCATTATGGGAGATAATGCTACATTTTTCTCTCCTAGGGGTAGAAGATCAAAAGAAACATGTAATAGTCAAGTTGCAATCTCTGCATTACTGTGCTATCCAAGTTTCTTCTCATCTTGTACTGGCTAATGAGGTATGAGTTTATGAGGATGGTATATTAGGATCAATTAAGATACTAACTGTTGGCACAGAAAGTGTAATCTGCTCCAAGATATTCATTACGGTTTTTCACCTTCATATTAGATTCAGGATATGCACAACACTCTCCTGAAAGCTGGGAAGTAGTCTTGCTTGGACTTCCAGTGAGTTCCTCAGCTTATTCCATCAATAACATTGAAGCCCACAAACCTTAAGAAAGTAGAAGTGTAAAGAAGGGGGACTGGGGAGAACTTAACAGAAACTTAAGAGTCTGAAATGTGCAAACAAACAAACAAAACAAACAAAAAATCTTTTAAATATCTGTGAGAATATCAAAAGTGAACTAACACCACCTCATTGGTCAAGAAACTTTTTTTAGTTTAAGCTGTTAGAAACTCTCTACCCACCAAAAGAGAAAAATCAAAACCACAATTTGTTTAGAATTAAAATAAACACTCGGCAACCTTCTCTTTCTCCCCAGAAACAAAGATACAAAGATTATTTTGATGCAATTCTGTGAAATAAATAGCTAATAAGTTTCATCAGATCAGAAAGTTCTCTAATTGCTCCACAAGTGAGTTGGAACACCAAAGTCAAGTTGTCTTACACTTCTCAATTGTTAAAGAGATTTACCTTCTTCACTATCTGAGGCACTGCTCTTCTCTGGAAGATTTTCATTTTCATTAAGGTCCAAGGACTTTTCTAAAGACCTGCTCCTGACTAGCTTAACAGGTTTTCTTTCTGAAGATGGAAGAGGACTCTTTATTTGCTTCTCACTTGGGGACTCTTCTACCTGAAACAAGAGAAAAAAAATAAATCATAGACCATTTAAAAATAAAACAAAACAAAAAACAAACAACCACAAAGAGAAAGTTACTTTCAAAGAGGACAGCCATACAAAGGAAGCCACAAGTTCTATTTACTTAATACTACATAGTCAAGCACTAATTTCTTCCTTGTTCCTCTACAACTTCCCTTCCTCTTTATTTAAATCTTTCACTAAACCCTGGTAACAAGGGACAGAGTTACTTGTATGTACTGTTGGTACCAAGAGCTGCCTTAAATGAGAAAGTTCATACCCCATCCGGTCCCCTTGCGCCCCCCTGCACAATTTGGTCCCCTTCCTACATCAACACAAGCATTTATAAGTTCATTAACCTAACACAGATTTACTTTCTATTGATCAGGTTGTTTTTATTCATGCCACTTTAGCAACGGTCCAACACTCTGGAGGGGAAGAACAATGAATCACAGGCAGGGCCTTCCTCTTTCAGTAAGATTAGCTTATCCCAACTAGGTATTTGGAAGGTTCTTACTCTGCAGGACTCCACTACCCTTTGACAAAAAAACAAACAAAAAAACAGCAAAAAAAACCAAACAAACTTAAAATACAGAGTAGAGCCATCCTACCCGTAAAATGTTACTGCTCAGAAACACAGCAATGGAATATCATTTGCCATCTCCAGTACATATACAGAAAATCCCACAGAACATCAGACACTGAATCAATGATGCAGCTCTTAACCCTAAGCCATAACTGTTTTCTAGAAATACGTGCGTACTTCAAGAAGTAAATCTCTAGTGAAACTGTATGAGCAAGGTTTGTATATTTCAAAGTGGCACCTAAAAAGCTTGTCTACCAGCTTCAAATCATAGTTTTCATTCTAAAGCTCCCCTCAAAGCACCCATTGCCTCCAGTGGAACACCTGGAATCAACAGTTGCACAGCCCACATATGCAGCAGTACAGGGACCATAGTAAAAATTACCAGGCCACCTCAACTGAGTAGTTCTGATTCATCTGCAATACCATCATCCCTAAGGATTATTCAGCACTGACTCAAGACAGAAAAAGCATCCGCTGCTTGAATAGTCATCACGTACTCCCCGTATTTCTTGGGTTTTTTTTTCAAAATAAAAACCATTTACTTTTTTTTTGTGCAACTAAGGGCCATTAGCAAAAGGTGGGTGGCTGGAAGCAGACAGGCATGAATCTGACTGCAGTACAAGCAGACAAAAACACTCCTTTCAAGGTCCAAAAAAAAAAAAAAAAGACTGAATCAGAAAAGCAGATCAATTAACAAATGCTGCTATTGAATGGAGCTACCATGCCTAAAGCTACACAATAGGATCTAGGAGAGAACTAATACTTAGATGTCAAAATATACCAATACAGGTGAAAGTCAGAAAGGAGCTAGTTGTGGTAGAACAGTCCAAAAACAGACAGAGAGTTCCTTGGATTTGTGCTGGATCTCATAGTATATTGATGACAATTAAGCATCTGGTGAACACGTGGAGCTCCCACCAGCAGTGTAAGAGCAGCCTACTATGCTATGAGCAGAGCAGGAAAGACAGGCTCAAGTCAGAAGACAAGAGCAACAGCTGCAACAAAAACAGTCTTTCACGACATCGAAGAGGAGGACAATCATGCTGAAGCTTTTGGAATAACTTATCAACTTAAAAACACTTTTCTTGTTTTTTTAGATGTTGGGGCTTTGCCTTGGTTGGTGGGGTTTTCTTTACACTAAAGAGTAATGATTTTAAGATCTGCCTCTGGAAATAAAGATGTGTAATTTCTTCTCCTGAGCCAGTCCAGTACTGCTAAGGTCTGTCCCAAGGCTATTCTGCGTTTTAGCCTGTGAACAGCAAGCTCTGGGACAGAAAGGCCTCCTTACAAAGGGTGGAGCGAAGATGATGGTTGCAAACACAAGCAATAAGGTGGGTCCCATATTAAGATATACTAAAAAAAGCCAGTGAGTCATGACTGGTGTTTCACACAGACTTTCTTCAATCACCTACAGACAGCCACTAACAATATTTTTCCAAGATGGCCCTCCACCTGAAGAGAGCTTTGGGACTTACTTTGTCTACCAGAGCAGTAAAGGGGAGGTTAAGCCTGTTTCCTTCCAGTCTCTGAAAGGTGATTAACTGTGCTTTGTGTCACCAGTGCAATGGCTTTGGATAAATACATTCTAAGCATTACAGCCTCCTCCTATTGCTCTTGTGGTTCTACAAAATATGCTGTAATCCTGGGGCTGTGGAGAGAGCACTGAAATTCTTGAGAAATGCCAAGTGACACATAGAGCTGAACACAATCATTATGCACTTTAGTTACCTGAAACAGTAAACTAAACAGTTTAGTTGCACATTTATCAAGATTGCACTTTCACACTGTAATTAGAAGACTTTTTAAAGGTAGTTTATTAAAGAGAGAATCCTGGTGCTTTTTCTTGCTTACAGACCAAACCCCCAGGCATTCCTCCTTACCAACAAGTCCAATTAGATTTAGCACTCACAAGAGACATCTCTGGGTGTGGCTTCTTTTCCAAGCATAGCAATTATTTTTAAATGGCTTGCTCTTGTGCAAATAAGACTTACAAGTCCAAGCCAAGGCTACCTATGAAGATTTTTAGTTATCTCAAATTCTAGCAGCATCCACAGTCTTCTCAGGCTTCCCTTACCTCCAAAAATGTCCTATACTGGTAGGATTTCCATGAGGGATATCCATTACCCAATTAACTAAGCTTTTAACATCTGACAAACATCAGTACTGTTTGCTGGATATGAGTCTCTAGCCATTAACTTGGATTTTGGCAAAACTTTTTAAAGCCTACTTAACTTCCAGATCAGTCCCAGCAAGTGAAAAAAGCCAGATTTATATGGTAGTAAAAACTGTTAAAAGCATCTCCTTTCTTCCTTCTGCAAATTTTCCAAAGCAAAACCAGCAATTCACTACCCAACCTTAGTGAAGCTTATAGGAAAATGCTTTAGTGATTAATTTGCTTTTCCAATATCTTTGGGATATCTAATAACAAAGAGAAAATATCTGTAACCTTTTAGGACTACAACTACACACAGGAGTCCCAGTAACTGTGCTAGACACTGTGCTCATCTCAGGTATTGCTAATAATGCACTTGCCATCCCAACCAGCCAAATGCATTCAGAAGTTCATACAACATGAATGAACATGAGTGAAACATTCATGCTTCTTCAATTCTACTAATCCAAGGCATTAACATAAAACTCCTCTTTATAACAGCAAGTGTGGTATTTTCCCCCCTTCCTTCTGAAACATTTCCACAAATTTCAATAAAAGGTTTCATATATTCGCAACAGCAGATTAACTGACCTTTGAAGGCAAGGAAAACAAAGCATAGCTACCCTCCAACAAACCTCATGTATAGGAGAGACAGTAATATAAGAGATATCCTTTTAAATGACAAATAGCCACAAGCAAGAAAGCACTGGAAGTGAAAGAGGTGCTATTTTCATAAAGCACTTGAATAAAAACACATATGGGCCCTAAAGAGGTGGATTTAAAAAAAAAAAAAACAAAAAAAACCACACACAGGTAATTTTGTTTTTAAAGGAAACATTAAAAAACAGACCAGGGCATAAGCCTCAGCATTCCAGCCAGGTTATGCTGCGCAGTAGTGACAGGACACTGCTGAAACTCACACCAACAATATTCTCATACAGAATTTCAATTATTTTCAAGTTTAAGAAACATTCTTGAGTTCTCAAAGGCTTCTAGAGAAGTTACAATCCCCATGCCTCCCAGGCTTACAGATACACTAGTTAAGCCTGTGTGCTTATCAGTTACAAATAGCTAGAACGGCTGTGTCAGCACTTACTCCTGGCAACGTGTGTCTGTTGAGTGACTCTCCTTCTGTTTGAATTGAGGGTTCACGAACTAAACCAATCATTTTAGGTAGTTTTTCATCCCTTTCTCCAGAATCATCACAAATGCTGGATCTGTCCAAAGCAAAAAGGAAGATAAATTTAGAGATATAAGTACTAAGAAATCTGAGAAAAATTATGGTGATTTTTGCATTCAAATCATGGCTGTTCAGCTAACATTAAGAACTACCAACTCATTCTTCCCACATCTAACTCATTAATCCCTCAAGACCTTTTCCTCATCCTAGCCACCTCTCAGAAGATTCAGCTTCTGTTTGTAAGGTTAATAAAACAAAGCACTGGTGAATCACAGAGAAAAGTGAGTGCTGCAGGAAAAGAGGAACCAGAGACAGGTTAGAACAAATTTGGAAAGAAAAGGTTTTACGTGTGAGAAAAGAATTTTTTTCCTGCATCCTTTACTCCAGAGTTGCAGAGCTGTGCCTTTTGTATAGGAAACAAACAAACAAAAAGCCAACCAGAAAGTATTTTACAGGACATATTTTGAAGTTTAGGATGAACTTAAGAAATTTTTCTAACAAACATACTCAGATAACACAGGATTGGAAAGAGACATAAGTTACATTGATCCGTTTTGTAGAGTCATACTTATTTGCAGAGATACATAGAGTGCTGTTATTAATTGACACTGACAGTTCATAAATTAGTTCACATTTGTTCAAAAGAAAAAGGTAACTCTTTTAAAAAACCAACATTGTTATTACAATTATTCCAGCCTATTATATTTATTATTATTCCAGTTTCCTAGTTCAAGCTGAGGACAATACAAAATTAAGCTAAGACCTCAGACATCAGGAGAACAAAGCAAAACAAGTGTTTCTGTCTCCACAGAGGAGGAGAAAAAGTGTCTGAAAAACCATATATAGCTCCACTCCATTCAGCCCTTCCATATTGCAGAAGGACAGAGAGATCCTGCCTAGACACCATCATGAGAAAAGGTTGCTATTTAAGCTGTCCTGTGCTGATATCTACCCAAACAGATCCAGAGAGAACAAGGTTCCCCTACCTCCCTCCTCTGTGGGGCCTCTGCTGCACTCCCGCTGTTTTAGAAAATGAACACAGTTAAGTTTTTATGCATGCTCAGTCTATGCAGGGCAGATTTTTGCATCCTTTTACTACAGACTTAAACTTTCCGGTAAGGCTACAGGAAACACTTTGGAAAAAGAATTTCTAAGAAAGAGGACACAGCTTCCCTGAGTGTTTTAATAGCCTTTATAGCCTCTCCTTACCGAGACTGCCCGTTGTCCTCAGATGATGAGTGGAAGCTCTCCATCTCCTCACTGTTCAGACCCAGCTCAGAGCCATAGCTCTGGTGTACCAGCTGCCAGAATTCCTGCTTGGTCAGCCTCTGAAAGAAAGCGAGCTTGTCAAGAACCACAGTATGGGACAGTAAGGCACTGGAGGTAAAACAGCAACAAGTCTGAATTACGCCACAGCCTTTAACCTCAATTCTGACAAGGACTGAAAGCATTTAGGTATCACATTCCAAGATTGTATTTCAGCATTTTGGGCAACTGTACTCCAGTCTACTCCATATTCCCAACCCACCAATGTTCAACCAATAACACCAGACATAAGAATGATTGTCATTTTAAGAAAACACACACTTGTAGCCACTATTTGCTTCTTCACGTGTCACCAACATTTTTACAGATACCTTCACAGCACCTCCCTCTTGGATTTCATTTGATACGGCACAAGATCAGTAACTACTATACAGCCAGTAACTCCCTCTGATCCCAGACAAACTGCTTAATAGATACCTGCCTGTTTCCTGAGGATGCTCAGAGTACTTTACAAATTGTGAGAGGCTTGCATTTCAGTCACTACAGTGGTGTCTAGGTCAGCCAGCTGTCCACTTTGCTAAGGTGGGACAGAAGGTCCTCGCTTCCACCAACAGCCTCTTCATGAAAAATAGTTGACCTTGACTCACCACTACCTGCTCTTTACTTTCTCTAAAATATCTCTGCCCTGCTCAATGAATTCCCACAGCTACTGCAACTTATTCAAAGTTCTCCTAGATCGTGAGGAAAGTTTAGAAGCGAAAGTAGTATGGCATGCTTGTTTCTGCAAAGTAAGCAGCGAGTATCAAAGTCCACCTCATCTGTAAAGGACTACAGGGAGAAGGAGAAAATAAAAAAATATTAAAAAAAAAAAAAAAAAAAAAAAAGAGAAAGAAAATAAGCTTTTGGTATTTAGCAGAGCTCTGCTAGCAATACTAGTGATCTTTAAAAAAAACCAGATACCACACTGGAAAATGTGCCTCGGCCACAATCCATATTGATCAAGGGAACAGGACTGTGCTAATGAGGCAGTAACACAAGTAGTGCTTACTATTTGCATGAAATGATGACATTAAATACCCATGCATTATTTAAAGGGCTTTTAAATTATCCTCCCCACCTCCTTGCCTCACCTGCCGAGTGTCACAGTACCCGCAGCTCCAGACGGACAGGTGGGGCTGACCCAGGGGCACCAATGCAAAGGCGCTCTCCCCGCCGGCGCTCACCGCCCCTGCCGCGCTCGTCCCGCACCGACACCCACCTGGCGCTCCCGGGACACCCCCGGCACGCTGCCGGGACACCCCCGGTCCCGCCGGGAGCCGCCCCGCTCCCAACTTCCTGCTGGGCGGCGGCGGAGCAGCCGAGCGGGGAAGGGAGGGGAGGGGAAGGGAGCGGGGCATCCCTCGGGGCGGGACCCCCGCATCGCCCCGCAGACCGCGGCTAAACCAGCCCGGCCCGGCAGAGCAGGAGGGGGTTTTTCCCCCTCCCTCCTCGGGTGTTTTGCAGCACAACAGGTTTCGGGGCTTTGCAGAAAGCGGCTGGCCCAAGCACGCTGTTGGCAAAGATCAGTTTCGAGGTATTTAATGCTACCGAAGACAAAGTAAACAGTAAAACACAAAACACACAGCCATAAAGCAAGGGTCATAGGAGCTAGTGGCAGCCTCCTAGCCTCCTTCTGCCCACGCGGGTTTGTTCTAAAGAGCAATGCACTGCTAAAAAACACGTGCATCAACACAGAGCTGCCTTACTTTCTGAAAGCATGCTTTCTTTTGGAGCAATAAATTCACCACAACAAGGAGCTACCCTACAGCTGTTCTCATTGAGAGGCAAAAAACAGGGGCAGGCACTACCTGGTTTCAAAATGTCACTGAGGTATCTTTGGATAGCACATCTCTCAACAAGAAATCAAAGGACAGGAGAAAAAGCTGCTTTCACTTCCATTGCCAAGTATTGCCAGTGCCTGTATTTCCAGTCAAAAGAAAATAACTGGGAAATAGTTAATGTCATCAATTAAATTCACTGGCATGTTCCGCAGCAGTCTATGGACAAATCAGGCTGCCCTTGTATAGTGAGCTTAATGATTTGAGGAAAGCAGAGAAGCTTTCCAGCTATGCATTTTAGGAATCTATAAAGCTGTTTCCTGTGGTTTTGTAAAGTCAGTGCTACCGACTTCTGCTTCTAAAACAGGATTCTTGCACTCTACCCAATTATTCCTAGGTCAGCTAGATATAATAAGTTCTTAATGGTCACAACCTAAGATCAAACCAGACTTGCTTTATTGTATCAGAAAGGATCAGTTCTGAAAGCAAAGAAGGGCATAAATTTTCTGGGTCAGACTTCTGCTTCTGAGAGGATGGTTTAGAGAAGCTCTGAAGCTTGAAAGGCTGAATCTAAATATGAATTACTTTGCCCATTCAAGGTGATGGTCTATGCTGGGGTTTTCCTCAGTTCTCTTTGTATACAAACACAAAGCTACAAGAAGCACTTTTGTCTTTTTAGGCAAAGCATAAAACATCAATACTTCGCTTCATGCTAGACAAAGAGTTGTCATGGCACAAGCAACACTACAGGCAGCCACTGACAGAAGCAAAGCTGCTGACTTTTACCCCCTATGGACAAATGCAGAAATGAGAAGACTACATGCTATACCCGTTGACTCAAGAAACAACCCACCACATTCCCACCAGGCGACAGATCTCTATCTGATTGCTTGTTTGCAGAACAGGCGAAGAAAACAGCAAACTCACTCTCCAACTGCCCTAATGTGAAGGCCAGAATCAAACCAAGCCCTCTCTGATCTTTAAAATGACCCTTATTATTAAGGTGCAAATAAATGTCTCTCTTCTCACAACCTTGTCCTGGTAGATATCTGCCACAAGAAGCCACACTGATCAGAAATTCTGGTCCCTTCTCACACATCTAGACTTACCTGCTACAATGTCTCTGGAGACAGGTGCAAATCTCTACCCAGCAAAGCATATGAAGAACAATAGGAAAGTAAATCCAGCTCTAAGGAAGAGGACTCATGGGAATTGAGACCGATTAAGTTAAGATCTTGTTCCATTAGAAATAAGGAGTGCTGTGTTTGTTTGGGATTTGAATGACCTGTCTAATTACATTTTAATTTGTTCCTTCTCCCTTAAACTGGAGGGATATTTGACACCCATGAGCTTTAGGAAAATAAAGCAAAAGTATAAATTTCATTGCTCTTACTGTCAATAGCAGCCACAGTAAACTTGTTTTACTCATCTGGAAAGCCTATTGCAAAACAGGATTTTTGGCTTATTTTATAAACCAATGTATTATTGAAAGCCACAGTGGATATGGAAGCAGCTATCTGTTTTATCAAGACTGGTGTCATGTCTCTTCCAGACCTGCATTAATGATTCCTTATTTTCCATGATGCTGGAGCATTTAAAAAACAATAGCAAGGCACACATTTTGCAATAGAGATGGAGGAGGAAAAAAAAAAAGTGGAATTTTCCTTGAAAGAAAGAAGCCTTTACATGGACATTTAAAGAATAAAAAACCTTAGAAAGGACCATCTTAAGAGGAAGGTACCCACTGAATCCCAGAGGAACTAAAGCTGAAGGGCACCAGATGCACAGTACTGTATTCTGAGCAAGGTCTGAAGGAGAAATTATGAGCTAGAGAATTACAACTCAGCCAAAGGGGACCGGGAGTCCCATCAGAACAGTGATGCAAAGTTGGGGGAGAGCATCTTGAAGGATAAGTTTAGGCACAGAATAGCATGTAACTATTTACTCTTTCTTGCACAGTGCAAGCCACTTCCAGTAGAAAGGCAGACTTTACAAAGGACTTGTTCAACCATCTAGGACATGCAATACTTAAGAGGTACAAGGCAGAACGGCCACAAGATGGAGATCTGGGAAAGGGCATGCTGACCCCACCAAGAACTTCTGCAGGTGGTGAAAGCTTAAGGTGTATCAGGTAAAGCAGACAGGTCATTCTTCAGAGGCAAGACCTTGTAACACAAAATCCAAGTCCAGGAAGTGTTGAAGAGGCCAGTGACCAAAAATTACCTCAACAGAGACAGGATTTGAAGCAAATACAATTCCAGTCCCCTGGATCCAAATCCTGAAAACTGGGGATTATTCACCATCAGGTGGTGCAAACCAGCACTGTGACATCTGCAGTCAGAGTTTTACTTCTGATTACAACAGAATGACTTAATTTCATAATATAATATTGCATACCATGCCAGGGCCTCAGACATTTTTCAAATGTGTGTTGTCCCTGCCACGGGGTGGTGAGGAGAAAGCAGTAAAACTGCTTGGTTGCACCAAGGGCTCTCTTTAGCAGTAGTTCCATAGACAGCTGCCATTGTAGTGTAGTCAGCATACCCAACACTAGCAACTTCAGTTTCTACTTTCAACTCCACAGTGCCCCACTATAAGATTGATCTAGCAAAGAATCATAAAGTAGGCTGACAGGTGACTCAAACACATTCTAGCACAGAGCCAGAAGTCATTACTACATTGCAGAAGTAGGAGCTCAACCTAACAGAAATCCTGTTTCAATAAGTAGTTCCAACATATAACATTAAACAGCCCTACATACACCTCATAGAAATGCTCCATGTTACAACCTAGAACCCCAAGCAGAAATCCTCACAACAGACTTACCTTTTAATGTACTTCAGTGAGGATGAAAGCAAGCTAACAGCAATATTTGATAGAAAGAATAAGGATAGTTCCCAAGCTACTCAAATGCACTGGTCCCTAAAACATGCTGGCTTAATACATCTCATCTTAGATGCAGTCCATGCTTCCTGCTTTCTTATCTGGTCCTTCAGTTAGTGCTCTAAAGTGAAAAATGGTTCATTTTGTGACACTCATTTCAGTGTCACAGGGTAGAAACACACAAGGAAAACTAATACTGAAGAGCACAAAGCTTGTTACCTTTGTTCCAGCCCCTTGGATAGGTTTGTATACCTGAATGTCCATACATTCACCCTCCAGCACCACAAACTAATCAACTGAATAAGGTAATTGCCATTCCTGACAAACTGCGTAACAGAAGAAAGCAAGGTTACTTCCAGTTGCACGTTCCAGTCAAAAGATGACAGAGTACATTGTGGCTGGATTCAAGACAATTGTTATGATGCTGCAGTTAAGAAGTATTTGATTTGAGGGAGAAGCAATTTGCAGGAAACATTAGTTTTGCCTTAAATCACACTTTCTATTATTTTCAGCTTTTGTTTGACAAAAAGTGCCTTTAGTCTGCCCTAAAATTAATCTAACAAAAAAAAAAAAATGTTGCTCCTGCATATAAATAGTGCAATGGCTTTAAGTCTTTGGGGACCAATGTAGCACAATTATATATGGACATTCCAGTGTGCAATTGCAACTGTGTTTAAATATTTAAACAATGAGAGTCATAAACAGGAAAAAATTGGTTTACAAAAATTGTCTTTCTTAGTGATGTTCTGTAACAGTCTGTCAGTCCATTTTTAGAAAGAAGATTAGCTTAAGTATCCACAAATTGCAATATAAATCAAAATAACTAGCGGAGGTTGCCAAAATACACTTCTCTATCATATGGCCTGACTTTGCTGCACTTATTCAAGGTCAGGGGAGTTGTAATGAGTTGGTTGGCAAAGTTTCAGCTAACTTATCTGAGGAGGAGAGTTTGAGTCTTTTTTCTTGAAAGTTTCCACTGAGGAAGTCTTGCCTTTTGGATCACAAATTAATCACAGAAAATGTGAAGCAAATCCATGCTAATTTAGTAACATATGCTTGAGTTGGTAGTGAAGAGAAACATGCAGCCTTTATGCAAAGACAAAATGCTCCATCAACAGCACAGTTTAAGTGGCAGTATGAGAAGGAAAGAAAGAGACTTCTATCTAGGATGCAAAATACAAGGAACCAAAGGAGGACATCAGATTAAAATTCTAAGTCAGAAAGAAAAAGATAACTTAAAGGCTCTTATCCTCCCAAGACATATCTGCCTACATTAGAAAAAGGTATGATGTGTACAAGCTTACCTTATCCAGCAACACATTCTGCCATAAGCGGAAGATACTGAGGTAGCTTCTGTCTCTTGCACTGAATGACGTGAAGAAAAACTGCAGGAAAAACAAGGTAAAAAAAAAAAAAAAGGCAAAAAAAAAAAAACCCCTCACTTGTAGGTACTCTCAAGACTCTCAGAATGCGTCCTTAAATCTTGAATATCCTAAGGTTCTCAGTAAAGCACACCTCTTTTCACACTCAACAAACGTGAGGTAATTTTCCTCACACTCCACACTTTTTATCAGTTTCAAGAAGAGTCATTTCCCCAATGTACATATAGTAAATAAAGACACTCTTCTGTGTATCCTTTGGACTACCCTTGGCACAAAGGAAGAGCTCCTCCTCAACTAACTACGCACTTAAATCTTTTTCCTACTTCCAAATAGGAGGTGAAACAAATCAGAGATGCATATGCCCTTTTCTTACAGGCCACAGCTCTTTCCATCCTTTAGCTACATATCCCTCTTACTAACATTTTCACATGAGATGATGTGAGATTAAAATAATTAAAATACGAGATCAAATTAGATGCATCATTTACAGCATTAAAATCTTTCCCATTTGAAAGTTGCTTTTTTTGTAAAGAGGTCTGTCTTCTTTGCTGATGAAAGTTAATACTGGATAAATTGAGAGGGAACAGCTAAATATAAGGAATCACAGTTCCTTCACAAAGAACAGCTCCAGATTCACTGTGGAAAGCTATTCTATGTATCCAGCCAAGAATTATTATTTTCAAGGCATTTACAAGTGAGCTATCACAAACTATGTTGCACACATGACTCTGCAGTATGCTTTTTAGTTTTTCAAATAACACACTCACAAACTTCATTTCCCACATTTACATACGACTGCATGTCCTAGGGTTAATTGCTTCACAACTCAAAACCCATGACACGAGAGTCCTTTTGTTTTCAGCAGTTTTCTTCCAGGGGCACTTTAAATCCAGTGACTTTGATATTTTGCCAGTATCAAGAATACACATTCTGAATCCATGCCCTGAACTTTTAGTTTTCAAATGGCTTTCAATCAGTGAGACAAAGCCTCTTACTTTCTGGTTACTGCATCAACACTACTGAGGGATTCTGCAATCAAACTAAAGTTGAATTATCAAACTAATATGCAAAGGGACCAAAACACCAAGTCTGCCCCAATCCCACCAAGTCAGTCCCAACCACATTCAAAATTTGACAGGGAAGTTACTTCCGCAAATATAAAGCAGAACAAGTGCTCTGTCCTGCACATTATCATTCAACAAGAATATATTTAAATATGGCTTTTTACCTTCTCTCCTTTTGTTGCTATTTGTATAGCATTTGGAATGAGCCGAGCAGTCTTCTCCTTTGTCATGAAAGTGATATCCTTCAAGGCAATAGAAATCTATGCAGAAACAGATCTAATAAGACATATTGAAACTAACTGTTAAGACTAAAAATTTAAAGTTACAGAATATGCAAGAGGAACTCTAACCCTAAACCCTGGGATGCACTTTAGTTGAGATCACAAAGGCAATTACTGTCTTCCCCTGCTAAGTTTAACAGCAAGTATTCCCAAGCAGAAGCTAAGGTGACTTAAGAGTAATCTTCTTTCTTACTAGGACTAGGGAAGCAAGTGGTTCTTTCTTCTTCCCCTCCACTCCTCTGGCCATACTCCACAATCCCAATCAAATAAAAACCACAGATCTGAAAGCCAATCCCAATCAGTATGCTAGACATAAAGCAGGACATAGTCTATTATCTCTTTTGTTTCTGTCATCTCACGCAAGTTCACAATATATTTCATTTTCAGAGGTTTATTTGCAGTCCAGACACTGCAAGAAAATCTTCCTGCTTAGGTGTGCTTGCCTTGTATATTAGTACTTGAAATCTAGAAGACACTGGCTGCAACAAGCCATGTCCATTCAGCCTACCCCCTTCCCTTGAAGACAAGGCCACACTGCCATTCAGCTTGCAAAAAGGAAGAACACACAGATGGATTTTCCTTTTTCCCCTGTGTGCAGGAGGTCCTTCACTTTCTCTCTGCATCAACACAGCCTGCTAAGGAGGTCCCAAAATTTGGCTCTACCATTGTAGCCGATGAGCTCAAATTGACTAAAGATACCACTCTGCTAGACAGGTGGGAACAGAATACCAGGATGTATGCTCTTTTGCCTGAAAAAAATCAGTCTTTGAACAGTTTAAATATTCAAGGGTGTAATTTCAAAGGGTTTATTTTTAATTTACTTCAAGCCTAAAGTAAGAAATAGTCAATCATTAAATACATCTGATGAAATTAAGCTTGGTTTGCACTTCAGTATTTCTACACCTCCATCACTGTTCTAAGTACACCAGCTCTTTGTTGCTTGCCCCATCTATTTCAGAGCACTTAAGAGATTAAGTTAAGGTATGAGCACTCTCACAGCTCACAGAACATTTTGACACATCCATCACTTACTAGCTAGGTTATCTTCCTTTTATCATTCACTGCATTATGCAAGTTCTACAGCAGATGCAACAAACTGCTTGAATGAAAAAAATTAACTCATTAACCTAATTTTTATGGAAATAGAGGGCCAACATATCACAAATATCTATTTTCACTCATACTGTTCAGAAGCTACAGATCACAATATGAGAACTTGCAGAGGTAATTTATCGATTCCCTTTCACTGTTCTTGGATGCTGATGTTTATATGTGAGACTAAATCAAGTGAGGTTCAATGCTGGAGAGTTCTTGAATAGGGCAACACTCTGGTTGTTCCTGGTCTTACAGGAGAAGATAATGTGTTACGTTCCTTTATAGGGTAACTCTCCTTGGTAAGGAGAGGCAAATTGTCACTCAGGAACATAAAAGATCATCTTTAGCATAATTCCTACACTTCCTATGCTGAATGACTGACTAAGCAGGCTTACTTCAGCATTAGGATATCTCCAGTGCTATTCTCATTTTACAGAGCAATACATCTGCATATCCACTCAGGGATTCAGTCCAAAGTTATAGGATGAGATTGACGGGACAAACTTTGCTTGGGGAACCCTACCCCTATATCCTGGATAGCATAGGCCAAAGAAAAGGTGGGATTCAAGTATGCTAAGAGATCTTACTGTGGTCTCCCATCGGAAAATGTTGCTGTGGAAGCAGAGCCAGTTTTCAGAGAGATATAAGCGTCCTTGCAGCAGGATATCCTTCTGGAGTGCACAGGCATAATCTATGCAGACAGAGTAAGAGCAAGTTACTCACAGCAGCACAGTTGACCCAAACTTGTTAACTGAAGTGAGACAGGGGTAATAAAACATAATAAAATGCCATTTGTTTCTCTCTCTTAAGAACTTTACAAAGGCAGACTTGTACTGGGTTGCATCCAGACCATTGTCCTGGGAACACCCCAAAGCCAGAGTTGATGGAATATCTGTGTGAGGACAGCACTCCATGTATCAACCCCCGGTGCATTATCCTATGCTTTCAGAGAAGAGGTATCAGACAAGACTAGGAGCACATGGGAGAGTATTCATTAGTCAAACTTCAAAATGCCTAAACAACAGAATACACAAATATTTTATAGTATAACAGATTATACTGTCAACTCCTACATAACAGTAGTTCATATGTTGTAGTAAGATAATAATTTTCAACTAAACAGAATCTATCACTAGCTAAAACTATCTGCAGAGTGAGACACTAAAAGGCATCTTGAAACTATCTGGTTCTTCAGGCAGGGGATATTTCCAGAAGCTGACTATCATTTTTATGATACTGTCTCTGACTGAAACATCCCTATTGAGAAACAGGTTTCATCTGGAATGCAATTACCCATCATCAGATACCTGCTAGTTAATAAGAGAACAAGATTTGGTTGCACATTTTAAAAATCGCAGAGAACTTGCACAATTTCAGAGCCTGAAAATTCAAACAAAAGGAATTTTCAGAACTACTACTGCTAGGTAATTAAGACAGACCTCTTTTGGAAGCTCCAACCTAGAGGTGGCTACCTTATGCAGGCAATTAATGATTTGAACTTCAGATATATCAAACAGCACTGCATCTGGTATTGTCTGAGCCAGAATTTTGATTCTGTGTACTATGAGAAGATGAATACTTCAAGTTCTCATTCAAGTAAGAAAAGGTTCAGTAGTCCCCAACATCCTAACTTCAAGCTAAGTCTGCATCTGCAGAAGTTCTGGTGGTTTTTTTTGTTTTTAAGTTCTCTTGGGGTTTTCCCCTTCAAATTACCAAGTGGAAATAAAGTTTCTTGCAACAAGAATGAGCCATGTATACAAGCTCTTGGAGACATAACTGTAAACAGAACTACATAAACCTAAATCTAAACCAAGAAGTGGATGTTGAACAAAAAGTCAGATGCGGAAATGCTGAGAGAGGAAAGCAACAGGAGTTTGAGGTTAAGGACTTGAGGAAAGCATTACTAAGAAGTTTGCATCTGATTTATATGTTTGCAAGAGAGGGATTCAGACCTATGAAAGGCATCAGTGGGCAAGTGAGGAGCAACCCCATCTGATCTACTTACACCAAAGAGAATACCAAAACAAAAGGGAGAGATTAGCATTTCTTCTTCTAAATTTTCAGAATCAGTAACTAAATATGGTGCTTGTAAACAACATTATCAGGCAAATTATAGTGGCACTCTAAGTTCCAATTTAGAAAGTCTAAGTAATTCCTTTCATTTTAAGAAAATAATATTTCTACCATCTCTATATACAGTGCTCATTACAGTGAAATAGCTGCTTCTTTTTTACTGCTAAGTTAAGCACAAGAGCAGTTACAAGTCTTTTAATGAACAGCAGCAAGTGATGGATTCTCTGAGCACTGTAAAGCCTGTAATAAGTTTCTCTGCACCAAGCAAAGGAAGAGCTTTTTGCCTGGAGGATGCAAAAAGTCCTTCCAAAGAAGCACTCCTTTTTATAGGGTAAAAAAATATATAAAAGCAGTGACTTCGCTTTTGATGGAACAGGTGCTAAATTGTTGAGATCAACACATTACTAAATCTTTCCCTAAGTCCTAGGCAGTCTGTTCTTTGAAACTGTGCTTCAGAGTTTGCTCCATGGCTTTCTGTATCAATCGAGTGTAAGGAGAAACATCAAAACAATGCTTTGAAGTAATATCCTTTTCTTCTGTTTTACTTCAGTACTCAAGTATTTTAAAAATTCAGAAGGCATTTCAGAGGATAACTGCCTCCTTCTGAGGCTGTAAAAAGACACAGGAATTTAACTGTTTCAGAGCTGTCACTTTCCCCCTTTAAGCACACACTGACAGCCCCTCAATATTCACTTCCTTATAGGTTGCATAAAATGAGAGATCAATTTAAAGTGTCACAATGCCACTTTTGTATAAAAATAACACGCAATTCTTGAACAGTGTATGTGAACAGGCATGTGATAAAGGAGGGAATAAACTGCATCACTGTATCCAAATTAGGTAGGGTTACATATTTGCCTTCTTTGGATTCTGCAGTGGAGTGAAGTAGGGAGTTGGAGCTCAAAAGGAATATCTTAGCATTGAGACGTTATGCACCCTAGTTTGATATTCTCTGACACCTGCTTCTTTCCTCTCCTATTCATCTGAAAAATAGTCTTCTAAATTACAAACACCCACTGTGTCACTCAGTCCCAGAAGTCACATTAATCAAGGTGCCTAGGCAAGGGTATTAGTTCCAGGGAGCAAGGGGAAAGCTTTGGCCAAGGATGATCTACCTACTTAACAGGGTCTCTGAAACAACATCCCCTACCTTTGTATTCAAGCTTCAAACCATTACAACTGTGGAATCATTCCCTCCTCCGCCAGCATCTAAAGCAACTGACTGTCATAAGTACTTGCCTCTTTAAAGTAAGAGGGAGGACTCAGACACTCACAGAAGAGAAAATATAAGGTTATGACACTGCAAGAGGTACACCAGGTTGGTTGCCCATGCTGGAAAGATCATAAAACAAATTCAATGCTCTCAGGATTTAGTTCTACCTCTGCTCTTCTCACACAAGCATTGCACAAGCCTGTCAATGCACGTATGTAAAGTTTGTGTGCTCAGTGCTCACTCTGACCTCACATAATGATCTTCCTTTCCAACTTATCTGTTGTCAGACAGTCATGTCTCTACTAAAGGTTTTGTCTAAAAACGCACCAAAAAGTAGCATCAGAAAAAAAAAAAAAAAACCACACCTCACTAAAACATTTCCATCATGTATCTAGATGACTTGCATCCTCTCCTTCACTTCTCAATCCCCAAAACAAATCTGACATTTTCACAAAGTAGGCAGTACAGGAGAGGAGTATGGACCTGACTTTCCCTAAAAGTAACTGTCTCTGAACTAGCACCTGATATCAGCTGTAGTTAGAATTTGCCATTAAAAAAAAAAAAAAGTGCTTTGACACTACTGCAATCTGGAGTTATCAGCCAGAACACAAGGATTTTTGCTGTGATTATGTCTTACCTACTATGAGTCTCTCTGAGTCTGGCAGATGAGAAAATTGTCTCTTGAATTCCTCACTCCTATATTTGTAAGTGGAACTTGAGAGCTGCAACAAAGAACAGTAAAAGGTTATGCAAACAGATTTATTTTCAGCCATCAACTGTCTTCATACTGGAAGTGTAATTTTATCTTGAAGAACAAATGAACATCAGAAGAGCAATAAAGAATAGGTGGTATCTAAATGTGATCATCACTGTCACTTTATGCTTGCTTATGTAAGAGTATTTAGGATAGCATGGGCCAAACTATTCCCTGTATCAGGCCAGATGCCAGTTACAAGGCATTCCAGTTGTATGATGGCAACCTGTTCCAGTCGTAAGAAGATGAGAGCCCTTCCGGGGCTAAATATTCTAGCACAGGCTAAATGAAGAGGCAGCAAGGCCATAACACAGAGGTGACAAAGCACATCAAGCCCTCATGGAGGCCACTAGCTACACACAAGGACACAACCTAGGACACCAATGTCTACTTGGAGCATCATTTCAGGAACACTACAGTGCACTGGATTTTCTGCCAATTGCTATAACTAGAGTTGTAGGAATAAAGGTAAGTTTCTTTCAGTAAGAACAAATTGCAGCAACCACCATCATTTCTTGATTTTCTGGTCTGTTCTACATTTCACCCCATATTTAAAGAGATCACTGTTTCTATGATTCACTTGAGATTCCAACTGGACAGCAAACCCACAGCAAAGAGAACTGCCTTGATGGACTTTTAACTCCTTATTCTTATAAACATATATTCCCACTCCAATTCAAATAAAGAGCTTCAGTACATTCTCCAGAAAATATTTTGCTGTGAAAACCCTATTCTTCATTTTGCAGTTATAACAGCACCATATTTTCTTTTCTTAAAAGGTGTTGGACACTTATTTTAGAGGCCATCCATTTAGCAAGGGAGAAGAAAGGAGGCAAAGAACCACTTCTGACTGTATAACCTCACAGGATATTTAGTGAAAAAACATATACTTTTGACACACTCCTGCTGCATGTTAGTTGGTCGCTATCCTTTCATTATGTTTGTGCTTTTCATCAAAACAATCCCAGAACAGGAAAAGGCTTATCTTCAGCTTGAGGGTCTTTTAATAAACTAGAGCAAAAAGTGCTCCCACCTCAAGATTCTCACATTTTTGCTCTTTTTTTCACAGAGGACATTTCTGCTTCTTGCAGTTCAAAAGTTCCCTGAACACCAGTCTAGACTAACATCCTATGATGATCTGTCATCTACTTACAAGTGAGAATGGAGCTTGCAGGCTGCAACAACACATAAGTGCTACTTCAAGGTCAAATGTTTAAATGCACCCAACGCAGCGGGAGGCAGAGTTGCCCTAACTCAGTTCAGTTAAAAAAATAAAAAAATCCAAACAAACAAACAAAATAATGTTTATTTCATTCATGGTAATAAAAGCTAAGTCTTTAAGTCTGACCACTGTTTGAGTACATATTTGCTGTCTGCTAATGTTCTGAGCATTGTAATGCAAAAAGGCAGTGGGGAATGGAGACAGAAAAGACATCCACCCCTGCCCTTCTGAGAAAAGTAAACATGAAAAAGTTTTGGGTGCAGGTAACATGTTTAACATGTTCTCTAAGCTGGATGTTTCTGGTTGTATTTCAGTTATTTCTGAGATTATAAAAATAACATTGTTGGAGAGCACATAATCTGCTGAAGTAGACAGGCTGTGGTTTCTTGGCCTTGTCACATCGAGAACTTAAATGCACACTTTTAAATGCTCTTCCAAAACAGGCATCCAACAACTGCACTGCTTTGAAGAAACTGATTCTTTGCAATTGTGCTGGAAAGAGGCATGGGGGAAAATGACAAATTAATTCACATCTCTGAAGTTTCCACTTGTAGTTCCAGCAACCGTATAGTTTACACTCAGTCACACTTCAGTTGACTGAGTCTGAGCTTGTGTTGACAAGCAGCATAAAAGGGGATAAGAGAACTGGTCTGCCATGAGAGCAAAAGAGAAGTCACAATCTCAAAGTCTGATTTATGAAACCATGGTTTAGAAAGCAATGCTTTTAAGGAGAAAAATAGTTTGTCAAACAGGCTGTATGCAAGAGATAAGAGGTACAAGGACGTTAAGCATTTTTGTGGTTATGAGACAGAAGGAATAAGAAGGAAAATAGGACCATCAGTGTATCACACGCATTTATTTTACTGCCTGAACCAGACAGTTCAACAGCTCCAAGAATCCAAACTCAAGATACTGCGTTCTACTCAGAAAGGAATTTTTTCTAGAGCATAAACTTGCTATAGCTTGTCTGAGAAATCCTAGCTGGCATTTAGAAGTGTAGTGATGAGTGACAAACAGACTATAAGAAATCCTCTTATTAATTGTAGATTTCTATTGAGCTCTTAGGACATTTATGCAGAGCCTGCTCTGAATCCTTATCTAATCAGTAGGAAAAGAGTGAGCACATTGAAACTTTTTAACCTTATCTTTCCCTACTTTGCATGAAAACAGGCTCACTTAGATCTGTAATTGTTACCTACTCAGTATGTGGCTTGCTGATTAAGAGGTCCGTCAATGAACTTGGGAAACAACAGGGACAATGATAACACTATTAGCAAGTTCAATTTCCCTTAAGTGATGAAAATAAGACATTTCTATGAATACAGCATATCTCATAATCACTACCATAATGCCCAACACGTGACAGCATTTGAAGCAGGTTGCCACTTCTGGGTTACAAAATCTAGCATCAAATATTAAAAGAAAAAAGTCATAAATCAGGTTGCAGTATAACAGTTCAGAGATGAAAACAGCAACTCATTTTTAACCCATACACATTTCCAGGTGTAATTATAATTCATCAGACAAACATTTTGCCTGAGAATAATCTTAGATGTTTATGGTTATGCTATATTTAATCACCACAAAAATTATGTCCAGTCAACAGTATATTAGCATTTTCCATCTGAAGCCACAAAATATACCAGAAACCTGTAAAATAGCATAAACAGAAAACCATCTTCAGTTACAAACAAAACGTTTTACAGAAGACAGTTATGTAAGGACCAAGTATTACTTTAGAGACACATAACCAAATGATTTTCATGCCTTGTTTAGAAATGGACCAGTCCAACTATATAAAGTCATGTTCCAGAAAAAAAAATTATGTAAACTTAATTAGGACTAAGCTGAGTTATTTATAGGATAGGAAAAAAACACAGCTTCCCTTCACATTTACATCTTCAAAGTATGGCCACTGCAAACAATTTGAGCCTCTTAGCAAACTGCAGAGGAAAATTAAGCTATGCCTTCTTCCAGGAGTACAGCAAAAATCCTAATGATTTGGAAATTGCGTGCTTAGTGATATGTGCAATCAAATAAATAGTCAATCAACTTCAGCAGAGTGGTTTGCACAGTTTTAACAATCACTAATGACAGTAATAATTTTGCATTTACTTTGTTAGTGTTTTCCCTTTGTTTTGAGAAACCACAAAACTAAAGTTACCCGATAATTTGCATTCCATGGTTTTAACATGCAGCTATGAATACAACAACTGTGATCACAGGTAAGCTGACCTCACCAGTACAGTAACACAATTCTGATGTCACCTCATTTTAAGAGATGCACACAAGTCTCCCACCAAGCTTCAGTCTTGGTATCAGTTACCACCATATCCTTGGGGTCCCAGCATCAAACAAGCCTGTAAGTTAGCTGCCTGACTTACTCTTTTATACTCAGAAGCCTCATTAAAGCGTCAAAATATGGCCCATGAACACATGGCTTTGCTTCTCTGTTTACAAGCATGTAAATCCATACCACAATCTCCTCACCTCACTTAAAGATCACCTGACATGCTACTCCCCTAAGACAGAGGAGCTTGACCAGTAATTTCCTATGAGGTTTCTAGACATGTCAAAAACCAATTTGGAGCTATTACTAAGATTAGGATGAAAGTGCTTTTTAATCCTACACTAGCACATTAAAACAAATATTAAATATTCTGGCAAAAGCCCTTGCATTTCTACTGAAGAATGCCATGTGTTCCTCTCTCTTCAAATTCATCTGAAATCCTTAGCATCAGGAGAAACAAAAAGAAAACAGCCTTCAGAAGAACACACAGTCAGAGACGAGACTTGACTTTTATACAAGACTACTTTATACTGCAAATATTCTTTAAACTTATCTGACAAGGGAGGAAGAAACAACCAGCCCAAAACCAAACAAAACAAAAAAAAACCAATGGAACAGAACATACCAACATCCCACTTTCAGGTGAGACTAAAGCCTCACTAGGATAGGTGAGAGCCAAGCTAACAGCCCAGAACAAAAGCCTCATTTAGCAGTGTAAAGCTCTTCCCATACACTAAAATAAATTCAGGCATACTTACCTATAAACACAAGAACAACTCCCATGGCACACTGAGATGGTGATCTCTCTGCTGAGGCCACCTGTAAAAGGTGCCAAGTGCTGACAAGTCTTTCCATCAGAGAAATATGGATCCCACTGCAGCCATTTCTTCAGTCCAGAAAAGTTCATTATGAACATCCATCTAATCTATAACACACAAGCCACAGCTCTCCTACTTTAGAACTAGAGCTGCAAATGACCACATTTCCCTTTGGCAAAGAATAATATATATATTTTACCTTTTTTAATTAAAAGTCATTCCCGATGGAAAAATTCATCCTAGCTATGGAGAGTTCTTCTCCTAGTTTGTCAGTTAACTTTATCCTCACTTTGTGAATTAGTTTGGGATTGTAAGTGAGTTACTCCATATCTTCTTTTAAGGGAGGGATTAAGCTTCTCAAGCATAACAGCAAAAACATTTTTTCAGACTTATTCTTGCAGCTTTTCTGAATCCCTTCCTATTTTCAATGTCCTTCTTGAAAGCTATGTAGCATTGTAGGAGTCACACAAACACAGATCTGACTCACATTTGCTTTTAGGCACAAAATCACAGTGTAAGCCTAGATCCACATGACTATCAGTCTCTCTTATCTGTCTGTAGTTATAGGGCACAGTTTTCCATGTCTTCTGAAAACAAGCACTAGGCTGTACCTTAGAAGTGTCAGACTTGTTCTGTATACCTTTTCACAAGTTAACAATCTAGATCCATTCTGTTACAGTGATCTATTTTCACTAACCATTTCCTGACAGAATCACAGAAAAAAAGCTGGGTTTGGAACAACTCAAAAGCTTTACTAGCAGTGACTTACTGATCTTTTCTTTCTCTTGAAGGACAAACCCACTGAACTTAGAAAGGGCAAGAACCACTCACAGGATGTGAAGCGCAGCACCACATTACCTAGGGTGACTTAGTGTGCTGTGCACAGTATATGGTACACTTTGGTACACTTTTGTTGTTTTTTGGGCAGGGCTGGGGGCGTTTTGGTTTGTTTTGTCTTTTTTTTTTTTTAAATAAGGAGGTATTTGATCACATGTACTGATAGACACAGTTGTGTTTAATTCATAGGTTGTGAGAGACATGTCAACCAACTGAAAAACTAAAAAAAGAAACCAAGCAACTGTTGCCAGGGTTTGTTCAGTCACTGTACTCCTTAGGAGCCTGCTTTCCAAAAGTTCCCATGCTCTCAAGGAAACGTGAACAAGGTCATAGTCATAGTGGGAATGGGAGGAGTTTAGGGAGCTAGGACTATTTTAATTACATTCATTATGTGCTTTTTTGTTCACCCTTAGCTCTGGAGAGGGAAGTCTAGTAAGCACAGGGCTGCTGGCTCTAGGTTCATTACATCCCCACTTTTGTGGCCCAGCCTCCTCTCTTATTTGTAGAGGCTGAAGAAGAAGGATTTTAACAATTCTTAGTGACTAAGCAGAAAACAAAGCAATGGCACTTCTCCTTCAGTGGCATCTGTGTACAGGCAGAGTAGCAATCTGTAGAATTTTGGTGAAACTGTGTCTTTCTTCTGTTGGAAATACAGTATATAAAATTTCAACAAAGGGATATTAAAATGCAGATCATTGGCAAATACTCCAGCTACTCTATCTTCCAGGGATTCCGGTTGTGGGGGTTTTTTGTGAGGGAGCGGGGGAGGGGTGTGGGTGGGAGTGAGAGGGTGAGGGGTGGGTTGTGTTTTTTAAAGCCTATGAGATCTGATGAAGAAGACTAAAGACAAGAGTCCCTCGTGCTCCCAAATACATGTTACTATTAGCTAGTTTTCACAGATGCACAGGCAGGCACACTGAAAATGTTTGACAGACTAGTATTTACCATTAACACCAGTAGCTTCCAAAAATCCATGTAGAAAGAAACTCCTCAAAACTATTTCAATATGGAGATCTTCTGAAATATGGGACACTCACTTAAAAATTCTGACACCCAGTGTCATGAAACTGACTGAATCAGGTACTGCAAAAAGGGAGACTATATTATTTTAAAGACCAGGTATATTATGGCAAAAGCACTGTGTCCCACAAGAGTATTCCAGCTCCCACCAGCTCCACTGCGGACATCAGACTCATCAAGCCATCCTTGACCTGACACATGGTGAAAGTCTGTTTTTCTGAAAAGCAGTCCTGGTCAGCATCTGACCAGGGAGACCAGATCACAACTGTTTCTTCACAGTGTGACATGAACTTGGCTGAAGTGGAATCCTGTTCACAAAAGGCCTGGCCATTTCCTGTACCTCACCAGTCAAATTGCCCATCCAAGAGTAGGAAGGAAGGTCTCATACTTGAGTTTCATCTATATAAGTACAAATATCAAATCATGTTGGAGCACAGCTTGGAAAACAGCCTAGAAAATCCACAATCAAAGCTGTCACAATTACAATTTTGACAGACAAGAAAATTTAGCATCATAAGAAATACTATACTGCTAACATCAGATTATATAATTATAACAAAAGTATCATTTTTGTGAGGAATTTTAAAATTTGGCATCCTTCCCAAGCAGAAAGAAAACTCAAAGACTTCAAGAGTTGAATGACATAAAGGTATTTCTTCTGAGAACTTTTAGTTGCATAACCAGT
>JAWWEW010000001.1:21915663-21931249 GCA_035583185.1 Anabacerthia variegaticeps | reverse complement strand
GAAAGAAAACTCAAAGACTTCAAGAGTTGAATGACATAAAGGTATTTCTTCTGAGAACTTTTAGTTGCATAACCAGTTAAAATCTACATTTTTAATATTATTTGGGAAAAAAAAAAAACAACCCAAAAATTAAAACAGGCCTTGAAGAATGTTGTAACACAGTGTTTAACTTAGAACATGTGAGGAACTCTCCCAAGTTTCTCCTTTAAGATCCCACCAGAATCAGCTTAATCTCAAAAGCCACTACATGTCATTGGAATAGGGTTCAGCTGAAGCTACTCCAACAAAGTGCTTCAGAAACAAGCTGATAAGCTCCTTATCATTGATAAGAAAACCTCTTGTCATTAGCAGTATTACATACTTTTCCCAGAAAAAACAAAAGTTTGGATTGAAAATAACCCCTGCTTATTGTGAAGCAGTTGTTTTGTAGTACTCAGTACTTTCTTTCTGCAAATAAGTGTTCTAAAGCATTTTTAACAGTGAAGCTAATGCACTTTCATAACAACTCTGATTTGGAGATAAAATCTCAAGTTTGACACGTACAGTGCAGAGCAAAGCATATGCTCCATTTCAGAATAAAATCGACTGAGGCATGAAGCTAATGTCAAGTCAGAAGACACACACACCCCCTACACATACCTCCTCCTCTAGCTGCCTGCAGCCTGTTCCAAGCCATACAAATCCCTGGCCAAGGCCTCTACAGCTCCCCCCTCTCTCACCCACTTGCTCAGAGCTGGTGTTGGACACCATCCAGCAGAGCTAGCTAGTGTTCTGCCAGCCTCTGCTGCATGCCAGCTTGGAAAACAGGCTGACACACACCAGCCTTGCACAACAGGCACACAAACGTTGCAGAGCAAGTGGTCAAAGAAAACTTAAGAAGGGGAGGGACACACTTTAGAGCCGCGCAGCTCCCACATAAAACCACCATCAACAAAACTCATTTTGGGAGACAGACTGCAGTAGCATTGACGATTTCAAGATTGCAGAAGTCCCAAAGAGAATAGCAGAGGAAAGTGCTATCACCAGGAAAACACCAGCTTGGAAAGGAGCGCTCCATGTCCAGTGCTCCTCCTCTCTGCATCACTACAGTCCAGGGACCAGTCCAGAGTGCACCTACACCAGGTAACTTGGCATGGGCCCAAGTCCACTCTCACACAAGACGCAACTACTGTCTGCTTTGTAAGTCAAGCCCTTGCTAAGAGACCTTCCCAGTGTGAGCTCCAGAGCAGGGGAGGGAGGAGAGCAGGACACGCTTCATGCACACCCATGTCCCCCACGATTACTTACCACCCACCCCTTCACCAGCTGCCCAGGGCTCGGTTCCTCGCAGGCACTGAACAGACACTTTGAGGCAAGGGATACAGGGCTTTGCATTGCCCAGCAGATCTCTGCCTGCTCTGAAAGGGGAACGGCAGACATACGTCTTTCGCCTGTCTGTCCCTTTCCCTCTGCCTTACTTAGGACCCGTCTGCTACATTTCTACAACTACATGAAGTCGGGCTCTGGATGCCGTTTGTGACAGAGGCTGTTCTGGAAGAAAGGAGGGCTACAGAGTAAAGAGGAGGCTGCACAGGAGCTTCGTCCTGCACAGACTGAGCCACAGAGCCATGAGGGGCTGTGGAGCCCCCTTTTGCTGCAAGGTGTCATCTACCCATCCCCGGCTGCGAGATGGCATCCCTAGCAGCTATCGCAACACACACACGGTTCCAGAGCTACAGCAGAAGAGGCAGGCGTCTCTATGCTGCATCCACATCACCCCCTGAAGGCCCAGCCTCCTACAAGCCCAATCCTCTTGGGCACTTAGCTGAACGTAGAGTGAATGATTCAAGAGCAGCAAAGAAAGATCCCTCTCCTACCACAGCCCTACTGAGGAAGCTGACAGAAGAAACAGAAAAATGCATTTCAAGGCATTTTAATCACCGGGATTTAAATTTGAAAGCCTGAAAGGAGAAGATAATTCAACACAATGAGGCTATATTTACAGTCATTTTGCCAGCCCTAGGATAAGTAGCTGTCTCTGTGCACCTAGCTGGGTGGTGGCGCTTTGCATGGCCTGCAGTTCTGTTGTCAAGATCAGCTACACAGGCAAATAGCAGGAACTGGTTTCACCAGAAAAACGAGACAACTCTTCTGCCTTCCCAAAGCAGACAGGATACATCACGGGGAATCTCCACGTGCTGAAAGATCAGTAAGATATTGGGAAGCACATCTGTGCTGAAAAATATTCACTGGCGATTTCTTTTCATCAGGAAGACAGCAAGAAGATTCAAAGTGATCTCAAAAAAGCCCTGCCAGAGCCTGGGTACCAGTGTGACTCAGGTCTCAGAAGCAGCATGAGCATGAAGTGATTTAAGTGCACTTCCTGTTTATAAGATAACACCATCTGCAGCTGATTAAACACCTGAGTCTGGACGTTTGCAATTAGCAAGTTTCAAATATAATTATTTATGTAACTGCTACCAAGTACTTCTGAGTTTGGATGAAACAAACATTTAACTTTTAAGTAAAAAAGTTATGCAAAAGGTCCAAGAGGTTTAGACACTTCCACTGACAAACATCTTCCTCAACAATGAACTAAGGTGCTTTTAGCTTCCAAGGGGCAAGATGCTCCAGTCTCAGACTTACTCAGGATCCTCAACAACACCACCCATAGGTGGAAATAACAATAACTCCTTTGAACCTGGTAGTAAGATTATGCATGTAATGGCCATACCAGAGACCACATTTCATGTTGCACCTGCCCAGGACACAAGGACAAGCCAAGTGCACAAGACTCTTAAATGCCTGGCTCCCTCTCATTTTAGGGAAAAATTGTGGATCTGTACCTACTTCCTTGACTTCAAATATGCATCATTCAAGCATTCTTTTTGTTCTGTTTTAGTAATTTCATCTACTGCATGAGGATTTAACAAAAAAAAAAAAAAAGAAGAAAAAATAAACCAAAATACAACATCAAAAACCTGTGATACACTGACTCCTAAAACAAGGTTAATACAAATAGACCAAATGTGTTTGGATGAACTCTGCAGTTACTATTTTTACACTGCGTGACTGAAGTGAGTTTGTCACCCTCCCAGCACAAAGATATCCTTTAGCTCAAGGATACAGACGACTTGTCCACTCCCCAGTTTGAGTCCTGAAACTATGTTGTCCATGTTTCAACAGCCATAAGTGTTAACTAATATGATGCAATGGCAATTAGAAGCTCAGTCAAGATGATTTCCTTCTGGATAACAAAATACATTCCTTTCTGAACAGCAGTTTCATCTGACTCATGTTTGTTTCACACACATGCTGTACAAATAATTAGCCAAAGTTACTGTTTAAGAACATCTGTTCTTTCACCTGATCTTCCACTGCAGGCTGCCTAAGTAATGAAAAAAATTCAAACTGCTTTGGACTTATTTGATCCATTTAATAAACAGGGGGAAAATAATCCAGATGTTTTCAGGAAGAGAAAAAACCCCACATACAATAAAGGAACTGTAAGTCATGAATTCTGAATTCATCTTCCTTACTTGCAAAGTACCACAAAGATTACCTAAAGAGAAATAATCAAATACAGAAGCAAAAGAATGGCACACCTCAGTTGGACATTTCCCTCCTTACTTTGCCAGCAAGATGTGTATCACTGTATCTGCATCTCTAATCTGTATTTCAGTTTTGTAACAGTACCCAAATATTGATCAAAAAGACTTATGAAGGAAAGAAACAATCATCTTAGTAGTAATTCCCCTTGGTGCCATTTAGTTTTCAGCAACTTGTGAAATACTTTGGATCCATAAATACTTTGGATCCGGACTAGGGTGAAAACCTGAAGGAGCATATTAAACCACAACAGTAGTTACATCGTTAATGCAGCAGTGACTGCAAACAGTTACATAAACTGCTTTGGTATAAATTGCTCTGGTCATCTCATTAAGTCTGCCAATAGCCCTACTGCACTGGAAATTACATGGAAAATAGCACTCACCAAGCAATTGCTCCAAAACTACTTTTCCTATGCAATACCTTATTTAATCTTTCTTTTCTGCCTTAGAAACCAAACAGATTTTGTTCTTAGTCATTTCTATACCAAAAGTGGCTAGCACATTTGACGGAACCATCCCCAAATATAAACCATGCATAATTTTTCTTCAACTTTATACAGAGTGAAAGGCAAAGGGGCAGCTGTTGGGATACCTGCATATCAGTGCAAGCTGATCAGAGATACACACACACAACGGTTCGCGACCACACACCATACCTGAACAAGGAGTGATATCTTGAGTCCTGGTGGGTAATAGGCATGGCAGAAAACAGGAGGAGACACAGAGGTTGTATGAATAGGCCAAAGTCCTGAATTACTTTATCTGCCATTTCCCTACAGGCTTTATAGGGTTGCAGTAACAAATACACAAATATCACAAGTGTAGGCTTTACTGACTCAACAAGCAACTCCAGTAAAAAACCCATTTACTCCACGTAATTTCTAAAATGCTGCCAAGTGTCACCAAGGAATCTTGACATAACACTGATAGTGCATTACAACCTCCTACGCAGAATAACAAAATACAACTTCCAGAGTAATCGTTAGCAGAAAAGCCGTATACTTTTGTCTAGAACACTCTTACATTTCTGGATAGGTAATTACATGTCCAAAATCATCTAAATGCCAACAAAATATTTCAAATTTTCACTATTTATTTTATTTCTTAAGCATCTCCCAGAGAATTTTCTTTTCCTGGTTACTGCTAATGACTTAATTAAATGTACCACTGAACAATCACATCCTGTTTTGTTTACCTGTCTTCTTTCTCTCTCCTTAAATACAAGTGGCTCACCTGTAGTGGACCTGAACAAGTCAGTGCTGCACCACTGCCTGTTTGCAGAAATTACAGGCTGTAAACAAACCACAAGGACCAAAAAGAGAGCTTAATCCCATATCCTAGAGTTCTCTTTTAAATCTTTCAGTCTGCAACTTAGGAACTGCCCTTTCATTGAAAGGGTATCACTATTCAACCAACTCCATGTGGATTTTCTGAACTATGTTGCATTTCTAAAGGTTTTGCTCACAGTCACTTAGGAAAAAAAAAGTAAGGCACACAAATCTGAAGTATTTTCTTTATGATCTACTGAACTTACTCTTCAGGTTCTAGACTAATTCTTCACATGTGTGCAATAACAATTATATATTTTATATATATATATATATTATACAGAGTTTCCCACTCCTACAGCTGGCAAAAGCTTATTTAGGGCACCACTGTTAGCCTTTGTTCAGGACAGGCTGAAACTTGATGACAGCTAGATCTACCCCAGTGCTCAGTTTGGAGCCACATCAACAGCAATAAAGAGATTCCCAGCGTGAACAGAAGTGAGAAAAACCCTTTAGCCTAATCAGCCGTGTTCAAGGGCTGGTCAGAACTGCACAGTTTGTCTTTTCTTACCAGGTTAAAACACTGCTGCAGTATAATCTGTGCTATCACAGGGCTGAAAAAAGGCACCTATTTATAGGGATTCCAGATAGGTAAACAAACAACACACCAGTGCTACAAGTATAACAAAAGCTATTTACACTAAAGGCATGATGTTTAAAAATATTTTACAAAACAAACAAAAAAACCCCACACCAAAACCTATCATCATATGTTTAAGGTTTTTATTCTCTTTGGAGACCTACAGTATTTAACCAGTTCTCATACTCCTTAGCAGACTGCTTCATACCAGCAAACAAAGAGGAGGTTAAAAATCCTCCTCCAATGTCACAAGCATTGATGCCTCTCCTTCACATCCCACACATTTGATTTGAAGGCACAGATAAGAAGAAGCAACACAGCAAGTACACAACACAAGAGAGGCAGCTACTGTGAGAGGGCCTTCAACACCAGCCTGACAAAACAGTTACCAATTCAGTTAGCCCAGTAAACCATTCCAAGTGATGTGAGTCTTCACATTCACAGGAGCATTCAAACAACTATAGATACAAGAAATATTTAATTCAACCCTTATCAGTCTTGGGCCCCAAAAGTACCTCAACTTGCATCTGTGCTTCAGTAAGTTGTCTTCCAAACTGTGATGCCTATCTGCATCCCTCCTGTGCAGGTTTGAGTCATATATGCTTATTATATCCTTGGCATACATACTGTCACATGCTCCCACAGACTAGCTCTTTCTCATAGAAACCAATTCTGTGTAAAAATTCAAAATATTTTCTCTATCTTGCACAACCTCCCTTGCTCTTCTATTATCAAAAGTAAAAGGCTTATTTTCACTTTTCACTGTATCACTTGCTTCTATTGTCAGAGCACTTTGCACTGACCGACTCTTTAAACTGGGATTACCTTGCAATCAATTGGCTTTTTTAAAACCTCTATCATTTTCTTTCCAACACCTCCTTGACACCTCACATTTCCAAATTCTTAAACAAGCCTCCCAGATACAAGCAATTTTCTGAGATGCTCATTTGATTTCCACTCTTTCCACATACCTTTTCATTGCAACTTACTTTTTTGTTCTTTCTTTCCAGATGCATTCTTCTTACTGTAGATATAGATAAAATTTTTTTGACTGTTCATTAATATAAACTAGAGCCCCCAGACAATACCCTCACTTTTGATGCAAAGATCCTTTTCATTAGCTCCTCATTCACCTTTACCTTCTTCATTACAGCAGAAGAACATTTAAGATTTTCACAGACTTCTTATTCCAAGGATATTAAATTGAATTATATTTCAGTATGAAAGGAGTAGAAAGGATAAAATTCAGAAATCTTGAGATAGGGCTTCCAGGTGTAACTTAAGTTCCAAATAATCTTTGACTTTCATCACTGCTATTTGCAGTTGCCAAAACTAGAACCATTTAATCAAATGGAGGTACAAGCTTTATGGTTTCGAGTAAAGAGTGAAAGCCCTGAGATTAAGTTTGCAAGCAATATTTTTTTCTTCCTCCAGCAGTCTAGCTTTCTACACCCCCAGATGGAAAAAAAAAAAAAACAACTACCAAAAACATCTCATGACACACCATCAACTTAAAAATAGCAGTAACTAACGATACCAGTTTAAGAATTGCTTACAATAACAGCAAATCAATTCTCCAAATTTTTCAATAAAGATACCCAAAGTGTTATTTTGCGTAGTAGGATTCTCTTCTTTCCTTCCCTCCCTGATAATTTTTCTGCTATCCCTCCTTCTCCCCACTCACCATAGCAAGGAAAGAGACTGTATCCCAGAGGCTGCCAGCTCTTTCTTGCTGCTAGTTATATGTGCTCACAGCATGTACTGAGCATTCATGATACCTGGCCTGACTTCCAGGGGCATGGCACAACTGCCTACTCCCACTCAATCCATGAAAAATTGAAGTCAAACCAGTCAGGCCCTAACATCCACATTTGGTTTCTATCATCAGAGAAACAAGAGTACATCACACTCAGAAAAAATGAACTCTTGGAGCAAACCAAAGTTGTCAGAAAGGGGCAGCTTCTCAAACCAAATAACCCAGGCAACAAAGCTGGTCTGTGGATGCTTCCAACAGGCTAGTCCTGCTGTTGTAGCAATTTCTTTGTTCTGCTGGCTGAAGAGTAGGAAGGAGCATAACAAATCCACACCTGCCACAGGACATTAAGATCATCCTTTGTCAAGTGTTAGTGACACATGCTTTACACACTGCAACAAGCTGCCTTCCTTGTTATCACCTACACATTTACCATGACTCAGAATTTAGAGAGCTTTAACAATTTGTTTTTACAGTCAGCAGCTGATCATCAACTATGCAAGTTATTGAAATACATTTTCTGTCAAGAAGAAGAGGAGAGATGCCCATAATGTAACATTTTAATGCTAAGATCTTAATTTTGCCCTGGATTTGTGGCTTTCTGGCTCTTGCTACTTTAAGTTCAGTTCCCTTGAGAGTGAGAAATTAAGTATCACAGCTTCCTATAACCAGACTGGTAGAGGTTTTTAAAATTAATCAGTGACAGACAGTATGGCTAAGGCATTGCAAGCCACAACATTATCTCACAAGAGGCAAGTATTTACACAATTACTTTGTTTTAACTGCAAGGTCATATTTGCAGAAGGAGATAAACGTTAACATCAAATACTGAGGTCTTAAGTATAAATCATAGACAGAAGGCAATCATTTCATCATACTGAAAAACACCTCACACAGCAGCTGCCACTGCACTGAAGAATCCCACTCCCCTGAAGTTACAGGCACAGGTTACCACAGGAGGCAGACAGTGGCACAGTGAGGACACACAATATGCTGCACTGTACAGGCTTAAAGCTCTGTTCCAAAGAAACTTCAGACTTTCAGGATGTGTCTCAAGCCTAAGAATGCAAAGCCAGTAGCACAGTTATATTCTTGGCATAGTATACCTTAGTGACTTTACTTCCAGTTTGCAAGCTTATCAAGGAAACACTGAGCTGCTAACTGCAAGTCCAGCAAACTGATCCTGTGATCTGAACAGGTTTATTCCTCACACAAACTACCACCTGCATTAATAGTTGTATACAAACCATCAAGAATTAGTTTACACAATCTAATTTGCCATCTAATGAGAGCATGACTGGCAGTTACAATGTCTGCACAGCATGATTGACTATCGATTCAAGTACAGAAATTCAGCTGGGCACAGCCAGGATGTAAGTCAGGACTTACAATCCAAGTAACTCACTCTAGCAACACAAGTCTACAACCTGCTGGGATTCATTAGGCCTGTCCCGTTTCCACTAGCTCCAGACTACTATTGCTCAGTTTAAGAGTACACATACATTTATAGGGAGTTTATCCTAGGGCCCAAGATGCAAAATCCAATGTTCTGACCATTAGGACATCCACTTAGTTTGAACTGGAAGGATGAAAACGCATACAAGTTAGATTTATAAATAACGAGTTGGGAAATGTGATTCCCCAGTTCTACTCAAAGCTCCACCAAAAATTCCTTATGGCCTTTGCCAGTATCTTTCACCTGCTGAGCACAATGAACACTCTGATGACCTCATCAGGAGAAGGACATAGTAGTCCAGAGGATGTTCCTATACGCAAGCTAAATCATACCTGCTTACTGCGGACACCTGATGCAGAACCTGAGTCAGACTGCCAGAGCAGTGAGGAAGGGAATCCAAGTCCCTCACAAGATCAGCTGTTACCCTGCCTGTGGCTGCATGCACAAGTGGTCCTCTTCCTTATCAAACAGCAGCAACCCACCTAGGAAACTAACAGCAAAACATACCCTCTACATCTACACATTTATATTTACCTTCTCTAAAGGAAAAACCAAACAAACCAAAAACCCCAACCAAACAACAAAAAACCCCACACCACCAAAAGCATGAGAAAAGTATAAATCCAGCATTTATTATTAGACCGTCTGCCTTCAGTGAGAGACTTCCCTGGAGAGGAACAAAATTAAACCCCTCCTTTCTGCCCTTCTTATTCACAAATCCCATTTTTACATAAGAGCACAGGAACCTTACTTACTCGTGTAGAAAAAAAATGTGCTTACTTTGAAAAAAAAAAAAAGACAGTAACAAAGCACATCAGAAGAACCACACAACACTGAGAACCAAAATTCAGCCCTTATGGTGAAAAAGCATCAACAATGTCTTCCTGAAGGCACAAAGAGACACTGGATAGGTTAATGAACCATGCCAGGAACTGGGAGACAGGATTGGCCACAGAAGCCAGAAGTTCTGACACTAACTTGATATGTGACATTAGGTAAACAGCTTCAGCCCCTCTCAGTCTCAGTTTACACTTTAGTAAACTGATAATGATAAAATTACCTCCTTCGCTACATGAGTGAAGAACACTTCACTAATTCATGACTACAAAGCAACTTGAGAACAGTGGATATAAAGCTTGTATATATACACATATATAAAAATTAAAATAGATATGTATTATATTTACCATTTAAAAACAAGTTAGAAGAGAGATAAAACACATTACCCAGAAGCTCCAGTCAGCACTCCAGCTGTACTGAGCAGGACCCTGCATTTTCTCTGTGCACGAATTAAGAGTCTTCTCTGAATCAGCAAGTAGCTGGTTAATAAGACCATGATCCACTTCATGAACTTCCTGTGAACAAGAAACAAGTTATGCAATTCAGCAATGGTGGAAAAAGGTGAAATAAGAAGATGGTTAATCCATTTAACAAGTCTATATTAAACGAAACTTGACATGCTAGTCTCTCCAAGGTGAGTGGCATGGAAACACTTCCCAGTGACAGCTTTTTCACTGACTTTTTTTTCCCTAGAGTATACTACATTTAATTATTACTTATATTTTTATCAAATTATTTCCACAGCAGCCCCTCAACTTGCACATTGAAGCTGCACACATACTTAGAAACTGAAATAACATCAACATGAGACACCATTCCATAACATGCAGCATGTTTCGGGAACACATAATGAGACCTCTCAAAACTTGAGAATGGTCATACAGGTGTAGCACTTTTACCAGAGAACTGACGTTTCTTATTCTTATGATATATCAAATATTTATACTATTAGTGACACTATAAATAGTATATTTCGCTATATATAAATACGAGTGCAACACTTCAGAGGCACGTAGTTCGACTCGTGTCACTTATTACAAAGATAGTAAGTAGCACTGCACCCTAACTCTGTAGCACTCTCCCTTGGTGTCAGCGCTCCTCGCTTTGAAGGTCAGTTTTACTTTATGCCGCCAAACCGAGCCGCAGGAAGCCGCTTGTCCCCGCTCTCCCAGCAAGGGGCACCTCCCGCAGCCCCCCCTGCAGCCCGGACCAAACTGTGGCCGCCCCCCGCCCCGAGTGCCACCCCAAACTTGCGGGGCCCCAGTGCTACCCACCCGTACACCCCCCAAACTTTGGGGCAGATGGGGGGGTGCGGGGCCCCAGGGCCACACATAACACCCACCCCCAAAGTTTCGGGGAGATGGGTATGGGGGGATCGGCGGAGCCCGAGTGCCACAGACACACCCCCCACAAACTTTCGGGGAGAAGCGGGGGGGGTGCCGAGCCCGAGTGCCACCCACCCCCAAACTTTCGGGGAGATGTGGGGGGCAGAGCCGGAGTGCCACCCACCCACAGACACACACACAGACACACCCCCCCCAAACTTTCTGGGAGATGCGTGGGGAGGCCGGCGGAGCCCGAGTGCCACCCCGCCGCCCCTGAAGCTGCGGGGGAGAAGGGTGTGGGGTCCCGTGTGGGTACCTGGGCGGCGCTGCCCGCGGAGGGGCCCGAGGGCGGCGCGGGGCCCGCCGGCTGCCTCAGCGGGGCCGCGGCCGCCATTTAAAGGCGCCGGCGCCGGGCGGGGGGTGCTGAGGGCCAGCGGTGCTGCTGCTGCTGCTGGTGGTGGTAGCGGTGTTGGTGCTGCTGCTGGTGCGAGCGGTGCCGGTGCCGGTGCTGGTGGTGCCAATGGTGCCGGCGGTGGTGCCGGCGCCCCGGCGCTGTGAGGGGGAGCCGCGGCGGGGGCGGAGAGGCCGGCGGCGCCTCCCCCCATTCCCCCCTCGGCCGGCTCCGCACACCCCGCAAGGGTTAAGAGGGAGCCCGTGGGAAGTTTGGGGGCTGAGGCGGCGCTGGGAAGAGCTCCCGGCACCGCGGAGTTGGGGAGGGAAGGGAGGGGAAGGGAAGGAAGGGCGGCGCTGCCTGCCGCCTTCCCCAGGGATCGCCCCGGCAGCAGCGGGGTTCCCAGATCCTGGAAACCCCAGGGTCCCCTTTTTGGAGAGCCAAGCGGGTTCTGCCCCCGGGCTGTGAGCAGCAGGAGGCTGGGAAAGCTGGGGAGCTCCGGGACAGCACCCACGGTGCCCCTGGGATGGGGGGCCCGGCCCGGCCGGAGCGGTGCCGGCTCGCAGGGCTGTGCCTTACAGCACAAAGAACAGCCCCAAAAGAGGGTTAGGGAATCTCCCCCTGGCTGGGTGGCTGCCTGGGAGATGGTGAAAAGGGACGGATGGGTGGCCAAGGGAAGGGGGCGTGGAGCGGCCAGTTGTGACGGCTGTTTCGTCCTGCTGTCCCCTTTCTCTGCACCGATTTCCCTGGAAGTGTGAGAAGGCTCTCCCCCAAAGGACATCTCAGGGCCCTGTGATATCTGTCCCTGATACATTATGAAGGTGCCAGAGAATTCCCACTGGCTGATGTCCCCTCCCAGCTGTTGACAGCTTTAATGCAAGAGACTGCGAGTCTCCAAAACCTACAAGACAGTGAGAAAAAGAATGTGTGTTTTGTTTCATTTTTGTTCCTTAATTTCTTAGTTTGGACCTCTGAAACTCAGTTTTTTCCATGCTTTTCTCAACAACACTCTGTGTACCAAGTTTACCTTTTATTTTGTCCAAAAATTGAGATTCTCTTAGAATCGTAGTGGGTTATCCAAGTGGAAGAAGCTTCATTTTCAACTACTGGCTGCCAGCAACACTAAATCTCCTTTGTATTCCCTTGCTTAAAAGCCACCTGACCTTGCAGTTTTGATCAGGTGTTGACCTATTCAGTGGAGGATTCACAAGAGAATTGCTATTACAAAATGAAATCAACACAGCATTTGCAGGAACCATGGTAGTATGTCCATCACAACACACTTGTGTTTAAATCAGACACCGTTTGGATTGCCTTCAGTCCACCTCCATCATCCCACACTGACTTCTCTGACATGCAGTCATGACCAGTACTCTAAGCCCAGTAACTCAGTTCCAATCCCTCTGAATCTGCCAGGTGCCTTTGACTCTACTGGTTATCTCCTCCTCAAACCCTTGGTTGTTTTTGACTCCTTTGATTTTTTCCTTTCATGGATAATTTGGCTTTGCTCAGTAAAATTTGGCAGTACTTCCTTCAGAAGACCCTCACAAACCTTCTTCCAGCTTCCCTCTGAAGTGCTGTATCACTCTGCACTTGATCCCAGTTCCCTTCTTAATATATACTTGACTTTGGAGTGATTCCTGCCTGGTAATCCCAGGTCCTCTCACTCTCTATTTCAGAGAAGTATTTGCCCTCCAGGTTCCTTTAACCATCCTCCCTCTAGCCTATCCTGCTATCCCTGGTACCACTGCTTTGGCGTCAGCACACCAAAACTAGAGTAACAACTGGTGACTACGGGAATGGAATGTTTCTCTTGACATTGTGAAGTCAGCCAAGTTTGTAAAGCCCTGTGTGGTCCTTTTTGCTCTCAAATGCAAAGAAAAGCAGAAATACTCATGCTTCTCTCATCTGAATTGTGGTTTGTATTGTGTTTTAGGAGACAGAGAATTGAGTTTTTGCTGGGTACTCAATCACAATTCCATTACCTGAAGGGTTTTAAAGATACACACGATCATCAGACAGTGTGTGCAGTAATCCTGAATCCTGTGATTGAGAGGTGTCAGCCAGCTAGTGAGAGTGGCACATACTTGGTGTAGGGGTAGCATTGCAGGTGGGGCTGGATGGTACAAGTATGGTTTGGGGCCACTGCAGCTCTTCCCACAGAGTCATTCTCTGTGTGTACCTCGTGTAAACCCAGACTGTCTCAGAGCACTCCTGCTGATTTTGCAGACAGACCATCAGCTTCGGTAGTTTTTCTCTCCACCTGGGTGAAGTAGAGATGAGCTCTCATTAACCAGAGCTTAAGCAATCAACTTTTGATGAAAAAGGATTCATTCTGCACTGAAAAGAATACTTTGGGGAATACATTTTACCTATAAACACCATGTGTTTGTGGCATATAGCCACAAAGGTACTGAATTCCCGAATCTTCCTTTTGTGGTGAATTAGGCTGATAGGAGTTTGGCTACTCAGAAAAGTAAGCCAATGCTCTTTCTCTTCTTGCTGCCCCTTACTTGGGAGGGGTTCAGCAGAAGAAAAGTCTTTCAAGTATCTGGATATTCTGTAGTCAACCCAAAGTTGTGGTTTGTACAAGGCTAAAGTGAAAAACAATGGATTATCTTCCCTCTGCTCTCAGCGCATTTTCGACATCTCAGAGCTCAGAACAGCCCCCAGGGAAGTCATTGTTGTCACTTCAAACGTGGCTGTCATCCAGGCAGCAGGCAGAGCACTGTGAGCTCAAAGCTGTGGTAACTTTAGTAAGTGTGACATTCACTGGGCAGAATGTGAGGTCCTGTTGCTATAATACACACATATTTTTTGCCTGTACGACCTGGAGGGAGAGACAGTGAGGCCATATACTTCAGCAACTATGATCCAGCACATTGGGAAGCTCTATAGGTCTGCAGCATCTTCCTTCCTCTTCTTCTTGGTGGTGGGTGAGTACTAAACTGCCTTAATTAGAAAAAACATAGCTTATTCCTAGAGTTTGGCTTGAGAGGTTCTCTACTATTTTTCAAAAAGCAACTTTATGCTGAAGGTTTCCTCAGGTTGCAGGGAGACAGTAGTGGTGTGCATTGTATTAAAACATACTTTTCTTTTTAGATACATTCCTGTTTAGTTAATATCAATGTTCAGATATAGTGCATTCATCTGTCTTTTTCAAGATGTGTATCATCATCTGTGGAAGTTTAGTTTCTATTTTGGTTCTTCGATGTTATTAGTAACCAGTTATTGTCACAAAGTAGTTATTCATATCCATTTGTGAAAGCCAACCTCAGTCCCGGGCAGAAGTCATACAAATTGAGAGCAGCAATGTGCAGACATTGATTGCTTGATCATAGATATCTGGGAGCTGGATACAGCTTGTAAAGCACCTTCATGGCATCAGCATGGCATGAGTGTGAAGCTGAGCTCTAAAGCCAACAAAACCATCTGAAAGACAGTCATTTCAGCAGAAGAGGATTTTTATGTGGGTTGGAAATCAAACCCTATTTGCCCTCAACCTCTCCTCCCGCTACTAAGTGTGAACAAAGGAGAGGAGGCTAACCCAGAAAGGTGAAATCCTGCACTGACCTCCGCCCACAATTTTGGTTCCCCCATGTTGTTGGCAGATGGCAGAAGAAGCTTGCAAGGCTGCTCGAATTTACTTCAGGCACCAAAGGGTCTGTTAGAGGCTCCAGGACAGGAAGAGAGTGCAGGTATATTATATTCTTTCCTTTGCCACCCCACCTCCTCTAGCCTGCCTGGTGTATTGTATTCCTCACTCATAGGCCTGATAGGGCCTTACATGGGAAAGTAGCTGATTGCGTAAAGGGGAGGCTGAGGGCTTAGTAGGTGCCCTATTAGTCCTGCCAAATGTGGAGCACATTGCCACATTACAGGGAGTCCCAGAGAGCTTTCTCCCCTCATGGCTGAAAACTGGACGTGAACTAATGACTTCATATGACAATGACCTATTAGATCATCTGATCATTTTTCCAGGTCAAGACAAGATTATCTATGCTGTATTTCTCTGTCTAGCTCAAGTGCTTTCACCAAAAAGCCTTGTATTCCTCTCCATCCAGGCTGAAGCCCTACAACCCTCATGACAAGGGGCCTACACATCACTCTGCAATTGACTTAAAAAGAGCTTTGAAGCAGAGTCAACAGAGCATTTGGGTGGTATGCTCCCAGATGCCAATATGATAAGGGCATTGTGTATTTGAATACCAGTGAACTAATATGTCCCAGTATTGTAGCCTTAAAGAAGAAAAAGAAAGAAAGAAAGAAAGAAAGAAAGAAAGAAAGAAAGAAAGAAAGAAAGAAAGAAAGAAAGAAAGAAAG
>JAWWEW010000001.1:21878017-21915563 GCA_035583185.1 Anabacerthia variegaticeps | reverse complement strand
AAAGAAAGAAAGAAAGAAAGAAAGAAAGAAAGAAAGAAAGAAAGAAAGAAAGAAAGAAAGAAAGAAAGAAAGATAGAGGCAGTGCTGTGACCTTCTCAGTGAAACCCTTAAACAGAGCTGGGACAATACAATAAGGCTCCTGATTATCTCCAAGTTACATGATTTGTATTGAATCAAAGATGTGGAATACCACAGATGGTAAGGCCAGTTATTTCACAGCAGGAGATGCAAATGAAACTCATGATGAATAGAGTCAACAGCAAAGTTCCTGCTCAGTTATCTTCTCTACCCACTAACTGGTTGTGTAAAAATGATACATTTTGCATCACTAAAAGGAATAAAAATTCCAATTGTGTTACAGAGGTGCATATGGCAAGGCTGGAATACTTGTAGTGGAGAAGAGATTTTGTGGCCATTCCCTGAAAACGAGGTAGCAGTAGCACATACTGCTTTAGCTAAAGCAGCAGGTGGAGATAATGGTTTATAAACTGACATTTTAAAAGTGTACTCATTATGAAACTGCTCAGATTCACTCTAATAAATAATCAAATATATCACATCAGAATATTTGATGCACAAATATATATGTAGTTTGCCAAGCTACTATCAGCTTTATCAAGTATTTCAATTATATTAGTATTTCATCAAAGTATCTTGTCAAGATACTTCAGCTTTTAGTACTGTTGCATTGATACGTGTATCTAACCAGAAAGGGAAAATCTGGACCTCAGATTTCAGCAAGAGGCTCCAGTAGGCTCATTGATAAGATTACATACAAACAGGAGGATAATATCTCATCCAGTATCTTTAATAAGAACTGCTAATTTTAGGGAATCAGATTCAAAACTATATTTGAGTACCTAATTCTCAGGCATCCAGTTAAAAGGCAAAAATTTTCACTCTGAGCTAAAAGCTCAGAGCACCAAACAGCTCATAAGGGTTTTTTACATGACTTGTTGTTGTCTGGTTTCATAGTCAGATTATATTTCCTGTATTTTTGCATCCGTGACTTACCTTTTGTCTGATATTCAGACTGTAAACTCTTTACCCCGTAAACCACCCAGAACAACAGGGCCCTGCTGTCTGAGAGAAATCCTCTACTCCCATAAGAGTCATAAGTAGTAATAACTATGGATACAACTGTGATTTTGTTTACAAGCATGCCTGGAGGAGCCATTCAAGTAACTCTCAAACCGATCATCAAGAGGGTTGGTTTTCCATTGCCCTGAGACATTTGTCCCTGAGCAGAGAGCGTCTACTGTCACTGTGAAGCTTTACCAGACCCAGAGAGTAGCGCTTCACACTGTATGGATGGCAATGAAAGACTCAAGACAATGGAAAAGCAAGACCTTCATTCTGGGATGGCCTGCAAACCTTGAAAGGAGAGCAACTAGTTTGCAAGCAGACTATTTCACTTTGAAAAAAATAAAACAGTAAAACCTTTACCAAAAAATTGGCCTGAAGTCTTTCTTGGCAAAAGCTGTTGCCTTATATTTAGATTTGGTTTCCCCTCTTTTTGAGACAGCAAGTATTCCTCTCATCTTCTGCACCCAGGCTCGTTTCCAGAAATGAGATCCAGTCTCACTACTCTTAGCTAGAGTTTGTTTGATACTATGATTAGCACCTGAGTGTGAGAAGGCAGGTTTAAATATCTACTACAGCCATGCTCATATTTTTCGAGCAAAAGTTAAGGGGACAGTGGTTTCTTCAGAGAGAATAGTTGTCACCCTCAGTATCAGTACCTGCACAAGGCTGAGGTTCCATCTCCCATACTGCCAAATGGATCTGCTGGGTGTTTGGTCTCTGGCAACGGAGATTCTTCCCACAATTTCAATTTCCATGGTTGGAAGCATATGCCAAAACTTCTAAGAAGCACACATTATGTTTTGGGATGCAGGCCAGAACAGAATTGCCAGTGTGTAAGTGTATGTGCATTTTTCACTATGCCTCAAAAGCAGCTGAAGCAGGAACATCACTTTTTGGGGTGGAAAGAAAGAGTTTAGTGTTCCAGGTGGAAATATTGCTGACTGGGCTCTAGATTTCACCCAAAGCCATTGAACAATGGCATTAATATTCCTCTAATATGGCAGTAGGAAGGAACTGAGATTCAGGAAAAGACCCATCTGTACACAAGAACATAATTCTAAGCAGAAATTAGGAAGAAAACCCCTATCATGCTGATAGTGACTGGTCTCAAGTGCTAATTCCAGGAGCCCTTCTTTGTGCTGGTTAGAGGCCAGGAGCAGCTGGAAGGTTTATCATTCTATTACCCTCTTCTTTCTCTTTCCTGGTACAGATGTTGGCATTACTGGTGGAAGTGCAAGCAAGGAGAACGTAGCAGCTGTAACTCATGTAACAGCACAGCCTTCGTTGTTGACCACACTTGAGCCATGGAATCTTTTGGTGACTCAAACACCAGCCAAAGAGAAAGCCAAAGAGGGTGAAACTGTGGTGTTAAATTGCCATTTCAACAGCCCACAACATCCCTCCCTGACTGACCTGATGGTGAAGTGGTACAAAGAAGATGAAAAGGGGCAGATGGACCTGCTAAAAAACAATGTGACCGTCTTGCCAAATAACTCCAGGGTCTTCATGAGTGGAGACTTGTCCCAAGGGGATGCCTCCCTGGTTATCCTCAATGTGACAACCAGTGACCATGGTATTTATTTCTGTGAGGTTACACTTCCGGACGGGAAGGTGGTGACAGGAGATGGCACAAAGCTCAGAATCAGGAGGGCTCTGGGTAATATTTGATGCTATTGGCTTCTTTTCACCTTGTTTTATCTCCAAAGCTGGTCTACACACTTGCAGACAGGGGGAATTTGGCCTGCTTGTCCTTTAGCTGTAAGGGGCTGGTGTCATGGAGTGTAATTGCTCTATAGGATTTCTCATTATTTTTGTAAGGCCAGCTAATTTTGATTGGCTTGTCTGTATTAGCAGTCACAGAGGTATTATTATAAGGAGGAGCATAAATAACCAAAAAAAGAAGGAATAATTTTATCCATAAAAACAAAGTCAGTGCCAAGAATCAAACAGTCAGACAAGCTCTCTTGTACTCACAGCTCTGCGGAACTCCCCTGAATGACAGATGTCAAGATACCATCTTGGGAACAGTTCCAGACCTCTTTTTTTGACATTATGTTTCTTCAACCCACTAACTTGCAAACACATTCCTTAACTCTGAATGGCATAAGTAATCCCACAATAAACATGAGGATCATATTATATAATTTCTGATTAACTTCATTCACATTAAAATCAAAGTAGCATTAAAAGTGCCATGCTATGTTTTCTTAGCCTCTCAGACAGACACTAGGCATATTAAGAGATAACTCTCTTTGCCTTTATCAGATGGCAATGTCAAAGCGAATTTCCTTTTCTGTAGGCTAAACACATTCCAGTCCCAAAAAGTCAACACATCAAAAGGGTTATTATCTCATGTTCTAATTAACAAAAACCAGCACCTTCTTTCTCAAGAGTAAATTATCCAAGTTCCATTTCTCCCTTATTCATTACCAAAGCTTCTGGTTCACCAAGATTCACTAAGCCTTTGCCCTTTTGAGCCTGAGTTACTGATTTTAATAAAACTATCCTGTTTAAACTGTAACACGGCAAGAGAACTGTTCCCCTCTGCAAGGGTTTGGTCCCATGTCTAATGAGGTCTCCTCTTGGCTTGATCTCTGTGTCTCAGTAGCACAGGTTACTCTTGCAATGTCTACACCCTGGCCAGTGTAATTGCTTTTGTGTGTTCCTGAGATGGTATAACACCCAGTTTCAGAACTATGCCATCTCTGCCAAGCAGCAGTACTAAGGAGCAATCAATCGAAAAAAGAATTTCATTGTGGAGCTCTGTCAGCTCCCCTTTGCCATCTCCTTTGGACTGATTACTAATGACTTTGTCAAAATTGTCAGAGTAATTTTTTTTTTCATTGGAAAATAAAGCATACAGGCACAAATCCTATTAATTCAGGGAGCATCTTTTACCGTCCAATAGCACCTATCTGTTAAGGGAGATTGCTAGGCCAGTGGGGCTGTCCTTTCTCTAAAGCCCCAGAAAGTGTAGCAGCTTCTGACACAGGAGAGAAAAAAATCAATAGCTCTGTAGTGCAATACACTCTCTCCCATGTAGAAGTCCATGATTTCATGTCAGACATTGACATAATTAATATCATTGTAAGCAGCTTCTTGTGCAGCCACTGCAGAAAACATGCTGGCTGCATGGCATATACTTGTCTGGACAACATCTTATGTTACTCTCTCTACTTTCCCTTCTCCCCCAGGCTTGTTTGGTATAGAAGAATCCTTTGGAACAATCATTGGGGTTGTGGCAGCCGGTATTGGAGGCATAGTGGTTCTGATCATTGTTTTTACCCCACAGCTGAGGAAGTGCCTCCTCTGCATGAGACAAGAGTCTCACCAAAGGTACCCTTATTTTAATTTAAAGAGGAATTAGCCATTTACTTACCTCTGGTCAGACATGGGATCTGGTTCAGGAAATAGGCAGTGTGAATAAAATGCTCATGGAGCTCACTCTATATTACATCTCTTTTTCAAATACTTCTTTGTTAATGCTGTGTAGACCTTGATGCATGGGCCTAATGAGTAACCCATAAACAAAACAATAGGATCTTCTTTAATTGCCACTTTCTACAAAGATTTGTTCAATGAGATGCTACTGCTTCTTAACAAAGAAGGACTCATTCAGTTCTTTCAGGTTTATGCTGAAGGATGATTCTTCCTCCTGCCAACTTCATGCTTACATCTGTGTTGTTGTAATGCTTGTGTACAGAAAGCCTACTATGGCTTAAGTGAGTGAGGTGTGGTTTGTAAAGCCCAATAATCTCTTTCATTACATCAGCTGATCAGGCTGGGAAAACTAGAGGCTTTCATCACAAAGAAATGACCCAATAAGAGGCTGATGTACCTGAAGCTTGCCTGGTTTTCTCTAATTCTGCCAACTAGTCCTATTTGAGGAGACTGACACTGAAGGCTGGATTTTGAAACAAGCTTAGTTCCCATTTTGTGCAACCCAGGATGTGGTGTGTTTCAGACCGAGCTTAGCTGACTTTTTTTTGCATTCAGTGATGAGGAGTTTGACTTGCACCTCTTCTCCTGGCGCTCAGTGGTCTTGGTGGGCCTGCTGAAAAAATCCCGTCCCTGGAGGGCTGAAGGAAGAGCTGCTCTTGCCATTCACTGGAGCGCTGCCGCCACCTGATGGACAGCGTGGCGGGAACAGGGACACTCCAGGAGCTCTGCCTCCCTCACCGGGGAGGGTCTTCCAGCCCTTGTTGGGAAGTGCACTCGCTCCCTTAGGCTGATGCTGCCCACACAGCATCAGTCTTCTGCAAACCTTCTGCATGAAGAGTTAACAACTTCATTACTTGCCAGGAAGCCTGGGAAGAGTTTATTGTGTTGTACTGACTCTGTATCGTTCACTCACCCTCTCTCCTTTCCTTTTTGCTCAGCACTGCTTGAGGTGCAACGTTACAGGAGCTGCTGGAAGACGCAAAGCCTGCAGCTGGAACAACTTCTGATGCCCTGTAAGCCAAAAAATGGAGCTCTAGACAGAATAAAAGCCTTTGCCTCTACATGTTGTCTTTGGCATTTTTAGTTTTGTTATCCTGTTTCTTTTTCCTGCAGGTTTGACAGCCACACCAGCATATTCACCATTCTGCAGCATGGAGCAAAGCAGCCTTTTGTGAAGGAATCTGTATTCTCACCTGCCAAATACCTCCTAGTTTGGCCACATATCTCTGAATTTAGACTCTGATGAAGTACTTTAGGCCTTTCTGTGCCATTATTTCTTATTTTAAAAGATGGAATTTGAACTTTGTCAGCTGTGCTTCAACAGAGACAGAAGCCTGACATCCCCAGCTGCTTCCACCTACCCAAAGAAATCAAAAGCTTTGCTTCTGGGGTGCAGCTGTGCCTCCCATCTGTCTTTGTCTCCCAGTATAGAGGCTCTTGTCCTGTTGCCTTGCTCCAGTCTGCAAGCCTGTAACAAAGATGGAAAGTAGGCCCACTACTACATAGCTACCCTCTGGTTGAAAGAATGGGATTTTGTTTCACTCTTACGAGAAGGAAATCTAGTGTTTCAATATAAGCCTCTAATATCCTTAAAAAAAAAAAAAAGGAGGGATGAAAGATTTGCTTGATATGACTGATATTTGCCACAGTCTCCATTTCCTGATGTGACAATAAGTGATTCTCAGGCAGTCAGTGATGGGGGGATATACCAATATAAGAGACCATCTTCTATATGGATCAGAAAGCAGCATATCAGTTCATGAAGCGTGTGTAGCCAGTGAGGAATATATTCTTTTGCAAAGTCTGGCTGCACCTAGTAGTAAGCAGAAGTCAGAAACACTGGCCTTGCAACAGCAGTGGCCTGGTATAACTCTGCTTACCCTTAAACACAGCTCAGAAGTGTCCTCAGTGCTGTGAGGCAGGAGCATGAGGGAGGAGACAGCTGGGCTCTGAGCAACCTGATTTGACTAAAGGTGTCCCCACTCATTGCAGGAGAATTGAAACTACATGATCTTTAATGTCTCTTTTCAACTCAAACCATCCTATGATTCTGTGACCAAAAAAAAAAAAAAAGCCATTTGGTGGCAGGTAATGTGTTCCCACTGCACTGCAGACCAAACCCTCTGTTTCTGCAAAGGCCATGATCAGACCAGTATCTTGTTCTTACTTCAGCGTGTATTTTACCATCATGGAATCACAGATCAGGTTGGAAGGGACCACAGTGGGTCATCTGGTCCAACCTCCCTGCTCAAGCAGGGTCATCCTAGAGCACATGGCACAGGATTGTGTCCAGATGGTTGCTGAATATCTCCAGTGAAGGAGACTCCACAACCTCTCTGGGCAACCTGTTCTAGTGTGGGGTCACCTGCACAGTAAAGAAGTTCTTCCTCATATTTGGGTGGAAGTTCCTGTGCATCAATTTCTTCCCATTGTCTCTTGTTCTGTTGCTTGGCACCACCAAGTAGAGTCTGGCTCCATGCTTTTGACACTCTCCCTCCAGATAGTTACGGGCATTGATGAGGTCCCCTCTCAGTCATCTCTTCTTGAGGCTGAACAGGCCCAACTCTCTCAGCCTGTCCTCATAAGAGAGATGCTCCAGTCCCTTAATCATTTTTTATTGTCTGTTACTTCTCCAGTGGATGTCAGGGTAGTTAAAGTCCCCCACCAGAACTAGAGCCTGTGACTGTGAGGCTGCTTCAAGCTTCCTTCTCTTGACCAGGAGGCCTGTAGCAAACACCCACAACAGCGTCATCCCTACTAGTCCACCCTTTTATCCTAAACCATAAACACTCAACTTGCTCATCATCCATCCGAAGCCAGAGCCTGATATTCTCCAAGTGTTGCCTCACATAGAGGGCAACTCCACCACTGCACCTGCCTGGTCTGTCTCTCCTCCCCATAAACCTTGGCCTGACAGAAATTCTCTCACACCAATATTAGCTCTGGTAAAGGAGGAAAAATTTTATTCCAGCACCTTTGTATTCAAAGGGTTAGAAGAAAGGTCCTAAAAAGACTATTCTGGCCCCCCATATCTGACATGGCAGGTGGGATGAGTCTGTCCACATAAGAAATCTGGCCAGAGGACAAAGTATGGGTTGTATGAGGCTGCTCCCCAGCACTTGGCTGCTTCTTGGTCACACAGGCAAACCATTTTTTCACACCGGTCTGTCAGGTTATCTGCAAAAGAAAATGTGAGCAGAGGATGAGAGATTCTGTATCAGATGAAGGCAAGAAACAGTTTTAGGGGGAACAATTCCCAAAAAAAGCAACTCTTAGGGATCAGAGAGTGTGGCAACAGGTTCAACCTGTCATGTTGTGAGTCAATCTGACTATCCCCTGTCCTCTCTCTGTCAACAGATCTGACCTTAACTGTGACCAAGAGCATCAGAAAGCAGCAGCTAAATGTAAATTGGCAATAAAAATCTGCCCAGCACAGAGCACTCTCTGCTTGTAGAGCTGTTTGATCAATGGGGCCTTAATTCAGCAGTCAAAGTTAAAAAAGAAAATTATTACATCTTAGCCTGAGCTAAAAGTATTCCACCTTTCCCCAGTCAGTGACTTTCCCTTCTAACTTCTCCCTGTGCAAAACAGACTGATTTTGAAAGAAAAAACCCACAGCTTTGAAAGGAGAAGCTTCCCAGAGGCAGAAATCTGAGGGCATAGAAGCACCCACTGGGCATCCTTCACTCATGTTCCATCAGATGCTGTTACATCTCTCTCTGATCATGGCAGAGTAGCCAAGGAACTCTGCAGCAGGGCCAGGTACCTGAATTTTATGAGCCAGCAGCTAACAATGCTGATCAAAGTTGTACATGGAGCTATATAGAAGGCAACCATATGACTCCATGACTAAGTAAGGACCATAAGGAAACATCAAAGCCACTAGTTTAAGTGGCTGCATTGCAAATGACTGATTTTGGGTTAATGAACCCCATCCCACCTCTAGGTGGCTTAAACACAGCCACTGGGCTAGTATTACTTCAAAGCACAGTGCCCTGTTTATTTGAGGTTTCTGCCATGGATTATCTAACATCCACAGAACTCTGCAGTAGGCAAAGTTTAATGTATAACTTTATGCAAAGTTTCACTGCAAAACCAACTGCAATGAGCATAGGAATTCTTTCAGATTTCACTGGACTTTGCTGGATCAACCTTGCATCTGATAAATAAGTAAAGCTTGTGTTTCCCAAGCTGAATAATCACAGGTTTACTGGTAAAAAGTGTTTCAAGAATCTCACCACTGAGGACTTTAGCACTAAGGCTGCTTTTTTCTTAGCTACTAGTCCTGCCTGATATTCTCCTTCTCCCTCGGCTCCTTGAGTTCTTCCTGTGCTGTGCCAGCCATCGTCTGCCTCATATGAGTAAAAAAATCTGGCTCTGCAGCGTTTCTGTTAGAGCAGAATGATTTTTTTGACCAGTCTCCACAACTTACAGACTTTTCAATATTCCAGATACATATTGAATGGAATTTGCCTACAGGTGATGGCCTATCTGGACTGAAGAATATGGTTTTTCCAATTTTTTTCATTCCACAAACAAAACTACCAAACTGTAGCAAAAGGAGGAGAAATCCCAGGTAAAATGAGTTTCCATTTAATTTACATGTAAATATCTGTTTTTATGTTACAGTGTCACGCAACAGGCATTTAATTCCTGTCGCACTGAAGTGACAGTGCAAACAGTTCCGCTTCTAAAGCTTCTGGATATCATTACCTTGGGCCCAGCAAGCATGCCTGGAAATTTAATTCTTCATCCCTTTTGTTTGGATGGGATCAGACATTATCCCTTCACACCCCAGTAAAACCTACTGTTCTGCAGCTGGGGGTAGGAAATTTGCCTTCAGAACACATTTTTATTGCTCCTCCCCATGGAGGATGTCAGGGGAAGTGGAACCTGCTGGGGGCTTGTGGAGCAGAGTTGATGGATAAATCTCAGGTCTTGCCTGGACATCAGTTAGGGAATTAATGCCATTTGTTTAACTAATGCTTGCTAGCCAAGTCAGAGCAACTGCAGCCCACTGCACTCCTACAGGACAGACTCTGCATGTCTCATGGACTCAGTGCTGCATCTCATGTCCACAACTTGCACTGTTTCTTCACAGCAAAAAGAAACAGGATTTTTTTTTCATATAAGGATGACTAGCAGAGAATACCTGCCAGTTACTGAAATATGGGTAAGCAGCAGGAAGAGCAGTTATACGTTAAAGTGACATTAAATTCCTTAGCCAGCACTTTGTATGTAATAAGTTGTTCTGGCACTTGGAAAGGAGCGACTGCAGATGTGCTGTGCCCCATCCCATATCTGCTGGCAGATTTTCAGCTGCTGGTGAGGCTGAGGATCGCACCAGTAGAATATTGTCTTCTGATAAGGTACAATTATCTTTTAATATTTGAGCAAGTAGCTTTGATGATTATGGGGACAAGTTTTACTCTCATGTGTTTCTTTTCAAACTTTCAAAGTATTGTACAATGTATTTTACCACTGGGGATTTCTTGAATACTTAGAAATAGGAGTGACAAATACTAAGACTCAAGTCATCTGGTGTATGTCAAAACAAACTGTGCAAGACACTGATGGGCTGTGACTGTGTAATTCAAATCTTCTTGACTGGGTACCAGCTGTAGAGCTGAGCACAGCCTACACTTGCTCTATGCCTGCAGCACTCAAGAGCATTTGATCCTGCAAGCTTCAAAATCCCCAGTGATTTTGGGGATTTTAGGCTGGAGCCCCACATGAGGCAGAGATGCAGACTGGCACCCTATTTAACCTCTCTTGCAGCCATGCAAAATAGCATGGCTGTTCTCTAGCCGTACATAAGGGTAAGTAAAAAAGTGAACAGTCCTGATGGAGGGAGGGCCAAAAGTGCAGTGGGAAGAGCACCCCTGTAGACTATTGCACAGCTCTGGAAAGATATCAGTGAGGGGCAGGCAATGCTTAATACCAGCAAGTCTCCAGAGAGGCATCGGCACCCCTGTCAAACTGAGATGGCTTGTGGACTCCATGGCCCTCACTCCAGCTCTTCAGCCCAGGGAGCAGCCAGGATACCTGGAATGGGTGGTACTGGGGCTCCAGCTTTCCTCCCAGCTGCAGCTGGGGGTTTTTAGTAAGCCTATCAGTCCAGGCAAGGGATGGGCAGAGAGTCTGGAAGAGAAGGGATGTTGCCTAAAGCAGCTTTGAGAGCAGCTCAGCATACACAGACCTCCCTCTGGGGCACAGTAAGCTCTTTGGCCAGCCTAGTGGCTGCAGGGGAGGGAGGGAAACAGACCCGACAGGAGCAAACCTTTCCTTACCGCACCGCACGGTGTTCTGCTCACACACCCACCGGTAGCGCTGCACCTTGGGGCTGCAGCCTGCCTTCTCTGCCTTGTCGTAGCAGCAGTCGTGCGTGTGGCAGCACCTGGGAGAGAATAAAAGGTAGAGCTCAGGTGTCCTCCTGCACGTTTGCACAGACTCCAGGGCTGCTTAGCTCACACACAGCTCATGACAGCAATGTTTGCCCCAGCCTGTCAGTAAATCATCTGTTGATGAACCAAGAATCCTGGCATCTCTGTGAAAGTTCATACGTCTTGGGAGCTCATTAATGCCATATTTGCTCCACAACCACTGTGCTTCTTTCTCTGACCTTCTGCCCTCAAACACGCATGTATGGTCAAGACATGGTAATCTCACCAAAAGGGAGCTGAAGTGTTCCTATAAGGTGACTGACTGTGGCCCACTGGCTTAGGCTTAGACCCATCCCAGATTTTGGAGTCAGGATGTTTTTTGCCTTCCTCAGTATAACCAAGAAGCTTCATCTCTTCAGTTCACCTGGACGTGCCATTTGCTCTTTGACCCACCCAGTTTCTAAGGGCTAGCTACAAGTTCATCAGTCTCAATGGTGAAAATCATACCAGTTAACTTCAGATTCTTAAATGCTCCCTCTGTGCATATCTGGGCACAGTTCACATTTTCATGCAGCAGAGATCTAACACGGGTGAAAAGCATTGCACTCGAAAGTGCAATTGCATTTCACTGACCACAGAGGGGGATGAGGGTGAGAAGTTCAGCTGATGACATCGGTCCCATCGACTAGTCAGTGAGATAATTCTGTCAATTACTTCAGAATTTATATAAAACTTGACCCTACTTGAATTTTATTCTGGTAGTTTTGGGACTCAAAATACACAGAGAAAATACTCAGCACTTAGAGAGGTTCTCTGCCGAATAACAAAGGTTGTTTCAACAAGGATGCAAGGTCAGAGACTGAAGGTAGAGGGGAGTGATCTGCATTTTCAGAAATCAGCTCTGCAATATCCCTGTGACTCTACAGATAAACCACTCTGCTAAGTGGGAGGAATTGAGACAGGCTGGTTTTAGGGGTAAATGATGAGCAGACAGATTTTAGAGAAGGTCTTGAGTTGTAGATGTGAATCTATTCAAGAGGTTGGTGAGCTGGCCAAAAGGGGCATGGCTGGGCTAGCTGGTCATAGATTAAGAAAGAGAGCTGAAAACCTTGATTAACTTCAAGAACTGAAGCCAGTGTACCTGAAAAGTCAGTAAAAGTCTGGGATCCATCATTACGTCCTTCTGGAAAGGTGGAACAACACTGCAAGAAGGATAAGGGTTCCTTGTTCAGGAAATGTGTCTTCACTGGGCACATGTTGGGAGCTGCCAGTAGCTTACCTGAGAGCTTAGGACCATCAGGAACTTCATTACCCTCTGCTTCAGGAAGATTTTGCCCTTTTAGAATCTGGTTTATGGATGTGAGGGATGGTGGGCTCTGTGAGGTGATAAAGCCCAGGAAAAAAAATCCAAACAAAAACCCCACAATTTTTGAAGTGCAAAGATGATTCAACACTGATGCAAATTCTAATAAAATCTCTGGAACCAGATCAGGTGAATCACGTGAAAGAGACAGCAGAATCAGACTAGTCAGATCGAATTCAGCCTTCACGTAACCCCTGTGATTATATGCAGGCTCTATTTAGTCCAGTCTGCCTTTCCTACTGACTGAAGTCCCAATCTTTTAGTTGAAAGTAGCAATTTCATCCCACAGATGAGCCTGCAAACTAAATGCCTTTTTTTCTCAAGATGCAAAGATGAAACTTGTGTGAAGATTACAACCAGACTACTCACTGCATTGTGAAACCTAGAAACATAAGTTAGCAGTAGAAGACTAGTATGTCCTTCCATGCCAGCTCCTCAAAGAACTTCAGGATGGGACTAAGCCCTATGGGACATACATATCTAGAAGTTTTCCCACGAGGAGTTGCAGCAAGTGCTACAAATGAGAAGACCTTACCCAGCCTGTTCTGTTGAACCAGTTCTGTTGGACGTGGCAACAGCAGCACGCTGGGTCAGACCATTTTTGGTCTGGTAACACTTGCCTCCTGAGCTTGTCCTGAAGAGGTTAGACATGAAAGGCTAAAGGAGAGAAGAATTTACAGCCCTGGGGAAAGTGTGAAAGTCTTGGCTTTCTCCAACGTTTGAGTCCATATAAAATGTGTCATAAAATATGACAGGGATGGACTAAGGCACTGAGCTGTAAGTGGGGTATGTGTCATCCTGAGGATTCACCGTAGCCCAGGGCATCCTGGCTAACACCTAAGCAAAGCCAAATCCATCCTCAGGGGAATGACAGATAGCAGAGCAGGCCCATTGTTGTTGGTGTTTCATACCTGGGACACAGCTCACAGGAGGCCATGGTGGAGAGCCACAATCAGGCTGACCTGAGGTGGAGTGACAGCTGTAGAAATCACAGGTTTTGCCAGGTCTGGGAAGCAAACCAGTAGCCAAATTGGTAAAGTTGGTGTCAGCAAAGGAGGAGCGTGGGGGGGAAGAGCAACATGAAGGTAGATGGGCAAAGGGAGGTGATAGAAGCCTCTGTGCCGAGGGAAAGAAATAGCTCTTCATGGAGAGCCAGAGGGAACAAACAGAAAAAGAGGTAGGAGAAGAGAGAACAGATATTGGTAGGAGCAAAAGATGGTCTGTGAATTGGGCTAGGACAAGCAAATGAGCCCTAGAGAGGTGTGCTGGCTAGCTGTGAGCACTCACTGCTCCTTATCTGGCTTGGCAAAATCAGGGGGATTTGCATAAATTATTCAGGACCACAGGATTCGGGGCACGATTCTGTGTCCCCTTATAGCAGTTCCTCCTGATGATACCCACAGCTGCAGCAGGGTGACATACAGCTTACACCAACCCAAAGTGAGAAGACTTCTGCTCATATCTGACAAACATCTCTTTCAGATGTGCTGAAAGAACAGCCACGAAAGGCAGACTGAGGAAACCTTTTGTTGTCCTTTGCTGCCTTCAGATAGCCCTCTGCTGACTGGAAATGCCCTTTGCTGCACCTGGGTCAGAGTGGTGTTAAGCTTTTAATAACCTGCTAACGCTCAGTTGCACCAACACAAACAGAGTCAGCCAACACCATGGCAGAGCAATGGTCAACAGGTATGGAAAACAAATACAGCTGTGTCCTCTCGATAGTAAACAACCTGTTCATCACGACTGAGCTATGAGACAGCCCTAATGGCCACAGACAGCTCCGGCTGGTCCGCAGAAACCAGCTGGCCAGACCCCTGCTGTTGAGCAAATGCCACTAAGGTAAGAATTTGTCACATTGTATTTGTCACATTAACAGCACCATCATTGCTGTGTGTCTTTTTCTTTTGCTTTAACTTTCCAGCAGAGGGGAAATCTTACTCCTTCCTATGAGTTTGCCAGGACTGAACCGTTTGACTGATCTCAGAAATCTTTTTCAGCCTTAACGATTCTATGACTTAGTGAGTCATACATGTCACCCTGCCTTTCATAGCATTGGTGTTTTCAGGGAAATGCTCAGCATCCTCAGGTCCTGCTTTACAAACTAGCTGCTGCAGCAACCCAGGGGAACAGAAAGGAGGAGAAAAAAAAATCTATTGTCTCTGTGTGGAAGAGGTGCCATTATGTGCTGAAGTGGTGAGACTGTGAGAGTGGAACAAAGAGAAAAGGTAATTACTGACAACACCACATCAAAGTCAGTGTGGAATAAACCTTATAAAAGGATTACCCACTCGGTGGCTTTTTTTTCTTTTCAAATAAAAGAGAGGTGCTTAGAAGCACTCTAGCCCTGTCTAGACAGATTGACTGAATTACTCACAAGAAAATTACTCCTTTTGTAATGGTCTCAGTAACAAACCCCAGAATGTCAAGGGGGTGATAAATTTCAGAGAGTGTTTCTCACTGATGGCCAGTCGTTTTGCCACCGTGCTTCCTTCTTTTTTGGAACGGCAAATATGGAAAGTAGTGTGGTCACTTTGACAGGCACGGAGTACTCAACGACACTGATCTTTGCAGTAGTTCTCAGTAACAGATATCAATATTTCTCTAGCAAACAAAAACCAGAAAATTTTAGGGCTAAATCTAGTGGGACATCGCTGATCCTTCCTAGCTAAGAACCTAAATAAAACCTCTCAAATGGTTTTTCTATTACAGCCAAGCATTGCAGCTAAAGAACAATAACGACTGTACTTAAAGGATCAAGCTTCCCTTTTACAAACTATCCGGTATTTTGAGGCATTTCCCGTTGCTAGGTCTCATTTTATGCCTTTAGGGGAAAAAAAAAAATCTATATCCCATAGAATTCAAAAAACCAGCAAAAACACTGGCTGCCGAACATGTGGCCATATTTTACTCTCTGTTTTTCAGGGGTATTGACTATTTGCATGTCCCAGAGTCACCTAAACTTGGAGGTCACTCAGACTCTATGGAAAACAGCTTTTAGGTCACTTTGCTCAGCCCTTCAATAAAAGCACTACTCCAAATCTGCGAAGTCATGTTTTACTTTAAAGCCTTTATTCTGAGAGTTGGTAAAGGGTAACAAAAATAATTTAACACTTTACATACACTGTAGATGATGGCAAAAAGGTCTAGAGATATTACTGAAAATTAAAAGAAATCTATACACCTGAAAGCCCTGTTCCTTTGTAGGCATTTACTCATCATTGGTGAGCCCCATAATGACTGTTTCATGGATGAAATATTTCACAGATTAAAAAAAAAAGAACATTTGGGATTGAAACATCTCTCTGCATTAATGAAGACAGCTCCATTAGTTGAGAGGGGACAACTTCTTTTTCATGTCTACAGAGGAGCTGGTCCTTAACCTTGACATCTTTTCTTCCTTTTTTTCCTCCCTTTTTCTGTCCTGACAATTCAGTAAAATTTTGTAGCAATGTGAAATGTCTCCAGCAGCAGAGTATTCTGAAAAGTTCAGTTTCCTTACTGGTGAGCTGCAGACTGCCTTCACCCCTGCTAAAAGCAGAGCTTGCTTATCAGTAATGCTTGGCCTGTTGACTAGGTAAAGACAGACTTGTGTACTCTGTATTTGCTACTCCAACCTGGAGGAGATTGTAAATAACAGGCTCAGAGCACACAAGAGTCCACTGCAAAGCTCAAGCTTTACATGTATGCTAATTGCAAAGTGCAAGAAAGAAACCTTTGATTGCAGCACCTCCTAGACTCATGGCTTGCAGCCTTGGGAATAAAAAGCACAACACTTCCCCCACTAAAAAAGAAAAGGGGAAATAACACCATGCTCTCCCTTGTTGTTCTTCCTTGATTCAGTGTGAACTAACAAATTTCATTGATTACTCCTTGCAACAATCCGGATTTCTTCAAGAGGATAAACAGTGATATTCCCATCACTGCCATTTTAAGGACTGAGTGAAATAACCCTTCGGATACCTTGGATCACCCTGCTTTTGTCAGGCAGGGTTTGCTCTCTATGAATAAACAGTCAGCTATTTCAGGAAATTATATGCTGGTTTCTCCTTTGCCCTCTACCCCACATAGTACAAGGTCCCAAGACCTTTGGGTCTCATCCAGAAAGAGGTCAAACCCTAATTCAAATCCCAAGTGCTATGTGGGTCCTCACTCACAAATCCCCAGTACTTTTCGTATATACTAAGTTCCCGCCCTACAAGGCAGCAAATGAATCCATGGAGTCACAGCAGTACAAACAAGGAAGGGTGAGGAGAACTTCACTGCTTCAGGACACAGAGATGAGGTTTTTTCTTACCAGTCTGTTTTATCTTTAGGCCAGCCTCGTCCTCCCAGTCCACAGTAGCACCCATAGCCAATATATGCCAAGGGAGACCGTCCTGTGCCACACGATATAGCTCCAGCCAATTCGATGATTCCGCGAGTGTGCAGTGAGTGGGATTTTCCCAGAGCACCTTTCCAAACTGCAAAGACAAGACATGGCTACACACAAGGATTAAACACACCTGCCAGTGATTTTCCTGTGGTCCTTCAAGTTTTGGTTTTGACTGGTTAGTTGGGTTCAGCCCTGGCAATCTAACTAGCCATGATATTCAGCTGGCAAAGGGGACTAGGCAGGGGTCTTTGTGTGAGGCCTGAGATAACCAAGAGATGAAAGCAGAAATACCCAAGCAGGCTATTTATTCTAAGGGAGCTCAGACTTAGTAGTTGTGGTGCATTAGTGTGTGATTGCAGCTATATTGCACCCAGGAGCAGTGTGCCTGGTTTTGCACATCATGGAGCCCAAGCTGCCAACCTTTGCAGGGCCTGTGCCAGCACCATGCAGAGCTACCTGGGCTTCACTGCACCCCAGAGCTCCCAAACCTGGGAAAGTTTCCCAGCTATGCTGTGGTCCCAAGTGGGATATGAAGCAGCAGAGTACAACCATGCAACCAGACCTAACCTGAGCTGTATGAAAAAAAAAAAGAGGGCTCTTTGTTGCCTGGGATTTCTTACTTTATCCAAGTTTGCCCTTCTATTCAGGATCTTTCAACCCATTCTCCAGGACAAAAAGCTGACAGTACTATTAGTTTGCATAGAGGAATAGCTACAAGTCCCTGAGCCTGTACAGTACATACTTAGTCAAGGACAGTGTTTACATTAGCCAAGTGGTATGTATATACACTTTCTTTTGAGACTTTGGAAGTGCTAGAAACACTTGCATCCACTTCCGCTATTATGTTCCACTCAAGTCCTAACAGGGTGGCCACACTAATTTGGCAGGGGCAGGGGGAAGAAAGGAGCTCTACGTCTGCTGAAGTGTCTGGCCGCCCAAACCAATTGGGAGATTTTTGAGTCTTTCAAGCACGGTTGTGATTTCACATGTTAATTTGCAACTTTTTTGGAAACCACAGACTCTAACTTGCAGTACTGTTACGGAAACCAAGAGGACTCTGCCCCTAATGCTTGAATCACTGGGATGCTCAGCTGCAAACATTGATGCTTATCCTGCTAAAAATAGTGACAAATAGTATTTCATGCCTGGGTTTACTATGAATGACCAAGCGCATCTTGCAGTGTGCTATCCTGCATGGCAGAGCTACTTGCCAGTAGCACCAAACCCCCCAGACCGAGAGCTTGTTCATCCCACCCATACACGGCCACTCCAAAAAGAAATGGGGACTTTGTGGCATGCTTGGGTGTAGAGGGAGGTGATGCCTGGAAGCCAGGAACTTGCCATTGAAGTTGCTTTGCCACCTGCCCCTGGTTCTTGCAGCACGCTTGACCTCTTCAAAGTGTTGTGCAAACATGGACTAATTAATCCCCTAAACCACCCAAGGACTCAATACTATTATTAAAACAGTTGCTTTCCTTTTAAAACCTAGCCTCTAATCCCCTTGCTTGGGCCTCTCCCCGCATCTCCTGGGCTAGCACTCACTCCAAGCCCACTCCAAGTGCCAGCAAGGACAAGGAGGGTCTCTCCCCACGAAGGACAAGGCAGGGCTTTGCTCCCTCTCCGCAGCCCGAGCCCCCAGCTGGAACGGGCACTGTCCTCCACTGTTTTCACCCTGGCGATCGCACCTCAGGCTGTTCCCGCACTGGGTTTTGCACAGCCTTCCTCTGCTTCCTGGGGCATTCCTCAGGGATTAAAAGCACATTCCTGAAAAAGTAACCGCTCTGCTCACCTGAACACTACTTGAGTGTTCAGGTTTCATGCTAAAAACACATCTGATGGATGTTATTCAAAACTAAAGGGACCACTTATTTTCCTTGTCTAAACAGGGCTCCGGAGTTAGAAGGGGTCTCAGCTCTCAGCACCCCAGGGGAAATCATAAGCAGTGAGCTGCTTTGGACTCAGGGAAATAAATCGTGCTTTCTCAACCTGTTGCAGTTTGCAGACCCTGAAAATGTTCCAATGGAGACAAAAACTTCTTTGTAGGCATTCCCGCCTCCTGACAAGCAGCTTGAATTTTTTATAGTTATTTTTCAGTGGCCTCCTAAGCCAGGACTGCTGGACCTGGTCTATTGGCCACTGGCTGAAAATGGTTGAGGCGGGTGTAAGGTAACTGTACCTCGTTCAGAAGAAGAAAGGGTACTCTTCCTTTTGGGATACCTCTGAGGATCAAGGAACTGTAATTACAGTGCAGACCTGCTCAGGAAAGTGGAGAGAATGCCCCAAAGGAAATTGAGTCCAAAAGACTCAATTAGTGTGCTCAGGGCTGCATGTTCTGCAAGAGGCATCCAGGCAGCCTCTGATGTTCCTGTTCTTTGAAAGCTGGCTGGGTTTCGAGCCAGCAACAGGGTTGCTGCAGCTGAGAGGTCAGCCCCAGCAAGCACATTTTTAGTATTCAGGTGCACAGCTAGTAACTTGACCAAGGACTGAAATTGCTTTTTCTGTGCTGGGCAGCCAAGCCAATAGAGCTGGGAGAGCCTTGAAAAAGGCTTACCCTCCACAGTAGGCTGCATCTAGTCACATCTCCCACTAGGAGCATGTCCAATCATTAGTTATACTACTAGTGGAGCACTTTAGCAAAGAAAATACCTGCAGAGAGGTGAACAGAGGTGAATCTGACTATTTGCACTTTCTATGTCCTGCTTAAACTGGCAGCCTTCAGATTAAAGAGGGGGTTTGGTTTTTGTTTTGAAACTCTAGTGCAAGTATAACCTTAGACCTGCCAGTTTAATATCATGTTGCCTCTGCATGTAAGGGCTTTATGTCACTTATGGCTTTTATAAAGAGGCTTTTCAAAAAAATATTTTAAATACAGATGAACTGAAAACTGTTTATTCCATGGTCGCTTGTATAAAAAGAAGGTATTTCTATGAAACACAGACACTAATAACTCTGTAGCAGAAAACTATTTAAAAAAGAAAAAGGCCTGTGTTTATAGAGCCCCAGCCATGCAAACCATAGCTGAGGCTGGGAAGCGAGGCGGGCAGGCAACTCCCTTATGCTGCCCCTCACTGTAAAGTCGAAAATTGTCCAGTGAATCTTTTGTTTTCTCACTTGGCCAAATCACACCGAGGTGCCTGCTTCACAGCAGGCAAAGCTGATGGTAAGGGGAGAGGCTGTCCCCAGGCAGGGGGAGGCACGGCAGGGCAGAGGGACCGAGAGGTGGTACTCACCTGCCTGAAGCAGCATCAGTATCAGCAGCCAGCGGGAGCCCATGGGCAGAGCACTTCCACACTCGTGAAATTCGGGGTTCAGCCGCCGGGACTCCGGCAGCGCCTCGCTGTGCTGACAAGTGAGCCGAGGTGTGGCTGTGCTGAACAATCCTCCCGGGCTGCTGCTCCAGGGGTTATATATACATGGCTCTGCGCCCGTCTGAAGTGAAACACCCTCTTCTGCGATGTCCCTGAGCCCCAGCTCGGGTCCCGTCCGTCCCCGCAGAAGGCTCCTTGCTGCTTGGGGAGAGGGCGAGGGCTGGCTCTGTTTGCCCAGCATCACCTTTGGGAGGGAGGGGCTGCTGGAAGGGCATTAGGCTGGTAGTCTCTGGGACAGCCCAAGACACCCAGGCACTAAGCTGGGTTCCTTCTTTAAGCTGTTTGCTTACAGACCCTGGTTAACCTCTGAGTAGCTGCGGAAAAGGGAAGCCTTCAACAGGGCTTTCTGCGGCTTGGGCTCGCAGCTGTGGCATCCCCCTGGCAAAGATTTTCTCTTTTTATAGATCACTTTCCAGGTTTGTTTTTTTTAAAAAAAAAGAAATTACTTTATTTTAAGACTGATTATTTTTCATGTTTAAAAAAGAAGAGACAAAACTATAAAAATCCAACAGAAAGAATACTGTTAAGTGCAAGTACCTAATTATAAACCGACCAACAGAGCTAATTCTGCACTACTCTGAGGGAAAAATACCCTCTTGGCCCGTTGCTGCACCTGCCCAACACCAGCTGATTGCTTGAAGACTCACCAGTGTGTGCGTGCCAGCCAGGTATAAGAGCAGCAACTGGGGCTAGCTCCCCAGGGCCAGCCATGCTCTGGTCACAGCAGGCAGCTGGACTGGAAGGTGTCCTCCCCATTGCACAGCCCCCACATGTGCAGGGTCGAAGGCAATGTGGGCAGGAGGGATGGCCACAGTTATTTTGCCTTTGGGCTTGAAACAGCTTTAAATGTCCCACCTTTCTTGGTGCAGCAGGCATTTGCCTTGTTGGGGTCTAAGCATCATCTCCTTCCCTGTTGTGGGCATGACAGGCAGGGGGGCTGCTCTGCTGGGAGAGGAAGAGGTGGTGAAAAAGGCTGCTTGTCTTTTCCCCTCCACAGCCCAGGACTACATTAGCAGTACCCCTTGCCTGAGTTGCCCATGGCAAAGTTGTGCTTCCAATCTTAATGGCATGGGTTTAAACATTTGCTTTCTAAATATTGGTGCTCAAATCAAAGGTCACCAGTAAGTCCTTTGTGGGGCTCCCTTCTGCTGAGACCTGCCCCAGTGCAGCTGCTGGCACTCTTCACCAAGCAAGTTTTCAAGATATAGTATATACTGGGTGCCTTTGATACAGGGCAAACAGGGCAGCAGAACTGAGTAAATCTTGTGACAATTATAAGCCTGAAATTTCCTGCCTGCCACCACCCTAGTGATGGACCATGTGCTGGGAGCAGAGGATGGGGGAGGACAGGTCAAGCACACCACTCACCCAGCTGCTCCCTGCCCTGGCTCCTCTACTACCTCACAGGGGCTTGGGAGGAGCTGCACAGCTTATTCTTCCACCCTCAGAAACTCCCTTCAGTAACTATTCATGTACTCAAGTAATAATGCCAAATCATACAGAATCATTGAATGGTTTGGGTTGGAAGGTATCTTAAAGATCATGAAGTTCCAACCCCTCTGCCATGGACAGGGACACCTTCCAGTAGACTAGGTTGCTCCAAGCCCCATCCAACCTGGCCTTGAGCACTTCCAGGGATAGGGCATCCACAGCTTCTCTGGGCAACCTGTTCCAGTGCCTCACCACTCTCACAATAAAGAATTTATTCCTGATATCTAATCTAAGCTTGCCCTCTTTCAGTTTAAAGCCATTCCCCCTCATCCTCTCACTACACCCTTGTAAAAAGTCACTCTGCAGCGTTCTTGTCAGCTTCCTTTAGGTATTGAAAGGTGCTATAGGGTTTTGCCAAAGCCTTCTCTCCTCCAGACTGAGCAGGCCCAACTACTCAGCCTGTCTTCATAGGAGAGCTGCTCCAGACCTCTGATCATCTTTGTTGCCTTCCCCTGGACTTGCTCTAACAGCTCCACATCCTTCTTATGTTGGGGGCCCAAGAGCTGGATGCAGTACTCCATGTGGGGTCTCACCACAGCAGAGCAAAGGGGGAGAATCATCTACCCCGACCTGCTGGCCACACTGCTTTTGACGCAGCCCAGGACATGTTTGGCTTTCTGAGCCTCAAGTACACACTGATGGGTCATATCAACCTTCTTGCCCACCAACACCCACAAGTCCTTCTCCTTGGGGCTTCTCTCCATCCATTCTCCACCCAGCCTGTATTTGTGCCTGAGGCTGCTGTGTATGTGAATTGTTGCTGGCCAATGTTTAACCTGAAGAATATAAGTTTGCGGAAGGAGGATGCTGGAGGGCGGGTGTGCTGTGATCAATGGCTCTGTGGGTACAGGTCCTGTGGGAAGTGCAAAGAAGAAGGCAGGCTTTGAAACACTGTGGGGGGCCTGGCTGAACAACACATCCTATTAGAGCAAGCTCTACCCTGACAGGTATCTGGCAGGCCCTGTTCTTAAGTACGGACCAAGAGGGAGTTGTGAGGCACCTCTACGGATGCTTTACAGGATTCCTTGGGTCCCCAAGCCTGGGACCTGCCTCCAAGGGCTGAAAGTGTCTACTCTATGACTTGGATTTATCAGTCATTTGAATTTGAAAAACGACATTTAATCTTGTTCTTTCAAAGCCTTGCTGAATTATAAAACTGATCCAAAAACACATTATAAAGTTTCAGATCACAAATTAATTCTATTCTTCCCATTTTCAGAGCCCTGCAAGCAACATATGAGTTTCTTTGCCACACATTCAGCTACAAATACAGAATAAAGAAATAACAGACTCCTTTCATAGCCAAATGTGTCTGCAGTGTTTGAAGAAGACTTCTGCAGGGTAATGGGAGGGGTGCCCAAATTCAGCCTTCAAGTGGAAAGCAGAATTAATGTATTGCTTCCTTATGGTTGTTTCACACCACTGACTTGTCAAGTTTGTTATTTATCTGCAAGTACTGATTACTGTTGCCTAAGTTAATCAGCACATTTACTAAATAGTAATCATGTTCTTACTATGTTATGGCAAGTGCACTGGGATCATGAGAGCATTTGTATTACTGTTTAGGGAAACAAAATGAATTCCTCGATCCCAACCCTTCATGTGCATTTTGCATGTTACCTGCTTGAGCTCCATTTCTCTCTAGTGACACCAGGCAGCACATGAGGCTGTTGGACATCATCTCATCAAACTCAGCTATACAGGTTACTGTCTGTCCAAAAGTGCAGGGGCAATAAACTTACGTCAAGCCTCAGGTCACTTGTGTGGGGCAATCAAGCCATACAGTTGGAGGTCTTTTTCTTCAGATGAACTAGCTTTGCTGAAAACAGAGTTCCCTTGGTGTGTACCACCAAACCAGGTGGGCCTCAGGGATGATACTATTTCATGCTCTTGGACTTGTTTTTGAAAGACAGTATTAGGGGAAAGTCTTCAGTTGAAGGGGACAAGAAACTCCTAAGGACTTCACAGTTTTTAACAATGTTTACCCAACGCAGTTCAAAATGTCAGATCTTGTAGAAGCTGGGCTGTCCTTCATCTCATAGATGCTGTTCTTCTTCAAATGAAATACCCAGAAATCTCTGTGGATGTCACCACCAACCAACCACGAGAAGAGGTCTCTGCTCAGGACCAGCAGAAGCAGTGATGCTTTTGTTGCCCAGGCCAAGGGTTTTTCCTATGAGGGGCAGAGGAAGCTTTCTTGCAATGCTGGTTCTGCACCTCCAAAGACTGGTTTGTAGGACTAAAGAGACTGAAGAATATAGAATGACTGCACGGATAGTCAGATTTAGAAGAGAAAATTAGTTCTAAAGGGAAAAAACCCTCCATGTTACCTGTCCAGAGGAAGAAAAATAACTCTAAGACTGCTGCATGATTTATGGTGACATAACCAGTTAAGGAGCTAACACAGCAATATAATAAGTAAACAGTCTTGTTTAATATTGATTTGCATGGGAGGTCTGCACCTCCTTTAGTTCTGATACAGTCTAGACAGTCTTTCATGAGAAAAGACAACATTATTATTATTTACAGTTTCTAAGTCAGTCCCAAAAGGAGTTTTAAAAGTGGCTTCTGATTTGAGGATGTCTAGCACGTATCTCCTTGACCTTCACTGCTGCTGTGCACCAGTCTCATCTTGATGGTGGCGTTTCTGAATAGTGAAGCTGGCTGGCTCCAGCCTGCAGCACCCTCTCAAACTCAGCACCTGCTTTTGTTGATAGTCAGTCACACACACCCCCCTCGCAGGTGACAAAGGAGAAAGGCCACCTCTCTCAGGCTTTTGCTGTCACAGGTTTCTCCCAGAAGTCTCAGAAGGCACTGTCTCCTGAGCTGACTATGGGGGACCTTCGCCTCTGAAGTTGTTTCTACATGTGATGTTCCCCTTCTGCACACTTTCTTGCACTTCTCCCATGAAGGAGTGGACCTCATGGTCTATATGGATAATCCTGCTGGAGGGAAGGCAGGCAGAGTGAGTCAGAAATGATGGATAGTTGAAGCATTGGGGTAATGTGATAGGCTGAGGGAGCAGAAGCTTCTTCCTTATTAGCATTGTTGGATGTGGGGTACACATTGTGGGCCACGTGCTAGAGAAGAGTGATACCACCCCAGCAGGCTGCCTTTCCATCCTCATGGCTGCCTTTCCATCCTCGTGGCTGCCTCCATCCAGCCCTCATGAGGATCTGCTACCACTCAAGTTGTGTTCATTACACACATTACCCAGAGTTGCATCCCTTCACACATCCCTTCCACAGGCCATGGAGAAAGGAGACACAACCCACAGAAGGGAGATGGGGTGCAGTCACTGCAGGTGGGGACAGGCCCCAGCTGCCTCCTTCTCTTGTCATTGGAAATGTCAAGGCTTTCTGACTTTACCAGTCTTCTCCCAAGTGTTAGTGACACTATCTTTTATGCTGAAGCCTTCAGAAGTGTCCATTTCCAAGTTTGTTCTGCCCCTTTTGCTGTAGAGCAAGCTATCCTGCCACCTGAGGGACAAGCTCGCTCAGGAATGGAGAGATTCTCATATCCTCCAGAAACTGCTGGGCTTTGGTGGACCTCACATAACCTACTGCATCTGTCAGGGCAATGGGGCCATGACTCCAAAAAGGTTTTCAAGACTGCAATCAGTGTCCCTTGGCCACAGATAGCCAGGAATGAGAAACACAGCATGCCCTGGTAGTGCAGAACCTGCCGCCATCACCACCTGGGGACATTGCTGTTGATACAAATCACAGGAAAGTGCATCTCCTTGAAACCCAATTGGGCACTGTCTGTAGTGAAAAACAGGCATACCTGATCAGCTGAGCACCCTGAGACAGCTGCCTTTTGTTTTAGAGCCCTGGCGACGTTTTCCACTTAAAAGAGAGAGGATATATGGCTATATTGCCATTAAAGTAACTTAAAATGGGAACACGCTGAATAAAGGTATGTTATTTAAATACTGACTGCTGTCACCCCCTGAAGCTGCTTAGTCTGTGAGATCCAGTAGGAGACCCAGAGAATAAATACACACACATGGAGATGAATATACACTCTGATATCCCAGACAAGTTCCTGAAATGCCCCTGAGTTCCCTGAAAAAGAACATCCAACATAAATGTCTGTGTCCATTTAACAGGAACCCCTGTTAGAGACTAATACGAAAGATCCATGACACCAAGATTCATGACATTCATGCAGACTCTGAAGCCCACTAAAATACTTGTTTTGCCATGTCACTGTTTTGAAGTCTGTTGTTTAAAGTCATGGGCAGTCCCCAACAGAGAAAAATTACATTTCTCTTTTCTGGTTGTAAAGAAAATGTAAACAGAGGTGTGTTCATAGATCCTCCTGGGAGGCAAAGGAAGGAATGGCCTGGGTGGAGAAGGTGTAATACAGATCAGGAGCACATAAAATTCTTATTTCACCTTTGCAAGTACTTTTCAACCCCGACAACTCTAGACCCCAGTATATTCCCGTGTTACCTAAGTATGTAGTCTGCTGTGCACTGTCTGCTTTAGCTTCTCATTTCCCCATTGTTCAGGATTCATTTTCCTTTTTTTTTTCAACTGCTAAATGTTTTCCTTGCTTCTACACTTGAAATTTCATACCTCTCTCCCTCTGTCTTTTGTCCCAACCTACCACTTTCACCTACAATATCATAAACAGCTTGAATACTCATACTGGTGCTGTCACAAGCCTCAGGCACCAACAGAGACAGAAAAGTGGGGTTTTTTAATGGAAGGATTCCATTCATAACAGCAGTTGGTCCTATTTAGATCATGAAGCACGTGGGAGCTCTGAATCTTCCACTTTTAAGAAGATGGGCAGTTAGAGACTTCCTGAAGAAAAGAGGATATATGTTACAATACCTTCACTTCATTATTCAGATTGCTGTATTAGGATGCATCAAGTGTACAGACTAATATCTTTTATATTTCATATCTAAGGATATAAAGAGAGAGCAAATAATGGGCTAAATTTTTGCTGGTGTTGCTACTCCTACAGGAAATGTGATATCATTCCCTGAATATACCACTACGATGATTCACCATCTGTTTTCCTGTAGCCTTTCTGTGAAGGCTGACCATGACCTCAATGTTACTGTTATAGACATTCTAGGAGAGACACTGGAGAACAAGGGTTTAGCTGCTCTCTTTTCTTGACATGAACCAATGCTGCACATGGCAAGTCAAACCACAACAGCAAGCTTTTAAGCGTTCCTGGAATCCCCCTGTTGTTCATCAGACAGACATATAATTAAGCTTATATTGATTAAAATACCCTAGAAACCTCTCTTTACTATTTCCACAATCACAGTCTGAATGATCAAGCCCATGTTCAAATGATGTAATTTACACAGTTAATATCCTTCCACAGGCCCTTCAAAACCTCTTTTTTCTTAAACATATACACACACTTGCACCAACACTTGTATTTGCTAGCGCTACCTTGTTTTGTTACATGACTCACCACCTCTGCTGCTGTGGAAATTGCAGTATTCTGAGTTCCAGATTTGGTATATTAAAAGGTTGGAAAAAAAGAAGAAAAGGAAAAAACATCAGGACAGTGAAAAGAGCTCCACCCTTCAGGAGGAAGAGAGGAGATGGCTCTGCAGTTTGTGCTGCTGGGATGGCAATGCTCTCAGCTGGTCACTGTGGTCACCTAGTGGGTTTGTGTTTCTTTCCCATCTGACCAGCCCCTAGCTGAGGGCACTCTGCCTGTATGACATCTATTCTTCAGGCTTTGTGCTTGTAGCAGGTAAATCACCACATTTGTGGTTCCAGTGCCAGTCCTTTCCTCCCTTACATGACGAGGGTTTATCTGATCAAAGCCAGTTGTGCCCAGGGACAGGTTAGGAAAGGGCTGGATGCTGCTGGGCTCTGAATGCTGAAGAGCTTAGTGCCTTCTCCTTCAACCAACATTCCTTGAAATGCAACAAGGAATTGCCAACACAGGAAGCTCCCAGCCATACAGAGATCTCCTCAATTCTCAGTAAAGCTGCCTCTTTTATATTCAGCAAATAATCCTAGTGAGGCATTTTCATAATGACTTCATGTAGTCTTTTGCTTACAAGTATAGGAAATTTCCAACCTTTACCTGGCTCTCTTGTCTGTTTGTCATACTAGTCATAGTACTCACAGTAAACTTAAGACCACACTGAAGGACACAGATAGCGTATTTATAATTTTAAGTACTAATATATGATTAGAATGCTCTTGGTTGTGAGGTGCTGGAATGAGATAGCAGACGGTGCCTGATGAAATGCCTTATCACTTCAAGGATGTCAGTCATCACTTGGGAGTTCAGGAGTTCATCCAGTTCCCAGCACACCAAGAAACTGCCTGCAATAAGAATGTTTGTATAGTTAGCAGGAAAAAGTCTGCAATGATAAAGAAGTGGATAAATTATTGTAGAATGTTTGGCCCTCCATGCTGGGCAGCAATGAGTAGGTCAACTCTGTATAGCCTGAGTTAAAATGGCTATGTTCTACTTCAGTGCACTTTCTCACAGTCAAGCCACTCACCCCTGCCACTTTGCTCCACCGTATGTTTGGAAGCTGTGTATTTTTATTGTCTCTTTTTTCATCTTGTTCCCATCCATATATCCCGCTGGACATCAAGTCTCTGATCTCTATCACAGTCATATTTTCACAGTAAGCAGCATCCGTGTCTGCCTGAAGGCATTCTTCTCATTCTGGACAGCTCTGATACATGTTGCAATCAGCTCTTGAACTTTCTGACATAAGACTTATTGAAGGTTTCAGCATCTTCATAAATGAGGCTATATTGAACACCCAATCCATAGTGATAATTTGGGACACATGAGACAATGAGGCTGCTTTTTTCTCCAGTCAGAAGGAGTGTGAACACTGGTAAATCTCATGCCACTTCTTTGCTAAATCACAATTTCTTCATGGCTTCTGCCTGGAAATTAGCTTAGAGGTGACTCAAACGGTGTTCACTCCTACTTCTATTGGACTGAGTATACAGATGCCTTTGGTTCTCAAATTCTTCTGTTGGGCAGGCAGCATATTACAATATGACAAGAGCTACCGACATGGGCTTTTTTGTGGCGACTTTTCCATCCTTGTCTCATAGACCCTTGTGATGAGCAGGTCTGCCATGCATGCTGTTGCACTTACTCCTCAAACATTTGCTTTTCTGGCTGCTTTTGGGAGACATTTTCCTGAGAGATGACATTATAATATAAAAGCTACTGTGCTGTGAGGGTTCACGTATTCCCTAAATTGGGTCCCCAGTGGCGTTCTCAGCCCCTCTGTTCTGTTACTAATGTTCTTAACACAGTAGGAAGGACTCTATCCAAATTGTTGATACTCATTTTTGGCACCAAATTTTAAGAAAATTGTGCCTTTTCCCCATATCAGATGGCATTTCTTTCACTGCATGCATCCAGCAGTCAGCTCTTTAGGGTGTTTTGTTTAAATTGTTGGAATGTATGCAAACATGCATCTTGGCTGAGTTTTCACAATCACAGATTGGGTAAGGTTGGAAGGGATCACAGTGGGTCTTCTGGTCCAACCTCCCTGCTCAAGCAGGGTCATCCCAGAGCACATCGCACAGAATTGCATCCAGAAGGTTCTTGAATACCTGCAGTGAGGGGAACTCCACAACCTCTCTGGGCAATCTGTTCTAGTGTGTGGTCACCCACATAATAAAGCTCTTCCTCATGTTCAGGTGAAGCTTCATGTGCCCAGAATGAGACAGAGCACCCCAGATGTGGCCTCACCAGGACTGAGCAGAGGGCCAGGATCACCTCCCTCAACCTGCTGGCATTGCTTTTCCTAATGTACCCCAGGATACCCTTGGCCTTCTTGGCCACAAGGGCACTGCTGGCTCACGGACAGCTTGTTGTCCAACAGGACCCCCGGGTCCTTCTCTGCAGAGGTGCTTTCCAGCAGGTCAGCCCCCAGCCTGTACTGGTACATGGGGTTACTGTTCCCTGGTGCAGGACCCTGAATGTGCCTTTGCTGAATTTCAGTTGGTTCCTCTCTGCCCATCTCTCCTGTCAGACCATGTGAAGGTCTTTCTGAAGGGCTGCACAGCCCTCGGGGTATTGGCCACTTCTCACAGCTTTGTGTTGTCAGTGAACTTGCCCCTCCATCCCAGTCACTGATGAATAACTGGAACAATACTGGGCCCCGTATTGAACCTTGGGGGACACCACTAGTGACCTCCAACTAGACCCTGTGCCATTGGGCGCTGCCATTCAGGCAGTTCTCAATCTACCTCATTGTCCACTCCCCTACTCCACATTTCCCAAGTTTGCCTATGTTGTGAGAGACAGTGTCGAAAGCCTTGCTGAAGTCAAGGTGGACTTGATTTCCACTGCTTTCCCCTCATCCATCCAGGTAGTTGCTTCATTGTAAAAGGCAATCAAGTTGGTCAAGCATGATTTAGTGAATCCTTTAGTCAAGCATACCTTTAATGAATCCATGTTGACTATTCCTGATCTCCTTCTTCGCATCCATGTGAATAGAGATGGCCTCCATAATGAGGCATTCCATTACGTTGCCCGGAATTGAGGCAAGGCTGACTGGCCAGTTGTTTCCTTGGCTTTATGTACTCCAGGACAAGGATTCTGTCTGTTTGAATGATTTCTCCTACAACTTTAGAAATACATGTTATTGTAGCGGGGTTTTTTTCTTCAAAATGAATTCCGCAAAGCTTTGCTGGATTGAGTGACAGAAACAATCTAATTCTTGGAGTAATTTATCAGAAAGATATTGTTTTATTTCAAAAAACATTAAATTTTTCTGCAGCTTTGCTAGAGAAAAGTCAAAATTGCACACATGCTCTTTCAGTAGCAATTGTTTTGTCTGTAGATCTGCTGAGGGCATCACTTGCCACTTGCTTAGCAAGTTTAACTGCAAATAAATATATCCATCAATCAAAACAGTAATCGCTATATTCCCTGATATTTTAACCTTTATATTTTCCTTGGCATTGCAGTTTGGCTTTCCCTGGCAGAATGATAGTTAATCTACTGTTTAGTTTAAATTTGGCTTGGTAAGTTTGCTATCCTTTCTTGCACAGCACTGAGCACGTATTCACACATTTCAACCACTGCCAAACTTATGTGTTTGGTCATTTGTTTCCTGTTTGTACAGGATTTCTCAGAGTACTGCTGAATTAATTTTTGCTTAATGCCATTATGTTAATGCCAGATATGACCAAAATCTTGTTTACTGAGTCATGGCTTACTTTCTTTGAAAGACAGTTTTTCTTTTGTGTTCTTCTCTGCATACTTTTTCTGGCTACAATTACTGTACTTGGCTAGTAAAAGAACATTTCTGAATTTGCATTGCTTATACTTACACATGATGAGAGGTGTCAAACCTGATATTTTGCCCATGTCTGTTGTAGTGTACTTGTGCATTTACTTTAACTTATATACTCAGGGTTCTGTTTGGGATTTGCTCAACTGTCTCTGTACCATCATACAGAGCTTTGACTGGAAGCCTGATATTAAAAGGCTAATGGCAGGGTGTTTTGTGAAAACAGTAGGGATTGGAAATGTTCACCTGGCTGCCACTTTCCCTTCACCAATATTTTTGTAAGTCTTCACAGGGTAATGCCTCAGACAAGGTAAATTTTTCAACCTCAAAGCATTCTGACAACCTACAAAGCAACGTAATCCTAGAGATTACATGTGTTGGTGCAGTGATCTCTGGAGAGACAGTTCTCTTACTAAGATTTTCTTTGCCTCAAAAACAAACAAAACCTCAAAGCAAAGCAAACCCCACGAGCTGAAATCCACACTGTGGTTTCAAAACAAATTCCCTATGCTACTGACTCCAGCCGAGCAACAAAGTCTTGAAGTTTCTCCTTATTTTTCTATAAGATTTAGGGCACGATTTTGAAATGAAATTAACACCTAACACTAAAATCTTAGATTTTTATTTAAAGCCCTTAAATGTGTGAACTGGTCATACCAGAGTTGAACTCACAATGTTTCCTTCTAACTTTTCAATACGAGACCAACTGCATTGGCTTCATATACCCACAGAGCACAAAGTGCCCAATACTGTCATATTGAGATGCTAGGAACTCCCTTCAAATTTGGTTATTTCCAGTTGGACTGGCTCTTCTCTCCATGGGCTTACCTGCTCATGATTGTAATGTTCTCGTTTGTTAAATTTTGTCACTATGAGAAGATTTGTGCAGCGTTTGATGACATGAGCTGGGAACAGTTCAAAGAACTCACCTGGGAGAAGTCAGTCGCACATTAGAAGGAACTTTCATTAAAATATAAAGACACAAAGTGGAGCTCAAAAATGAAGCATCTGATAAGACATCATGACTTCAGATAGGGCAGAATTTCGTGTTAGAGTCATGTGATGAAAAACAAACACTATGATGAGAAACAAGTATTTCCTATATTTAGGAAATTTCTATTTTCTCAAGGAAGTGAAATCTGTAACAAGGAAGAAATATTGCATTTTCAGAGGTAAATTCCAAAGAAGCTTGTGGGGAAACAGCTGATAACAAACATCAAAAAGAAGACTCACTGCATATCAAACACCTGCCCTTACTCTGCTATTTTTGACAATTTTTTTAATGCAAGTCCATATGAGCTACTTCATCAATGTCTAAGAGGCAGCAATTCTGGGCTACAAATAATATGTGTGGTCTCATTTCACCCCTACAGGAAATGCTGTAAACGGGACAGAAATATAGTGAGATGTATCACAGAGAGTGAATCAGTGCGTCTTCATTACACTAAGCAACAGACTTTCTTAAAATGCGGTACCAAGGTTCAAAAGAATTATATATGAGTGTGAATTTTACAGACCAGATCTGCATGGCACCACGCAAGTTGGTGCGGGATTTCAAGGCTACTTTTTTGTTTGTTCCAAATCCAGAAGGAGCAAACACCAGTGTGTTGGATTCAGGCCTTGCAAAGTCACCTAAAAAAGTCCAGCCACCCAATACCTCCCATTCATTGTATAACAGTAACATCAGTGATTAACAAAAAAGGTAAGAAGACCATGAATTGCAACCTAGACAAAGGACTGTTCTTCCTTAGTAAGTACTCAAATGGCAATACTGCCTTCAGTGGTGACTAACAGAGTCCCTGTACTCTATGAGGCTCCTTTAGAGGAAACAAAATCTGTATTTCAGCAACGCTGTCTTGAACTGGCCAATTAATTCTAAAGTGATAAAGGGGAAGGAAGGACAATAATAATAAATACATAGACATCTTAAGTTTCCTCAGATTTGTCTCACTGAGAAACTAGATTAAATAAGCCCCAAACTAAATACATCTCAAACAAATATAATACAAATTTTAGGAAAAAACATAATTAAGTGACTTTTTGGAACACATCTTGAGCCAGTGTCACAGCTAAAATAAGTAACTAGATTTTTCACAATGCTCATTTGAGGGTCCATGTTCAATTATCAGTTTTGGTTATTTGCATTTCATAAACAATTCTGTGACAGATTAAGCCAAGACAGTCCCTCAGAAATGGTGTCTTTTGGTAACACTCAGTAGACGAGCCCTTGAGGAGGTAAAATATCTTCCTGCAGATAGCTTGGATGAGGAACAGTGTAGGACTGAAGGGACAAACAATCATCTAGCCAGGACCAAGCACACCTGGACCTAGATTATTTTTATTTCTGTCCATCAGTTTAATTCTCCTTTACTACAGACTAAGCTGGTTTCCTCTTGTCCTGTCACCAGTGGAGGTGGAGAACTACTAGCCATTTTGTATATCAATTCCCCTTGTAAAAATAAGTTACTTGCCCCCCCCCCCACCGAGGTATCCATCCTACATAATTGATCCATTGCTCCCTATCTTGTAGGTTATGGTTTCCAAAAGTTCCAAAGGTGCTGCTCACTCCTCTCAGGATATCCTCAACTACCTATAACTTCAACACACAATGTCAGCTAAAGCTGAGCATGGTCAAGTGAAGAACAATTATTTCCTGCATCTTTTATGCATATCCCAAGTTATTACGTCCCAGAACAGGAAACCTACAGAAAACATTACCTTTATCTGAAATTCAACTTTCTGAATCTTCATTATCAGTGACTTACTTTGTTCACTTATTTCTCTCTGCTTCAACTAACCCTCCCAACTTTCTGTTGGGTTCAAGAGCTTGAAATCTTTCTTTCCAATGAGAAAACAAAGGCAAATCCCATAATTTCTAAACCCCTTAGCAGTTAATCTAAAAATTACTGGCAATAAAGGAAAAACCCAAGTTAAATATATGATACAGCCTCTGAAAAATGGGGGAAAAAGTTCCTCACCTACTGTCTTTACCTATAGATCAAAACCTTTGCACTGTGTATGACCATGGCAGTTTTCTTTACTGCTCCATCAGCTGATCCCTGTTTCCTTGCCAGCTTGTTGAACACGAACAATGCCCATATATCAAGAAGGCATCAGCTCTCTGCTGGCATCTCCTGGGGTGAAGATGACCCAGGGCAGGGAGCACAACAGAAGCAGACAGCCCAGACTGTACTAAGTAGATCTTTAACTGCAAATTACTGCACATTTCTCATTGTATAAGCACTGGATGTAGAGAGTTTAAACTGCAGACTGAGCACCGAGCAGAGCCAACAGCATCCAGGCCATGGTAAATAGGGTGCCAGTGCTTTAAAAGCATTCCTGGCTGGAGCTTAGTGCCCTAACATGTTCCTATGCCTCAGCTTCCAGGCACACCCAACTGGGTGTGTAATGGGGATGTGGAGAGATTTAAGGTCCTCCAAGTACGGCCCAAAGTGCCCTGAAGTGAGTAGCTAGTTTATTTATTGTGGTAAAAGAGGCTACCAAAGAGATAGAATGGAGTGGGGAGAGCCAGTGCAGGAGCTGGAAGAAGGAAGCAAGGCGACACAGAAGGTGAACAAGAAGTCTACCGCCTGGATGGTGACACTCCTGTCAGCTCACAAAGGTGGCTGAAGGTAAAGCACGCTTATCAGCTGCAAAACAGGTTTGACTTCCTCTCCCCATAATGCTACACACTTCCCTGTGCTTCCTGCAGGGACAGCCCTGTCTGCCACAGCCTCCACTCCAACCCTGGCCCGCAGGCACAGAGCAATGGTCCCCTCTGTCCCTCACATGATCCCCAGAGCTGTCCGAGTGCTGTTCCCAGGCAGGTCTGCAGAGGCTCAAGCAGAACGGTGAGGCTGCCCCAGAACCTGGAACCCACTTCTGAAGGAGACTGCTCATTTCCCAGTGCAGCCCATGCCCTGCTCACCAGCCTGCCCCGCCTCACCTCCCAGTTCAGCACTGGGGAGCTGAGGCGATGCTGCCAGCAGCATCCTGCTCCTGACACCACCCGTGACACCCTCATCATCCGGAGATGGGAAACCGCCTTCCAGAACCCCAAGACCTTTGGCGAACCAGAGCAGTTCCAGCACTGGGAAGACACTGCGGCTTTACACCCCGACAGCTGTTGTGGAAGTAAACATCCAAATGCAAATCAAAGCTAGCTGGTTAAATGGGTCACTTCAGCACAGGACAAAAGGGATTTGTTTGCAAAAGAAACTACTGCAACAGCCTCAGAAAGCACTCAGGAAACAGAGCTGATTTGTAGTGAAGACGAACCGCACCCCTTTCTCAATCAAAGCAATTTAATGAGGGCTGGAGAAATGAGTAAAGTCACCGGGGCCATAAATCACCCACACAAGCAGTTTGTTTAAATTAGGGAATTAGCCGTGGGTAAGTGAGCACAGTCCAGTCCGGGGCTGAGACCCAGGAAGGATTTGGAGAGGCTGTGGAACCAGTTCTCCAGCATCTGCTATCAAAAGCAGCAGCAGGTAGGGAGGCTCTGGCAGAGCTGAGATATCACAGAAAATGAGCACCAGCTCTGCACTGCCACTCCAGCACACTCCTGGTCTCACCCAGCCAGTGCTCCAAAACACACCAGCCTGGTGGATTCAATCAACAATGAAATCAACATCAGCGTAAACACTTCGGGTGGTCAGCTTTGGTGCTCTTACAAGTGTTTGTCACAGGCAAATCCTCTGAAAATGAGGAAGGTTCTCAGTGGATTTACATACAAACCATTTAATGTAAAAAGGTATTACCACGGTCACTTAGCCAACAGTGTGAGGTATCTGGATCTGTAGAGAAATCTCCCCAAAAAATCAAATTAGCTAAAGGTACAAGCTGTACTTGGCCTCAGAGGAAGGAAAAAAATGGTAATTCACTGCAATGCTGATTCTTTATCTCAGTCCAAGAGTACATGTGCTGATGGCACATCACAGTTGGACACTGCTGGGAAAGGCTCTAATCACACTCGCCTGACACAGAGCAAAGGACATTCAATACTAACAGAGCTAATGGAACTCCCCATGGCTGAGCTTCCATAGGCAGGTATCTTCTTTGCAAACATCAATCTAAAAAATATAATAATTTAAAACCTTTTAATGTAAGGGACATTCTAAAAGAGGCACACAAAAGATGTGAGAAAGCTGGGAAAAGGCTGTTAAAAAAAAAATCCCTAACTTTTTTCTTTAGGAGAATTCTAATTAAGTAATAATTAATTTTCATTAAACAAAAGGTTCTAGTTTTCTTGAAGATTTCCAATCTTCACCTCAGAAGACCCCAGGCTGGAGAGATGCTTGGATCCTTAGCAAAAATCAGTCATCATCTTCACCCTTGTCTGTACACAGAAAGCATGTAGCAGACACATTCGACACTCACTGCTCTAACCTGATCAATAAATAAAACACTGTCCCCGTGGTTATTTTTAAAAGGGGTGATTTTAAAAGGGAGGAGGAGAGAGAGGAGTGAAATACATTACTACTTTCAGATTTTTTTCAGTGCTCATCAGTTTGTATAAGGTTTGGTGTGTATCAGTAGACAAAACAGTTACGGAATATCCACTCTTCCACTGTCATATATCCAACTGCAACTTGAACAAAGGCTTCTTTTTGGACTCTGTAGTCCTGAAAGCTGCAGTTTAAAAATACAGGGCAATATTCTACAGCAATAGAAGAGCTAGCAGTAAAGATGCAAACTTTTGATCCTTTCCTATTAGAAACCAGGTTATAAAGAAGTTCTGTAGTACAAACTCTAGCTATTCCTGAGGAAACGGAAAAAAAAGGCAGTTTCAAGATGTTATTCTCTCTGTTGAGACACACAATCCACTCAAGCAGGAAATCCACACAGATGGGGTGGACAATCAGCCCCAGATGTACCCATGAGAAGCTGCTGACATTTCAGAATTTCCCTTTGAATAGCAGGTGCTGACTGAATACACTCAAGGCTAGAGTGGGAAAGAGCTTTTCAGAAGCCATTGCCTTGAATCACTGAACAACGACAGCACTGCAGGAGACTGACTGCGAGCTGGTACGTAATTTGGTGCCAACAGTAAGTGACAAAGAACAAGAAAAAACAAACAAAAAAAACCCCAACAATACAAACCCTTTTCTTAAAAAACAGATAATTTTAGATGAGGAGAGATTCATTATTACCAAAGCAAAAAAACTGCAACAGACCCGGTTGGGAAGGCCCATCTGGCCGGCACGTAATCCAGAAGGAAAACTAGACCAATACACGTGGTTTCTGCCACGACAAGATTTAGAAGGGCCTCTTGGGTCATCCAGGACTCTCCTATCACTTGCATCCACAACATATTATTTCTTTCTTAAGTGGCACTGTCCCCTTTACACGACAAAACAACTTTTGGTGTCTGCTCTGTACTGCTTCTTTATTAAAGTAAGGAAATGGGATGGACTATTCTCCTGTTTTCAAGTGATCTCTCCTCTAATATCAGCAGGAGCTGTGCTTACAGCCAAAATAATAAACCCCATTTCGCAGCTTCACTGACCAGTCCCTTCTCAGAACAGTTTGGAGCAGGGGGAGAGAACAGGGAAAACATTAATTTGAGGAAAAAAATAAGAGGCTGCTACCTAAACTAAAAACTCCAGTGCTCTGTGCAGCTTTCTTCTACTCCTGCTTTCCCAGGGGTTTCACAGTGTCATGTGGGAAACGAACCCAAGCCTGTGAAGGACAGTGTAATAGACGCTAGAACTAGGAGTAATTTCAGGTTAAATGCATTTATTGATATAAAAGTTTATTAGTACAATTTTA